>PVJH01001696.1:0-196396 GCA_004026705.1 Nesogale talazaci | reverse complement strand
AAGCATTCCCTCACTATTTTGGATGTTGGTTTTCTTGATGCCTCATCCTCCGGCAGACTGATAATCCTAATGTTGTTTCTTTTCATAGTATCAGCCAGGCTTCTAATATTTTCTTCTGCTTCTCTCATAGACTTGTTAGATTTTTTCTCCCACTTATTAATTTCTACTTGTGAGTCCTCTAGGTCACTTGTCCTGTTTTTTGCCTCCTCCATTCTCTGGCCAAAATCTGAGAGCTTACTATTAGTTTTTGTTAGCTCACTCTTTAGTTCTTGGATTTCCCTTTGGTGCGTAGCCTTTATCTCCTGTATCAATTCTTCTTTCTTCTTTAATGCGTCGCTCAAGGGCTGCATACGTGTTAGTAACATCTTGAAGATTTCTTTCTGTGGTTGATCGATCTCCTCATTTTCTATGATTGCTGTTAGGTCCAGCTGATCTTCTTGCATCAGATCCAGTTTCTCTTTTCTTGATACTGTGGAAGCTGCTAGCTGTTTTTTGTTTGATTTATTCGTATTAGGTGGCATTTTCCTTGGTGTTTTGTGGCCCTGGGGTCTCTCTTTAGGAGGCTAGTCTTATATTATTGCTTCCCTCAGGAACTGTTTGCAGCTAGGCCTTGCAGATCTGAGGGAGTGTGTTGGCTGAGCAGGGGAGTGGGTTTAGGGGATGGGGTGGGAGTTGGATGGTCTGTTCCTGGCTAGGGGCACTTGCCACAGATAGGTGGAAAAAATCTTCTAGTACTCTGGGGTGGGGAGGACGGGCTGGCTGTTTACCCAGTAGACAATGTAAAGCGGGCCTCTCTGTGGCGGGGTTTGGGGCAGGAGCCCTGAACCGGCAGCGTCTGTGAGGAGCGCCAGCGACTGTAGGGAGTGCAGGTGTTCCTTCTGCTCCTGTTAGAAAGTGTGGCCCAGGTGGGCAGGCTTGGGATTAGGGGATGGCTTGATCTTATCCTGGGCAGTGGTGGCACCCTTAAGGTGCGCTTGGGCGGGGGCCTCCGGGGTGGGGGAGGGGCTGGCCCTCCGTTTTGCTGGGGACACAGGAGTCCCTGGGGGTGGGGAACGAGAGGTGTGGGTCTGTGTGGAGTGTCCCCTGGGCACCCTGGGCACCTTGGGGTGGGGAAGACTGGTCTGTGATTGCGTGCGGGCGCTGATTAACTGTGGGTCTCAGATCTCAGGGTCGCAGAGCGGCGCCCTGGATCCCGCGGCCTCTGTGCCGGTCCGTGGGGAGCGCGGGCGTGCGGGTCATGCCTGCTCCTGGTTCAGAGGAGGCTCAGAGCTTTCATGGAGTCACAAAACCCAATTTGAGAGCCCTACCCTTCCCCTTGTCACCCCCACTCACTGATCTCCAGGAGCTCCTGGCGTGGGCTTCCTGTCTGGCGGCCATCTTCCCAGAGTCCCCTTAGTTGATAATTTTTTCCATTCACTTTAGGTACACTAATTCAAGAGGCTCCTGTGTTAAATTCAATGTGTGGGATTTATCTGTTGCCCAGCTTGGCTGTGCTTTGCTCCATGTGTTGACTTCAGTTTCAGGGACCGTGTGTTGATGAGACGGTGGTGTTTGCTCCAACTTTTTCACCTTATGTCAACAGCAACCAAGTAACGGGATTAGTGATTTCATGGGGACACAGAATGGGAGGGAAAAGGATATGGGGAGTCAATATCAATGCGTAAAAGCAGGTAGAAAAGGTTCCAAAGTTGACTGTGGCTATGATTTCACAGTTCTTCTTGGTATGATTTAGCTATTTAATTGCATGATACATCAATTTTAGTTCAATAAAAAATATGCATGTATAAAGCATCAACCAGAAGGGAGCAATGTCTCTCTCTGCTTACGCATGTCTTTTCTGATTACTAAGTACAAATGCTAAGCTTAGTTTTGACTTTCCCTGATTGAGTTGACTTGAGGTAGCTCCTCTTGCTCGAACAATCACCGTAGTGATGGCAAGTTGAGTTTCTGATTGTCCATACCTAGGTGATATACTCTCTCTCTCTCTCTCTCTCTCTCTCTCTCTCTGAGAATGGAGGCTTAGTTTAAAGCATGAAGGGAAAGTAGAACTAAAGAACAAAAAAGATTCACAATGCCCAATTTTGCCCAACAAAAAGTTTTAATTCCAGTAGTTACTGAAGGAATATAAAATATGTTCATTTGCCAGCTTCAGTTCAGGGGAAATACGGGAAGATCTAAACCTCTACTTCTGTTATTTACTTACTAGTTGGCACATTTTGGATATGTTATCAGAAGAGACCAGGAGAAGGCCACCCTGTTTGAAAAGGGAGAGGGGCAGCATGTTTGGTAGAGGGGCAGCGAAAAAGAGGAAGCCATTCCACAAGTCAAATTGACAAAGTGGCTGCAGCAATGGGCTCACAGAGAAGAACCATTGTGAGGATGGAGTGTGAGCAGGTGCAGTTTTATTTTTCTGTATGCAAGGTAGCTCTGGATCAGAACTAACGGGTCCTGTGGTGGTCTTCGATGGGTCACAATTTCTGATCTTGGCTTTCCTCAAATATAATACCCGCCTCTGACTTATTACTTAGTTCACATGAAGTTTTGAAGAGTAAAGCAGCAATGCTCATAGCCAAAATTTCAATATAACAGGGAGCAGTTTATATAGGAACCAAATATTTACTGTTCATATGCTAATTCTATGAAATATGTGCGATTGTACTACGATTTGTTAGAGGAAAGGCATAAGTAAGACTTATATTACTCAACTAAACTAAAACCGACTACCCTCTATTTGATTTTGCCTTATCAAAAAAATTCTCTGTCATCAAGTTGATTCACAGTGAACCTACACTCACAGTGAACGACTCACAGTGAACCTACAAGACAGGGTAGAACCACCTCTGTGGTTTTCCAAGACTGGAAAACATCACAATTTCATCTTATTCCATAGAGCAGTTTCTGGCTTTGAGCTGCTAACAGGGGGTATTGTGGTATGGTTAGCACCCCAAAATGTAAGCCAACAGCCCACTGAGACACCTTGATTTTGATTTACAGCAATTTCCTGGGGTAGAATTGCCCCCATGGATTCCCAAGACCATACATTTTTGCAGAAGCAGCCAGTCTCATATTTTTTCCTTGGAGTGACTGGCAAGTGTCAACTTCTGACCATTAAATTATCAACCCAATACCTAACCCAGAGTACAACCAGGGATCCTCGCCATTCCCACCTTGACACTGCAAATAAATGACTAAGCTAGTCTCCTTGCCCGTCTGACTACAGAATCCTGCTGTCAGCCTCAATGATACAGATGTTAGGGGTTGTGGTTGGGTTTTATAGATTCTAGGGCTCATATCTTTTTAACACATTTTAACATCTTTGAAAACAGCATGTGTTTTGTGAGTAATGGTTGCTTGCCATCACTGTTTGCCAGAGATCAATCATTACATAGGAATTGTTGTGTGCTTATATGTAAAATCACACACAGTATTCTTATAGTTGTCACTTCAATGTCAGGTATATGTGCTGAGTTTAAATGCTGTGAAAAATATGTTTTTCAAGGTGGCACTATGATTTGGCACTAAAACAGGATGTTATTCTTCAGCACAGCAATGCAGAAATAGTAATGAAGCGTAAATGTGACAACGTGAAGGGAGTAGTCATCCCTACAGGACTAGCCACGATGTCTTATTCTCATATAAGGCAATGACCATGTGCTTTATCTCTCTAAATCTTAGAGAGAGTATACTCCTTAGTAAAAGCCACATGATGCTTATTGCAGAGATGTGTGCTGAAGTAGTGCTTGTCACCCACACAGAGACTTAGGCATGCCACTGGGAATTTATTTTACTTCTACTTTCCTTTGTATGTGAGAAGAGAGTGATAAATGGCTATGATTTCCAAATAACTTTTAAATAGCTTTTCTATGGAATATAAATGATAAGAAGGAACTGTACCATAGTTCATTGGTGTACGTTTTTATTGTTGGCTTTAAAGTATGTTTGACAATTATATTTTTTGCAGTTTATGGAGCCTTAGGAATATCACATTATTCTACTAGAAGAATGAAAGTGTTTTTCTTAAAAATATATTCAACAAAGGAGCGGCAAGTGAACAAAAGTCGATGGAAGGAAAGTTGTAGGGTGCCTTGTGGGACTTAATCAAGGGCAGTGTAGCAGTGAAAAATAACTAAATCCCCAAAAGGCTGGACATGATGATGGGACGAGGGGAAAGTAAAAGTTAATAGAGGAAAGAACCAGGAGGCAAAGGATATTTATAGAGGTCTAAATACAGGCATGTACACATGTAAACATATATAATGAGAGGGGAATAGAACTATGTACTCATGTCTATATGTTTAGAATTAAGGTAGCAAATGGACATTGGGCCTCAACGCAAATACTCCCTCCTCACAAGAACACTTTCTTCTAACAATCTGGATCCTGTGATGCTCACCTTTCTGACATCGCTGAAGATAAAGTGGCTTCATAAGAAAATGTCGTGAAGAAAGCTGATGGTGTCTAACTATCAAAAGATGTAGCATCTGGAGTCTTAAAGGCTTGACAATAGCTAAGAAGCAACAAAGGTCACATGGAACAAGTACACCAGCCTATGTGATCATAAGACATCAGGATCAGGTTTCAGGAATCTAAGACCCAGAACAAAATCATACCCTATGTGAATTGGGGGAAGTAGACATGTAGTAGAGACCCATCTGTAGATAATTGGACATCTCCATACAAAAGGGACACAGGGAAGAGATGAGTCAGCCAGGGTACAGTGTAGCACTGATGAAACACACAGCTTTCCCCTACTTCTTTGGTAATTCTTCCCTCCCCCCCTCCCACCAGTTGGGGTCCCATTAGCATGACCTCAATCTTTCCCTACAAATTGGATAAGACCAGAACACGCACACTGTCACAGATAAGAACTCACCACACAGGGAATCCAGGATAGATTAACCCTCAGGACCAAAAAGGAGAGTAGAGACACCAGGAGAATGAGGGAAGGGTGGGGGGCAGAAAGAGGGAATTGATCACAAGGATCAATCTAGAACCCCCTCCCGGGGAACAAATAATGGAAAACTGGGTTAGGAGCGATGGAGGATGATGTAAGATATGGAGATAATCTATAACTTATCAAGGGTTCCTGAGGAAGGGTGAGCGGGGGAGGGTGGGGGAAGCAACGGGGAGCTGATATCAGGGTCTCAGTTGTGAAGAGAATGCTTTGAAAATGATGATCATGGCATATGTGCAAAGGTGCTTGACACACTGGATGAAAGTATGGATTGTGATAAGAGATGTAAAAGTCCACAGTAAACGTATTTAAAAATAGCAACGAAAAAATAAAGATTCATAGTGGATCTGCTTTGAATGTTTAATTAAAAAATCATTTATAGGGGCTCAGCCCCGGTGCCGTAGTGGTTGAGTGCGGGACTGCAGCCCACTGGCTTGGCAGTTCAAATCCAGCAGCAACTCTCCAGGAGCAAGGCTGGGCCTCCCATTCCTACCAGAGGGCAGTGATGCCCCTCCCCCAAAAAATCATTTATAATTCAAACAACATATTGGATACATTTGGGGGGGCGGAGACAGGAAAAATGGTGGCATAGTGAGTAAATGCGGGACTGTGGCCCACAGGGTTGGCAGTTCAAATCCAGCATCAGCTCTCCAAGAGCAAGGCTGGGCCTCCTACTCCCACCAGGGGGCAGTGATGTCCACAAAAAAAAAGAAAGAAGAATAGATTCCAACCCAGGTAGCTGTCTCTCTTTGCCACATATTGAACAGAAAAGGATACATAAGTCTAAAAATATTTTAATTTTAGCTCTAGATTTATAGCTCAAACTCTACTTCCACCTTCATAGAAAAATCGAAAGCATTCTTATGTTCTCCGTCATCAAAGCCACAAATTCATAAGCAGCAAAAAGAAGTCCACTAAAACTCAAGGGATTTTCTTTGTTACCATTAATGATTCTCCTGCCTCTTAAGGATTTAAATTTATCTCAGTTCCTAAACTTTGTCCCAACACACCTACAAATATCAAGAAAGGCCATTGAAACATTAAAAAAAAACACTGTGACCAACTGTTGCAGTTGTTAAATTACCAAAATTCACAAAACCACTTATCTCGGGCCTGTAAACACTGAATAAAAGCCAATCAAATTTGGTTGAGTGCTGCATTAGAAAATCTCATTAGAAGAGACTGAGAACGTTTCCTTTGAAGGGAACCTACTTTTCACTGTTGATATATAATCTCTTTGGCCTCAACAGGCATTTCACCAGACATTTTCACCAATAAATCATGATGAAAAATATAGTATCTTTAATCATCTAAGGAAATGGCAACATACTACGGTTCGGAAAATTTGGATTTAAAATTTTATTCCTGAAACTTTCCAGATGAACTTTCTAGCCCTAAAGTCACACCACCTAGTGTATTCCTCTAGTGAATGAAAATGCCTATGCTCTTATCAATGACTTGTATCATGGCTGCCAGTGTCAGCAAATGTTGGTATAACACATTAGACTCTATCCAGCATATATGTCAAATTTATTATTTTGGTAAATCCTTTTGGTATTCTCTCCTTTTGGTAGCATATCTAATAATTGAATGAAAAATACCATGGTTTATTTCATACAGTAGTTTCCTTATTGACCTCCATTCTTCTTTTTATAAAGGAGTATCTGTGATCCATTTAGTAGAAACCTTCAATTATCTTTTATAAGGCAGAATAGCCTCCCAATCATTCCTGATAGTTAGCCTCTCTGTCAATTGAGTGGTCCTGAAACAATATATGGAAGTAAGAATAGAGATATGATGTTGCTTTCAAAAATGGCAAAGAATAGAATTATTGAAAAAGAAATGAGCTTCTGCGTTGCAAAACTTAAAAGGGAAAGAATATAAGGTAAAATAAATTAACTTGCCATTTTGCCTATTGAAATTGTTACATTTTAAAATATTTTTAGCCTTAAACATCTTTTAGTTCTGGAAATGAACTCACTCTTATGATTCCATTTTCAGCCAAACAATACCCAGTTCTATAAAGAGAATAATAATGCTCTGGAGCTACATATTAAAATAATCAAGCATTTGGGAAGAAGCATTTACCTAGGGACCAAGTTCAGAAGGTTCAGAGATGAAGGAGGAATGGAAGCAGAAAACACAGGAAAGAAGTAGAGAAAGTGATGTCATATTGTTAGCACTGCATTCAATGACAGGAAACAAAATGTGCATGAGTGCTGAATGGAAAACTGATCTGCTCTATAAACCCTTCAATTCACAACAAAAGGTTTTAAAAATGTAAATAGTCTGCATGAAGACACAAGTTCACCTTAATTTATTGTTTTCGTGACCATCTACATGAGATTTTGGGATTCTTCTATTCATCAAAGGAAACATAGCCTTAAAAAGCTGTCTTTCATGAGCTAGCATTTTTATTTGCAAAGTACTGAATTTTCTTTATCAGATGGCTTATAAAACAACATGATGAAATAAGTGATTTATATTGTAATCCCCAGGATGCACTCCAAATGTTGCTGCCAGTTAAGGGCATGTTCAAACCAGGGTCTCTGGCAAGCTTTAAGACAACCAAGACCCCTCAGCATGAGCCAGCAGGAGGAAAAGATAGGTTGAGAGGCAGTCAGCAGAAGCTCATACTTGCACATGTTTATTTTCAATAATTAGGCATAGTGTTAATAGAAACATCCATTTGAAGCAAAGGCTGCTTATTTGCACAAGCAGCGGAAATATGTGGTACTGTAGTTTTACTATGAAGACTTACCAAAAAAAGACAAGAAATGCTCATCAGAAAATAAAAGCAAAAACATGTTTTCGAAGGGAACTGGTACAAAAACCTGGTGACAAAAACTTCAAAATGCCTTAGTACCTTTCATGGAATGTACAATATCTTGAAGAGTAATGTTTTTAATTTTATTGAAGCACTAAATTTAGATCTATTTCATAGATTATAAATTGTGCCATTTAGTTGGCAGTTCTATATATTCCCAAACTGTGCATGGATCCCTGTAAGAAAGTTTAGAACATAGCTATTACCAGACTCCCTGCCACCACTTCCCTCTCAAGTTTCCAAAGCAGCTGCAGCATTTTATATTATCACTAGCAGTGTATGAAGGTCCCAATTTTTACATCCAGGACATTCCTCCCTATATTTTTGTTTATTTGTTTATTTGTTTGTGACACACTAGGAAGTGTTTACAGTATCATGACAATTCATAGTGAGTTGTCATTGTGTCAACCTTCGTACTATCTTTTTAATCATATTTTCTAGTGAGTGAGAAGCATTGCTTCATTGAGGTTCTCCTTTGCATTTCTCTGATGCATAATGATGTTGAATATAGGTTCATGCATTTATTGGTCCTATATATCTTTTCATTGAAGAATTGTCTAGGTAGACCCTCTGTTGAAACTGTTTGTTTTTTTATATTGTTGAGTTAGAATTATTATTTATGTATTCTAGAGTCAAATCCCTGATCCATTATATGACTTAAACTTTTTTTTGTTCCAACAGAGGGTTATGTATTCACTCTCCTTATTGCTGTTAGCTGTCTTGGCGGATTCTTGGTTCCCATTCACAAAGAAATAAAACCTTTCCTGGTCTTATGCCATTTCTGTCATTGGCCATCAATAGGACCAGTGTGATCTGGAGGGTTTTGAGCAACTGATTTGTGTTCATCAGAGTGTGGAATCTTTGCTAAAATTTGTTCAGCTTCATAGAAATCAACCTTGGCAGAGAGTTGGTGGCCGTGTAGCAGGTGCCTTGGTCAGGAACTGAGCTTTCAAGTCTGTAGTCTGGAATATGAACTTTCTACTCTGGAACCACCGCTGACCCTTTCCTTTTCTTAGCTATGTGCTTCGAAGCAAAAAGTTTTAATTTTGGTGAGTTCCCCTTTCTATTTTTTCTTTTCTTTTTGTACTTTTGGTATCACACTTCAGAAATTTGTTGTATTAGTCTGGACCGTCTAGATAAACAAATCCATAGACACTCACATGTGTAGAAGAAAGAACTTTATGTACACCCCAGGCCAGATCAAGTCCATAAATCTGATATTAGCCCACATGTGCAATACAAATCTATAAAGTCCTCTTCAGACTCACAAAACACATGCAATGACACTGAATGTGGGGAGATCACAGACCAGTGGGTGAGAAATCTTGGGGATCCAGTGGCAGTGTGACCATCTCAGCACTGACAGGACTCTCCATGTGGCTTCTCCAACTCTGGAACTCATGGGCTACATCAACATAGGCCATGTGTCTTGCCAGTAGAGTATTTATCAGGGAATGAGAGTATCTCCCTGCTCCAAGGAGGAAATCCAGGCATTCCCAGAATTCTGAGGAGAAGGCCATGCCCACACATTGGTTATACCTTGATTGACAGGCCAGATTGCCCCCCTTGACTCATAATCCTCTCAAATTAACACCAGATTATGTAGATAACACAATATTTTAGATCTTAAGTTTAACTCTTTAACCATTCTGAATTGTTTTTGTTTTTTTGCATATGTGTTGAGGTAGGCGCCCAAATCATTCTTTATCATATCACTGTCCATTTGGCTTTTCACTGTATATGTGAGAATTTATTTGTCTATTTCCTTGCGTTATTATGTCTTTCCTTATGTCAGTACCACCTTGTGTTGATGACTACTGCTTTATAGTAAATGTCCCTTTCTTCAAATAAGTCAGCTGATATGTTTACAGGCATTGTACTTGACCTATAAGTAAATTTGGGATGGGTTGCTATCTTAATAATTGGAAATCTTTCAATCCATGGATTTAGGATGTCTTCCTAATTATTTAGTCCTTTAAAAAACTCTTATCACCATTGTTTTATAGCTTTAGATCCTGTTTTGCACTTTTTTGCTAAATGTATTTCTTGGTATTTTATTATAAGTATAATTACATTCTAAATTTCATTTTTGTTTGTTGATTACTTCTGCATAAAATACAATTGCTTTTTAAACATTGATTTTGTAATCTGCAAACTTGCTGTACTTATTTACTCACAGATAGTTCTATCTTTTGTGAAGATGCCTCAGGACCTAGCAATTGTTCATTCTGTTCTATGTCCTGTTGCTATGAGTTGAAACCAACTTGACAGTCCATAACAGCAGCAATAACAATCCTATTTTTATAATAATCTTTCAATTATGCTCTTAAATATTATAGGTTTGATTATATTCTCATGAGAAGTTTGATACAATTAAAAGCCTTCTGGATAAGCCATGTCTCTTGGTCCAGGTAGACTACAGAAACAAATTCATAGACATCATGTTTGTATAAAAAAGAGTTTCAGATACAAGAGCAACTGTACATTAAGAAAACATCCCAACACAGTCTATTCCAAGGTCATAAGTCTGATACTAGCACATACTAGTCTATAAAGTCTTCTTCAAACTCCTGAAACACATGTAGTGAAGCTGAATTCAGGATGAACTCAAGCCAGACAGGTAGAATGTTTTTGGAGGCAGTGGTGTTCTAAACATCTCAGCACTGGCAGGGGTCTCCAAGTGGCTTTCCCAGCTTTAGAGGTCTGGTTCTATCAGGGTAGGTCCAAGTATCTTCTCCTTCAGAATGTTTCACAGAGAGTCTGCCTTGTGTCTTGTCAATATAGCATCTCCAAGCAAGGGTTCTTAGTAGAAAGACTCCAAGGAAGTGACCCAAGAGAGACAGTATATCTGCCTTCAAGGAGAAATTACCACATTTCCCAGAATTCTCAGGAGAAGGCACAAAGGTGCCATACAAAGGCCTCATTGGCTATCTCCAGATTGACAGGCTAGACTCCACCCCTAAACTCTTAATCTTTACATTGATACCAGATTAGGTGACTGCCACACCATGTTTTGATGGCACATATTTCAATATCAAAAGAAATAAAAGGAGAGAGAAAAGAGCAGAGAAAGAAGTATCTGATTATTTCCAGGAAAGAAGAGCTGAAACCATTCCACAGCCTTTGGACCTTGTATTCTTGTGGTTAGAATGAAGTGACCAGATTTTAAGCAGGACACCATTAACAGGGGCTTGGGAGTGGGGTCCTTAATTAAAAATCTGGTCTATATGGAGCAACAAAAATTTTCATAAAATGCAAAAATAGTATTATAATATATTTATTTTAATTTTACAATGCCACAGGACATTGTTAAATTGTTAAAAAGTGGGAAATCTGGTCACTTTAGTTTAGGATCTTCTAGACTCAAGGGAAGATTAATGCCAAGACAGTAACTTTATAGAAAATTTGAAATTAGCTGGGATGAGCCTTTCAACTTTGTTCTTTTTCCTTCAAAATAATTTCAAATGTTCTTTTCCATGTATGTTTTGCGATCAGCTTTTCAATTTTGACAAAAAGTCTGCTGGGCTATTGATTGGCATTACATTGGGTCTGCAGAGAAGCTTGGAAGAACTGGCATCTTGGTATTATGGAGACAGCCAATCCACAGAGGCCCTATCACTCTGGATGTTTTCATCAGTGCTTTGTGCTCTTCAGCATACACGGTCTGTACACATTTTGCTGGACTTATCTCTCTAAGTAGTTCAATATTTGGGGATATAATGGTGCATGGTCCTGTTTTTCATTTCATATGAAAGTTTCACATAAAATGGAATTGATCTGTGTATGTTGATCTTGTATCATGAGATCTTGTTAAGCTCATTGATTAGATCTAAAAGTTTGTTGCTGTCTTAAAATTTTCTGCACCAATAATCATGTTATTAGCAAGTACAACATTTTATTTGGGTCCAATATGTCTGCTTCTAAATTTTATTCCCTTTTAAAATATCAAACAGTTTGTTAAGATCAGAGCTATAGATTTTCAATTTTTGATAGTTCACCTATCATTAGGTAATGTTTAGGAAAATAAGAAAGGGGGGTTAAGGCAGAACATTTTGACAATCTTACCTGTTAATCACCATAAAACATATTTTTAAAAAGAAAATAATGGTTTATGTAAACCTTCTTATCCACCTTTGATGATAGAAATTAGAAAATGGAAGTATCCTGGAGATTAGCGTATTCACTCCTCTGTGATTACAGAGAGGTAACTGAGGGACTCAGAGCTGAAGTCTGGTCTCTAGACTCTTAGCTCCATTGTTTTTAAACTAAGCCATGGCCTTTCAGGAAAAGATGTATCCTCATAACCGTTGGCTTATATGTTAGTTTGGGCTGACTAGTCTTCCGCTCCCCAGCTCACCAGGTCAGAAAGCACTGTCATCTTGTGCTTTCAGAATTGTTTCTTTCAGTCTGAGATCTGCCCTCTGAAGGAGTAGATTAGAGGCGGGATCACTGCTTGAAAGGAGCCCTGGTGGCATAGTGGGTTATGAGTTAGGCTGCTAATTACAAGGTCAGCCAGTTAATATCAGCAAGCTGCTCGGTGGGAGAAAGAGGAGGTTGTTTGTTCCTGAAAAGAAGGACAGTCTTGGAAACCTGCAGGAATATGTCTTCCCTGTTTTAGAGGTTGCTGAGTCGGACTTCACATGCAAATAGCAAAGACATTTGTTAATTTTTGTTCATTTCCCTGCTTGAAAGATGCTTGACAGACTCTTGATGAACTCTCAGACTAAGCAAAAGGGCTGTGATATGAACCTTCTAGCTTCTCTGCATGAGGAAGAGGGGGCTGTTGCCTTGTATAAAGACAGAGGGCTGGAAAACCCTCATGAGGCATATTCTACTCCATCCACAGGGCTATCAATGAAGTGATATCCATTCAGTGGTGATGGATTGGTGCTGCTGGCCTCCATCTCCAGAGCCTCTGCTTTGGCTGCTCTGCAGTCCAACCTGGGCAGTAAAAGCTAAATAAATAATCTTGTCTTTTGAATCTGCTAATAGACCCATTTCAAGAACTTTGGCACTCATAACCTCTGGCTCATAACCTTTGGTTCTCGTAACCTTCTTGTCATTGTACACTCAGATGTGATTCAGGTATTGGGATTTGAAGGGAAACTAGGATGTGAATTCTGGTCTTCTGGCATTGTAAGTATGCAGCGTGCATCGCATACTTATGTATGTTGGCCTGCTTCCTGTGTGCACCCATGGTTGTCTTACCAAGTAATTTCTGCTATCGAAGAAACAGCCTTTCTGTGCATCGACTTTCAATGACCTTCCAGCCGTGATTCCCTCTGGGCCGTCACCTGCAGATGTCTGCCTGCCTGCTTTCTCCGACTGGCTCAGTGGATCCGCTCACACCATCTGTGCTGGGCTGTGTGGACCAAGAGGGTTTGGAGAGAGGCAACCTTTGCTGTGAAGTCAAAGGTCATTTGTGCTAGTCTGCTTTAAGAGCAAGAAATGGATAGATGATTCTATTTTTGTGCAACTAGTGGCACCACTTAGTGTTGATTCCCATAATTTTTGATACTGCCGTTCCCATTTCCCTCTGGGTCCCCTTTGATATCAGATCATAGTGAATGCTTAGTGATGCTTACTATGAATATTAATCATAGGGTAACTTGCAAATTGTAATATTGCAACTTGTAAAATGTGATATTGCTTAGAGACATGAATACTAACACAAAATCTTTTTACAGTATATTATAGCATTACAAGTAAATGAGATGAAGCTTTATATAAATCTGTTTGCCTCCTTTTCCTTAAATTACTACTACAGCCTCTAACAAGTTCTTGATTGATAAATGTTCACCAACACCACTTCTTACTGCAATATCATAGCTAAAACATCAGAAACTTTGACAAGAATCAATGACGATAAAAACACAGGCAACAACAAAACAAGCACAGTGCGTGACAGAAGCACGGACAGTTGAAAGTGCATGATTTGCAGCCTCACGTGTGAGACCCAGGCACGCTGCTGTTGATTTCAAGAACTGTGGCCCTTTCCACCTTGCAGGGCTACCGAGGCTGCCAGTCTTTATGGGAGCGGACAGCTTCATTCGGCTCTGAACTGCCAGCCCAATGACTAGCAGGACAAGTCTTACCTGACAGTGCCACAAGGGTTGCATGTATATGTGTGTGTAAACTGGAGGAAAAAATAGAGTGAAAAAGTGACATATTTGCTTATCAGTGGCAATGGACACATAAAAAGTTATTGAACATAGTTCTGATATTTTACCCTCATTTCACTAACCACATTCTTGTCTAAAATATGTAATTTAGGACAAGAAATTTAAAAACTAACAAATTAAAACCATGCCTGTGATGGCAAAGCCTTTTAATGTGGAGCCGTTTTCCTCACTCTGTTTTCAACATCTATAAACCCCAGATGTCGAGTGGACTGTATTAGAGTGTCCTGGCTTAAAAGCCAATCTGTTTTCCTTTCTTTCATTTCTATTCTGTCCCTCTGAGAGTGACCTAGTGGCCACAGAAGACAAAAGACCAAAGACATTACAAGAGAAACAGAGATTAAATTCTAGCAGTTCATATACATATGGAATCACTTATTTTATCATTTAAAAAGGTAAGCTTTTTTTAGACCAAGTAGTTGATATGATTATTTTACCAGCTGATTATTTAGTTGATGTAAAAAGTCCCATGACTCATTCATAGTCTGGACAAACCAAGACTTTGAACTGGTTCAACCTAGTTCAGTCATAACTGATGAAGTGACAACAGAATGAGCCTGGATTTTTAAAATGTGTGTAAACTGGAGTGCTGACTGCAAGAGGGCCCTAACTGGCCCATTCTGGCTTCCCTATTGCTGCAAGGCAGGGCTAAGACATGGCTTCATGTGCTACCCTTCTTCAGCTAGCTTGGCACCAGTCATCCCTCTGACAGCACTCTACCTCTATACAGGGTTTGATAACTCCTTGCAGTGCCACATAGAATTCACAGACAATACTCACAATTAAGTGGGTTTATTAGGGAAGTTATTAGTTTACCAAAAGTCAGGATCATCAAACAGCAAGGATGCAGTCACTGCAAATACAGATGGAAGCCTTGGGAGAAACGTAATGTCCTTCTTAGCAAATAAGAGCAATGTTTGAGTTGCTTAGCAAATAAATCTCTTGACTAGCTCAGTGGAAATCAACAATGCCCACTTCAAAGACAGTGGCTCCAGTAGCCTTGATGAGTGTATCACCCTCCAGTCCTAGAAGCGCTCACTCTATCTCTTCTGAGCATTTCATGCCAAGGGTTTGACCTGTTATGTTTTCTGCTCTGGTTTGCACCAGATCACCCAGGTTGAAACCTTTGGAGTCTGTTCTGCTTTTCCTACTGTGGTCAAAGCTGAACCCATTGGGACTGGTTCGAAGACCCTGGGGTGAGGGTGGGAAACTCACAGTCAATAAGATAAATAGACATTCCTCTGATCATGGCAACATCACAGTTACAGTTGGATGAAGAACAGGTTTTGCCGCTGAGAAACTTGGAAGACATTTTAAGACAAAATCATTGATTTTCTTCCCTTCCCTTGCAAGGAAGGGCAGGCTTTATGAAAGAAAGGTCACATCAGAATCAAAGTTCTTGAGGAAATTCTTCTCTGCCTAAGCCCAGCTCAACATGATTTTCCACTCTCTCCTTATTTAATTCATCTCCAATCTTCCTTTCAGGCAGCCAGAATTGCTTTCTTCAGGGTATCCTTGGGTGATGAGAGGGAAAAAAGCTAGCATTGGTATAAGATGCTCAACAGGCTGATGCAACTGAACCCGTGAGTTCAAAGGTGACACATGCCTCAATTCAAAAGGCTGTATCACCAACCATATGTATTCTCTTTTGCAAAGAAAAAATCTTACTGACAGAAAACACATGCTTTATTAAACTGATAGTGTACAGTGCAGCATTGTCTAATCTTGGGGTTTGCACACCTGGCTGGAACTCAAACTCTATCCACTTAGACAATAGTGCTGTTACCTGTAATTTTCACTCAGATTCATCATCCGGTAAAATCGCCTTTGTCAAGTGCTGAGCCACGGAAGACCATTCACAAGCAGTGGAAACCACACCTGGTGGTTCTATGAATAAAGATGAAAGTCGAAGTAAGACCTTTTAAACAGAGGTTGGGCAAAGGAGAGTCCTTTGTAAGGGAAATTTCTCTCTCAGGGAAATTCAAGTGCTTGTAACCATTCGATTTCACAGCTGCCAGGGCAATCAATGCACGCTTGCATCCGAGAAGAATTTTGAGGCCTATTGGTCTGGATGGGTCAAGATGAAATCCTGTCGTGCACTCCTCCCTACTCCCCACAACCAAAGCGAGTGCTCCTCCTTTCTCTTGGGAATAAAGGAGCTTGCACAAGAATGGATAGCAGTTGAAAGGAAGAGGAAGAGAAGAAAGATGTGTCATTATTCCGTTCTCTGTTTGCTGTAAGAACAAGTCAAACAAACAATTGAAACTGAAGAATGTCCCTCAAAGTCTAGATGTGTTCCATTAAAATTTATAGAATTTATAGAACTACACTAATAATATTTCTGAGATTTTATCATACATTAAGCACTTTTCTAAGTATTTCATATGAATTCATTCATATTATATGCACAAAAACCTGCTATATGTGTGTGTGTGTGTGTGTGTGTGTGTATCACCCCATTTCTGCAAGGAAGAAACAGAAGCTAAAATCGAGTAAGAAAACAGTGTAGGTAGTGTTGAGTGTCCAATTAATTTTATCCAAAGAATCTAGTCTGTATTCTCGGTTCCGGAGAGATGGCATCTAAGCATTTCTGAGCAATTGAATTATTTTTCTGTTATTGAGGTAAATCTAGAATGAGACCATTTACTGAGTTATCAAAGTCTGAGGGTGAAATGTTTGGCTTGGAAGTCAACAGGTCAGCAGGGATGGACTCATTGAGGGATGTGTTCAGCAGGGGTCGTGGAAACCCTTGAGTGTCTAGCCTGCAGGTCAGATGGGAGGTATAGTGGGGACTCCGAAACCTATGGCTAACATTTAAAGCCTGAGGCTAATCTGAAAAACAGATCTTTCATTTGTAATATCTGGCATAACTTCAGTGAGAAATATTTTGGGGTGATGTGTTTTAGAGAAGACAGGCACATCTCATAGGTAGAAAGTTCAAGGGTGAAATGTAAAATTCAGTCATTCTGGAGTCATAGCCTTTGCTCCTAACCTCTACTTTATAAGAATATTTCTGTATAACAATGCCGTGTGTCTTTTCTTTTCTTTTCTTTTATGGGCATCACTGCGCTCTGGTGGTAGGAGTAGGAGGCCCAGCCTTGCTGTTGGATTTGAACCTCCAGTCCAGTGGGCCGCAGTCCCGTGCACAACCATTATGCCACCGGGGCTCAGCCCTTTTTTTCCTTTTGATGTGTGTCTTTTCTTATTTAATCTCAGCAACCCTATTAAGCAAACACCTTTTCTTTCAGGTGATAATACTAAAAAATGTGTATCCTTATCTCCTGTGTCCTAGCAGGAGCTCATGTGGACACCAAGGTCTCCACTGGTTCTATGGTCATGGATTGAAGGTGTCAAGATAATTTTCATCTTTACTAGGCTTTGGGTGATAGTGAATTGAATTTTAGTGCACATAATCATGATACCTTAGGACTATTAATAGTAATAATAATATAGATGATATATCTGCTTACATGGGATATTTTGACCAAAGAGACAAACGTGAAACAAGTGGACTTATGGTCAATATATATTTGATCCAAAGAAACAGAAGTTAGAATGTATTTTCCCTGGAGCCTATAAAAATCACATATATTTGAGTAGAATAAATAACTTTATTTGAATAGAATACAATAAATTTACTTAGTCCTTTCAAATATTGAATAGAATAGATTGAATATGAAATATCAATACATATATTAACCCATATGTGTATATATTTCACTTAATCCTTATGGAACATCTTTTTTCATTTATATATATTGACTATAGAAACTTTGAAGGCCAATGAAAGAAGAAACCTTTTTATTTTTTTAATCTCACCAAATGGTAAAAGGTACATGGATTTTGCCTTCTTATAACTGTAGTCAAAATAAGTGCTTTAAAGGCATATCAAGCCATTACATCAGTTACTGTTAAAAAAGGTACATCAAATTAAAACATGTGGAAAATTAAGCCAGACTTGGAGTTACTTTGGCAAAGAAAACCCCAACATAGGAAGAAAGTTAGGTCCAGAGAGAGGCCAGCACCATTAGATATTTTTTTAATTAGGGATATAGTTTGTCGTCATTTTTTAAGGTCAGAAAGCCAGTCTTTTTAATTTCAAAAAGCTGTGTCACACATTTCTGCCAAGTGTTGATGGTCACCTGTCATACTCGCACCAGGTTATCCGTGTAACCTGCAAGCAGAGTCTGGCCACCAACAGAGCAGGCTAGAGAGGTGCATTGGGGAGGCTTGGCCTTATTGCTGGTACTGTCAATGTCTTGTTTCAGCTCATCGACAAGAATCTTGTCATCCAAGGCCCCATCTTGCTGCTGGGGCCTGTGACAGCACAGAGTCAGTGGAGGTTGAGATAGAAGTGCAGGGTGTTGTTATGTCCCTTCCTTCAGAGTCTAAAGATCCTTGTCTTCATGGTTTTGACCATCCTTGCTTCCAGAAGTGTAGCGGGATCCATCTGGAGAGACAGTCAGTGTTCAGGTCACCTGCCTGGTCCATGTTGTTGGTCAACAGTTTACAATTGGTCAACAATTAGCAGAGTTCCCCACCTTGACCAACTTGTCGCAGTCCTAAGAGACAATGATGGAATTGTTGCTTGGGGCAAAAAGCATACACAGGACATGCATTTTTGTTGTTGGTGGTGGTGGTCGAATGGTCTTACTAACACACAGGATACTTAAGGCCACTACATTGAGGGGGGAGGGCAGAGAAGAGGCTACTTGTTGCTCACACTATTTACAGGTGCAAGCAAGGGGTCTGGGAGCCAGAGCTCCCGGCTCCTTCCCACCATCAAGGAAGGGCAGAGGCCAGAAAAGGAGAAGAGAACTTGGAAAGGGAGGAATGTTTTAGATGGGGGCCAGGGAGGGCACTCCCTAGGATTTGGCGAGGGGGGAAATCATTCAGGTGCTTTCAGAAAATGAGGAAATAGTCCCTGCCCCTGTCCAGAGTGGTTGGTGAGCCCCATAATGTCTAGGGTCCATTGACACCTCCCCCCAAGGTCTGGTACATTCATGGGGGTGTCAGCTCCCCTGACGTGCAAATGACAAGCTGGGGGCCCTGCCCAGTCAGCAGCATTGGGAAGGGGTCTAAATCCAAGCATTATTCTCTTGAGGGGAAGAAAGAGGGTACTGCTGGGTCCACTCAAATGCCTGGAAGGGGGAAGCTGTGCCCCTACCCAGAAGTTGGGGAGAGGCACAGTTTGAAGGAGACAGAATGGGGGGTGAGGTGGGGTGGTCACATGATCATGAAAGCATCAGGGATCAGGAGTCCTGTTTCCAGCAGGTTCCAGTGGATCAAGCCAGTAAAAGCAAAAGCCCAGGGAGGAAAGAGAGTGGTGGCCTTTGAAGCCTGTCTGTTGCGGAAGCACTGGGTCCAGTCAGGGCAGCCCCGGCTCAGGGCCTGAAACCGGTTTATGATGTGGTTATAGTTCAGAATCATAAAGTAAACTTGGCTGCTGCTGGAACAGATGGAGGCAAGAAATACCATGTCATTCTGCTCGCACAGACACTTGAGCCTCTGGGCTTGCATGTGCATGAAGACCCCGTCCAGGGGACCAGTCTCCACTCCAGGTGAGTGGATATCTATGGCTTTCTCAGTCCAGCCCATGGTATGCTTGGGGCAGATGTAGGCCATGGTGGTGGACATCTCTCCCCACGGCTGCATCATGTCCTTGATGGTGTACCTGCCTTCGTCCTTGGAGCCAGCCACCTCTCCCTGCATTCAGTGTTAGGGAAGAAGGTGAGGACATGTAAGGTAGTCTGGTTTTGGATATAGACAGTGATGTAGATGTCGTAGCTTTTCTCCATGTCGACCTCCACTGCATGGAAGCCAGCACTGGAGCAGTAGATGGCCTTGAGCTGATGTCCCTCCTCCAATATCAGATTAACCAGCAAGGGCGTGTGAGAGGTCAGCAAAGGACTTAGAGGTCATGAATTTGTGGTAGGGCTTGGGGACCCAGGCAGACACCTCCATGGAGTTCTTTGGGGCAATGACCTGGACATGATACAGTCCTATTTCATGCCAAGATAGTGCCCACAACCCTTTTTGTCCCCCAGAAGCAAAGAGAAGTCCATCTGGAGAGATAGTCACAGTGTGAAGGTCACCTGTATGGCCGATGTGGTTGACTGTCAGTTGCAATTAGCTGAGTTCCACACTGTGACCAACTTTTCCCAGCCATAGGAGATGATGATGGAACTGTTGCTTTGGGCCAACAGTGCACACAGGACACCCATTCAGAGTAGCTCTCACCCTGTACGGTGTACTTGCCATCTCCCAGAGATTCCACCACTTGATGGTTTTATCCCAGGAGCCAGTGACAACCTACGCATTGTCAGAGGAGAAGGCCAACTCCGGTGCACCCTTGGGACAGTCCATAAAGCGCTATTGGCCATACGCTTTGTTGAGTTCCCAGAGACTTCGTGTCCCAGCCCTGGATCCTGAGAGTGCAAACTGGCCATCAGAAGAGATGACCACATCGTCACTCACAAAGTCACAGTGACCATGCAGAGCATGTTGGAAAATGCCATAATTGATCTCACTCCTCATGAGCTTCCGCATGACGATGGTCTTATCTCTTGAGGAAGAAAGTATCAAGTCAAGGAATTGTGGAGAGGTAGCTATCTGGGTTACCCAGCTGCTGTGGCCTTGAGGGTGCCACGAAGGGTCACTTACTCAGTCATGGTAGTGGTGGGTACAGGGGTTGCTGTAGGGACAAGGATGGCATCGGATGGTTCCAACACCCCAGCAGCAGGGAAGCTCCTGCAGGGATGTACTATTTTCTAGGAAGCGGAAGGGGAGCCTTTCTTGGTCTTTATCCACCTTAGACATCTTTATCAGTGATTGAGGCATTTCCTTTCAATAATAGTCACTTGAAAGGATTTAATCCCTTTAAGTTCAAAGTCTCTGCATTCTCTTGTCAATGACTCACACTTAAAACAATCCTCAGAATCCATGTAAATGCAATGCAAGACTGGTGCGAGGACTTTCAGCATTTCACTAAAACGTACTCTCACCCATTCTGTCTTGAAAAGCCAAGTCTAGTTTTCAAGCTTACTGTTACTGTTATCAAGTTATCAAGCAGAAATTTTTGTTTAGAAAATTTTTGAAAGAGGAAGAGAGGCAATAAATCCCTTGTTCCTAATGCTATTTTGACAAATGATGAAAGAATTCCAGTTATTTTGTCTGGCTAAAGGATGAGCATAGGAACCACGACCCTGAAAAACCAATACACACATTCAAAAGGCACCATGGGATAGTGGAGAGAGTAGAAGGGTCCCCGTGGGTTTCCACACCAGTCCCTGGAGAAGGACATCTTACTCGGTAAATGAGAGGTGCAGCAAAAAAAGAAGGTCCCCAACTCCTCCAAAAATGGACTGACCCTGTGGCTGTGACCATGAGCTCATGCGTAGGAGCAACAGAAAGGATGGTGCATGACCACGCACTGTCTCATTCTCTTGTACATGTGGGTCAGAAGAAGGCAGTAGCCCCTCTCAGAACCTCTAAAGTCTTAATGGGATTGGAAAGTCTCTTCTTTCACCCACAGAGCAGCCGGTGGTTTTGAACTGTTCACCTGTTAGTAAGCAGTTCAAGGAATAGTCACTGCACCACCCAGGTTCCTGAGTGGCAAGAATAATAAAGGAGAATTCGAAATTACAGACTTTCAGCCCAGTCTATCACTAAGTATCTTAATGCCCTGTATCTTAGCTGCTGAATTAGAAGATGGAGTCATCTTTGCAGTTCTCCACAGTCTAAAAAAAAAATGCTAAAAATCAGTTGTTGATGCAATCATAATTGTATTCTTTGTTTTTTTGTTTTGTGGCATCACTCTCCTGGTGGGAGTAGGAAGCCCAGCCTTGCTCCTGGAGAGCTGCTGCTGGATTTGAACCATCAGCCCCATAATTTTATTCTTATATTTATTTATACCCCACCTGAAAATACACACATGCAAAATATTTGTGGTCCAGAATGAAAAACAAACATGCATGCCACAGTGAATCAAATAAGGAGGCAAATAGGTAAAAAAAATGTAGAGAAATTAATTAAAATAGATATTAGTGACATTACATTGATATTGATATTGAAGTCATTTAAAAAATGCTCTTCAGTTATTAAGAAATTTCTTCCCAGGAAAAGAAAAGTCTAGTTCCATTTATACTACTGCGCAAATGGGCAACTGAGATTTCAAACTATAGAGAGCCCAAACACCCAGTTTTGTTTTAGAAGATTTCTCAATAAAAAATATTATCAAATTGTTTCCTGTAAGTCTAAATGATCCCTAGTAAGTTATCTACAGGCTAACTAGTGTAAAGCAAGTTCACTCTTTCATAAAATTCCAATATAGGTTATTGGGGAAAATGCAGCCCTGGATAATAGAATGATTTGATTTCAAATAGTGGAAGGCATCTCCAAGAGATTATTACCTTGGTCTTAAAATAATTGATGTTTATTCATTCTTTTTCTCATAATGATCTGGAAACGCAGCTGCTCCTTTCTGTACTGTGGCAGTTGTGCGCTTATGTCAAGTTCATGATGGAGATGTAGGGGTGGAGTCTAGCCTGTTAATCTGGAGATAGCCATTGAGTAGCCAATGAGGCCTCTGTGTGGGCATGACTTTCTCCTGAGACTTCTGGGAAAGCTCACGATATTTCCCTCATGGATATGAGAGGCCATCTCCCCAGTTGTTGGGAGTCATTCTCTGAGATGACCAACTATGGACAAGATGGCAGTGTCCCAGGAGGTGGAGGAGTCGGAGGAGAAGCTACACAGCCTTACCCTGATGGAACCAGACCTCTGAAGCTGGAGAGGCCACGTGGAGACCCCTGCCAGCGCTGAGTTGCTTCTATGCTAAAAATCAGTTGCTGATGCAATCATAATTGTATTCTTTGTTTTTTTGTTTTGTGGCATCACTGTCCTGGTGGGAGTAGGAAGCCCAGCCTTGCTCCTGGAGAGCTGCTGCTGGATTTGAACCATCAGTCCCATAATTTTATTCTTATATTTATTTATACCCCACCTGAAAATACACACATGCAAAATATTTGTGGTCCAGAATGAAAAACAAACATGCATGCCACAGCGAATCAACCACTGGGTGCTCTTGATAGACCCTGAGCCCTGGAAGCAAGAAGCCATGGGAGACCCCTACCAGCACTGGGATTCTGCACCCAAGGACCTGCGACTTCATGAGTTGGAAAGAGACCCTATAGACTGGTATCGGGTATATGGGTTAATATCGGGCTTATGACTGAACTGGACGGGGTTGGGATGCTTTCTCAGTGCTCCATTCCTTTTCTATATAAACCTTACTCATATAGCCATATGAGCATCTATGAATTTGTTTCTCTAGTCTACCCGGACTAATACATGAACTATATTTCTTCTTGTTACTGCACAGTCAGATACTGTTGGTTGTGACTCATAGCAGCCCTTCAACTGCAGGACTACACTGTCAGGTCTTGTACTACCTTTATAAACATTGCAGTACCTGAGTCCATGGTAGTGACCATGATGTCGACCCATCTTCTTGCAGACCTTTGTCTTTTCCACTGACATGCTTCCTCACATGCATGATGTGCTTCTCTGAGGGTTGCTCCCTCCTGATAATATGTGAAAGGTAAATGAGAGAAAATCTTGCTATTTCATTTATAAGGAGTATTTTGGCTATACTTCGTCCAAGACAGATTTGCTTGCTCATTTGACAGTCCCTGTATATTCAAGATTTTTCACACACACCATAACACAAAAGCATCAACTGCTCTTTGGTCAGTCTTATTGTCAGCTTTCACGTGCAGATGAGGTCATTGAGAATATATTACATTGGGCAGTTCTCAGCTGGTTACATCTTCACTTTTTAAAATGTGAGAATTCTATCACTTCAGATTTTCTCAATGAAATTCATTTTGTTTTTGTTCTTGAGTCCTTGACTGTTGCTTCCCTGGTTACTAATTATAAATACAAGTAACATGATATTCTTGACAAAGCAATATTTTTTATTATGATGTTTTTTATTAGTCCTGGGAATATTTTCTGTAAATTATATATTCATAATAAGGTAGAATTCACATCTAAGATTATAGTCTTTTATCTTTATCAGTAGTGCTTCCTCTTTACTTTCAGCAAACACCCTTGTGTCATCTGCAAAATTATTGAAGGCTTTTTTGAGTCATTCTTTAATTCTGAGAAGGTCTTCAGATAGTCAAGATTCTTGAACTATTTGATTAACATGAAGATTAAATAAACATTCTGAACACCTCACACTACCTTGGTAGATTTTAAATGTTTTTCCTTGCCAAGTGGAAAGGTTTTTATTGCCTTCAACCTAGCATGTAGGTATAGGAGCAATAAAGGGTGAGCTTGATCTTGTTGAGTAGATTAACCAAATCAGCACTGATGAGCATTATAATGACAGAGAATACAATGAAGTCACTTCAATATGCATTAAAAATAAAATATAGGCGAACGTTTATCTCTACACTTGATAGCAGAAAGCGATTATTTCTACTTCTTGTTGACTTCAAGTCATTAAGGTAATGCTGAAAGAAGATTGCTAAAATGCACTCCCATATAATACGCCAAAAACTTGATATTCAATTTGTATAACTCTGTGACATTAAAATGTAAGGTACAAATAACAATTTAAAGGAGAATAATGGATTAACAGCAGGGGAATGTAAAGCAGTGACATCATCATCAGTGTCTCTGTGTATGTGCAATCTCAGGAGCTCTCCGTAAGAATTGCTGATCTTAGGCAACTTTTGAATTCCTCTGTAGAGGACAAAGTGGGCAATAATCATCAGTTCTGAAGGAGCCTACTGCTCCTTTTGTAAAATATTGGCAGAACTTGCAATTTAATAAGAAAAGAACTGGGATGACATTTGAAGCACGTTTTAACAAATCAATAGATCCATAATTGGTGAGACTATAGGGTTGTCTTCTTTTGTAAAAGTGATAGCATTCACACTGGGTTTCAATATACAGTGCACCTATAAAGCTAAAAAGAAAAACACAGTCAATGATCAGGTCACATAAAAAAGATGCCTTAATGTAACTCTAGTAACATCAGCTCACAGATTACACAAAACCCAGTTATATCTTTGCTGAGATAAGTAGCTTTTGAGATGCTGATCAGATTAGCTTTTCTGTTATTGTGTTCACTGTTTATCAAATTCATGCCAAGGAAAACTGTGTCCTAAAATCTGACCTCATTCCAATTCTATGTCCCCAAAACTTGTTTTACGATAAGGATCATTGCACTGAAATTTTATAAATCTTTATTTTATAAATGATATAAAGAACTTAGAGGTGAAATAAAAACTGAAATCATTTAAAAATTTTGTTTCTTAGATCACTTCTTCAATCTAGGGAAAAGTTATGTTAGATTTTGGTTTGCTTATGCACAAATGGCTTTAACAATGACTCATATGCTTGACCAAGAAGATATGCCAGTTTCAATGACAATTTACTGATATATCAGAGATAATGTGATTCTATCTACTAAGACATGAATAGCATAATCTTTATAGGTCAGCAGCCTGAAAATGTCCCTAACAGAATTTTAATAATCCTATTTCTATTACATTTTACTATTTCAAATTCTACCTGTTCTTTTTACTGAACAAAATGCTGTAATTTTACACAAATAATATTCACCTTCTACACTTGTTCACCAGCCATTATTTCCTACTAAGATATTATTCTTTTTTTAAAAAATTCTTATTACCTTGCTTTAAAAATAGGTTTGTGCCATGATGCCCCCCACCCCCGCAAAAAAGGGGGGTTTGTGTAGATGTTATCAACTAGGTAATAAGAAGCAATGTAGGAATTGGATGGGTCCTAACCCTATGACTGGTATTTTTATAAAAGAATAGGCCTATATTACCAAAGAGAGAATATAGTGACATATACAAATCAATGAATGCCTGGAGCTAGCAGAATCTGGGAAAGATAAGAAAGAATCTTCTTTTACAAATACTACCCAGAAAATGGCCGGCCTAAGTACCGATCTGGATGTCTAGTGTGGCGGTCATGTGCTTATGTTAATTTCATCATTGAGATGTAGGGGTGGAGTCTAGCCTGTTAATCTGGAGATAGCCATTGAGTAGTCAATTAGGCCTCTGTGTGAGCATGACTTTCTCCTGATACATCTGGGAAATCTCACAATATTTCCCTCGTCAAGATGAGAAGCTATCTTCTCCAGTTGTTGGGAGTTAGTCTCCGAGACGATGAATCACAGACAAGACAAGATGGCAGCATCCAAGAAGCTAGAGGAGCTGGCGGAGAGACCACACAGCTTTTCCCTGAAGAAGCCAGACCTCTGAAGCTGGGGTGGCCACATGGAGACCTCTGCGAATAATGAGTTGCTTCTGCCACCACGGAATGCTGTTGATGGACCCTGAAACCTGGAAGTGATGAGCCATGTGGAGACCCCTGCCAGTGCCGGGATTCTGCACCCACTGACTTGTGACTTCATGAGTCAGAATGAGACTTTATAGACTGATTTCAGGCATATGGGTTAATATCAGACTTATGACTTTGAACTGGACTGGGCTGGGATGTTTTCTCAATGTCCTGTTCCTCTTGTATATAAACCTTTTCCTTATATCCATATGCATGTCTATCAAATTTGTTTCTCTAGTCTACCCGGACTAACACATCTAGCCTCTAGAACAGTGAATCAGTAAATTCCTGTTTTTATAAATTTGTGTGAGAGGTATTTTTCTAAATGTGCCATGTTAATTTTTTTTACACCAGCATGTAAAAAAGTGGACATGGTGGTGCTTACAAAAATACCACCCCCCATATGTTTCAGACTTCCTCTTAATCTTAGTTCCAATCCAAGAACAATTAGTTCTTTTGTTCAAATATGCACACTCATGACGGAAACATGGAAGATATGGGTGCTACAGCAAAATGTGGTAAAGAAATTGGATGGTATCTGGCCATTAGAAAGAATAGGGACTGAGGTTTTAAAGGCCTTTTTTTTTTTCAAACCACCTAAGTGAGATGTCAACTACACACATGGAAGAAGCACATCAACACCTGTGATTCAAGGATTGGAAAAGTAATCCAAATCCGAAGGAAATTCTGGTTTGCAGATGCTATGGATGACAGTGGATCCCAGAATACATTTGCAGGATCTACACATGGAATAAGCTTCTGGTGATCCTACTTTGACAATAAGTGAGAACAGAGAAATGATTACAGTAGACTAAAATGACTTGAATGTTTAAAACCTTGCAATTTTATCTCTGTTTTGATACATTTTAAACTTGATCTGGTTTTGAATATTTTCTTTTCTCCCTCCCAGATTGGAGTTTGTCTCTGTTGTATGTTGTTTCCGTAGATAGCGTTTTTGACTCTCTCATATATCTTTCCATATGTTTTGGTATCTGAAACTCAGATTGGGTGAATCTATAGAGACAATAACTAGACACTAGTGACAATAACTAGAATAAGGTTTCCTGGGGACTACAGCAGGGGAGGGGGGAAGGTAATGGGAAGTCAATATCAGGGAGTACAGCAAGAAAGAAAATGTTTTGAAAATGATTGTGGTAGAGACTGTACAACACTGTTTAATATGAATGAACTGTTGAATGGTATGAAGTCTGGATTATGTCCTAAGAAAATTATTTTGGTAAAAAAAAAACACTTCCCAGTGGGAGAGAATGACGTCCAATATCCATTGGAAGACATGGGTATTTCCATTAAAAATGTTGCTATAGGATAGACAAAGTTAAATATTAGTAAAGAGATTAATATTATGTCTTATTTGGTTTCACATAGTGATCATAACTATATTGGTAAGTAAAGAGAATAACCGTGATATAACCTATAACAATAGACTTCTAGCAAGTGAGTAAAAGTAAACAGCTCCAAGACTCTTTCTATGTACTATCACCTGGGACTTTTATATAGGAGTTTAATATATTACCATATTAGTTCTCATGCAAATACTTATATAAACTTTTTATAGCTGAGGAAACTGAGGCTAGGAGAATTATAAACATGTTCACAAAATTTAGTACACTAGGCCAAATTTGAAGCTGTCGCTTGGCAATAAAAAAGTATTTCTTAATAACTATTTCATTCAATAATGATTAACCTTATTGTTGAAAGTTTTACTGCTTTAGTAGTTTATTCCTTAAGTAATAAATTTAAATAAGTTAGATTACACTATAGATACCTAGAGGAAAATTATTTAACTTGAATGTCTTTAATTTTTTTGAATAATGAATGATATTGATTTTCTGTTGGTAGAAATAGTTGCTTACTTCTGTCTATGATATGACTCTATTAGTTTTATAATATAGCCACGAAGTGGTTTCATGTTTCCTATTGTAGAACTTGATCCCTGCTCTTATGATTGACCTTAATTTCCCAAACATCTTTTCCTTGAACATGCTCTCAAAGGGAATGTGCAATTATTATATGAATTTTCAATGAGCTGACAGCCACCCGTATATTTAGTATCTCAGGGAAATTTTCTTTGTATGTAAAAATATTGGAGCATTTCGATTGTTTACTTCCCAGCAAACGTTTGCCATGTCTCACATTCAAAGTTTCCATACAGTATTCCCAAGGGATGACCATGTCTTCCATATGGTTTGCCTTTAGAGATAGGAGAGCTTGACTTTTAACAGGCCACAATGTAACCAAGGGATGGTGACTTTAAAGGATGTATCAGAATAATCTTTAAAGAAAAGAATGCAACAGAGAAAAATCTCTGATATGTTGAAAAGGGACATACTGCACTATGCTTTTCATATGGTGAATAAATAGATCATTATGATGTTGATTAACATTTCATAGACAGATTTTTTTCTGCTCAGTATTTCTAGGCAAAGTTACAACAAAACCATTGTCTATCAGATAGCCAAAAGTAACATAAATTGCACATGTCAATTGCTCACAGATACTTTATTGAAAATAAAGAAAATCACAGAAATTTCACATATCTCCCTCTAAAAAGCATTCAGACTTTTGTCAACTATCAAAAAGTGAGTTCATGGAGGGATTATTGTAATATTATAAACTTTTTCTTCTAGACATTTACTTCATTTTCACTATTCTCAAATCTTAAGCCACAACATACCAACTTTGAACAAAGTTACTTTCTTTTAAGACTTTTTATTGCTTCACTTCTCAGTACATGTTCTTTTTCATTCTCATTGTGAGCTTCAATCACACAAGTCTTCTCTTTCCTTCAGGATTATGGCTCTTTCCCTTTACCAGTAGCCTACATAGTGTAATTGATCCATTATCCTCTTCCTTTAATTCATACGAGATCAGCTTTCTAGACTTCATATTTTCCTCACACCTGCCCTGCAAAACCCCAATCATGGATCAGTGCACCCAAATACCTCCCTTTTTCTAATTCTTGGGTTGCTGATTATGCTGGAGAAAATGACTCAGTCATAGATTCTTCTTTAGGAAATCCCAAAACAACTGTGTAAGTCACTAAAAGATTCCACTTACTCTAGTTGTATATTCTCCTTTTCCTCCGTCCTGTATCAGAGGCTAGCCACTTTTCCTTCACATTAAATTATCCACCAGTTCTTGTTGATGCTCTGTCTTTAATATTTCTCTAAACAATTGTCTCTAGAGTCATTTTCTAAGGACAAACCAGGATTGTTTTATATTTGGACTGCTGTAGCCATCTCCTCACTGGGTATCCTCCTTTAATTGTACCCTCTTACAGGTTGTTTTTCTTACTGACATGAGTCATATTTGTAAAATTCAAATCAACTCTGATGCTTTTTCTTTTTCCCAAGTCATTTTATTGGGAGATCTTAAAGCTATTATACCATTTCATAGTTCAGTCATGTCAACAGTATTATACAAATGCTTTGACAATCAGTTTTCAAACATTTTCTTCCTTCTTGAACCCTTTGCTATCAGCTCCCCTGTGGCAGTCACCTGATGTGGTGTCAATTTGAGGATTAAGAGTGTAGTGGTGGAGTCTAGTCTGTCAATCTGGAGATAGCCAATGAGACTTCTGTGTGGGTTGACTTTCTCCTGAGAATTCTGGGAAATCTGGCCATATTTCCCCCTTGGAGGTGAGAGACTCACTACTCAGTTACTTGGAGACACTCTACTGACACAGGACTGACTCCCTATGAGACATCCCAGAGGAAAAGACATAGAACCAACAAGAACTAGTGATAATTCAATGTGAAGGAAAAGTGGCTAACATCTGATAAGGGATGGAGAAAAAGGAAAATATACAGCTAGGATCGATTGCATCTTTTTGTGACTTACCCATGGCCTTACCCTGATGGAACCAGGCCTCTGAGCCAAAAAAAAAAAAAAAAAAAAAAGCCATGTAGCGACATCTGGCAGTGCTGAGATGCTTGAGAAGCCACAGAGACGTCCCTGCCAGCTCTGAGATACTTACAACACCACTAGATCCTGAGACTTTCTTACTCACTGGCCTGTGTTTACCCTGCATTTGACATCATTGCATGTGCCGCATGAATCTGAAGAAGACTTTGTAGACTCGTATCACACATATGGACTAATATCAGATTTGTAGGCTTGGACTGAACTGAATTGGATGCTTTCTGAATGTTCCATTTCTCCCGTATAAAAATCTCTCCTTTATGTACATATGTGTGCTTATGGATTTTTTCCTCTAGTTTACTCAGACTGACCCCCCCCCCCCCTTAACTCCTTCCTCCCCCAGTGTATTCCCCAGTAACCCTTATTCTACTTGTTTTCTCCATTAATTCATCTTGGGCGTTTCTTTCTTTAAGCTCTTCATTGACTATCAGTAACATGGTTAGAACATGTTCCTTAGAATATGATCATTTGTGGTCAAGTCTTTCCTTATCTTTCCAGGGAACACTTTGGACTCAACTATTGTAATTTTCTGATTCCTGTCAATCTATATGTCATATCTTCCTCTTTGCTTTTTGTTGAACTGTTATAAACCCTTATACCTATACATGTGTAATGTTGTCTATATGGTACAATTCAGATGTCATTCTGAATCCTGGCCTGTTCCTCTGCCCAAAAGTGTAAGTAAATAATCTAGGTTTGTATTTCTCCTGGTTGCGTACCTGGTACCATAGCATAATACCATCCTGTGGCGGTCATGTGCTTATGTTAATTTATGATTGAGATGTAGGGGTGGAGTCTAGCCTGTTTATCTGGAGATAGCCATTGAGTAGCCAATGAGGCCTCCGTGAGGCTTTCTCCTGAGACTTCTGGGAAATCTCACGATATTTTCCTCATGAAGATGAGAAGCTATCTCCCCAGTTGTTGGGAGTTACAGAGACAACAAACTATGGACAAGAGAAGATGGCAGCTTCCAAGGAGTGAGCCGGAGGAGAAGATCTTACCCTGATGGAACCAGACCTCTGAAGTTGGAGAAGCCACCTGGAGACCCCTGCCAGCACTGAGTTGCTTCTACCACCACTGGATGCTGTTGATGGACCCTGAGTGCTCGAAGCAAGGAGCCATGGGGAGACCCCTGCCAGCGCCGGGACTCTGCACCTACTTGCCTGTGACTTCATGAGTGGGAAGGAGACATTGACTGATATCGGACATATGAGCCAATATAGGACTTATGACTTTGTACTATTGGATTGGGATGCTTTCTCAATGTTCATCCCCTTTGTATATAAACCATTCCCCTATATCCATATGTGAGTCTATGTATTTGTTTCTCTAGTCTACCTGGACTAAAAGACATCCAGATTCAAGACTATTTGTATATTTTATTTGCCATCTTATATACTTCTTGAGACAAAACACAATATTCAATAATTTTTATACCATTTTATTGGGGACTCTTAAAGCTCTTATCACACTCCAGAAATATGTGCATTGTGTCAAGCACATTTGTCCATCTATTGCCATCATCAGTTTCAAAGCAAAAAATTTTCTTTCTACTTGAACCTTTGGTTTAAGCTAATTTGCTCCTCCTTATCCACCCTCCCTCTGAACCCTTGATAATTTATCTTTTTTTCTTGTTATATCTTACACTAACCCCTGTCCCCAATTACCCATAAAATCTACTTCCCATGCCCCTGGGAAGGGATTATATGTAGATCATTGTGATCGGTTCCCCAACCCCCCACGCCACAACTTCCCCTTACCTTCCTGGTATCCCTATTCTCAATATTGGTCCTGAGGGGCTTATCCGTTCTGGATTCTTTGTGTTTTGAGTTCTTACCTGTACTAGTGTATATGCTCTTGTCAAGGTCCCATTTGTAAGGTACAATTGGGGTTATGTTAGTAAGGGGCAGGAAGCATTGAAGAGCTAGAGGAAAATTGTATGTTTGATAGGGGCTGTGCTGTACCCTGACTGGCTCATCTTTTCTTTGTGATTTTCTGTGAGGGTGTATCCAATTGTCTACAGATGGGCTTTGGATCTCCATTCTGCCTTCCTCTTCATTTGCATTGATATGAATTTTTTGTTCTGTGTCTTTGATGCCTGACACCCGATTCTATTGATATCTCATGATCACACAGACTGATGTGCTTCTACCATGTGGGCTTGGTTGTTTCTCAGCTAGATGGCTTCTTGCTTATCCTCAAGAATTTAAGATCCCAGGTCCTTTATCTTGGGAAAACTGGACACCATCATCTTTCTTTACCATATTGCTTATGAACTCATGTTGTTTTTAGTGATCTTGTCAGGAAGGTGAGCATCACAGAATGGCAGATTATTAGAACAAAGTGTTCTTGCATTGTGGGAGTACTTGAATGGAGACCCAATGTCCATCTACTACCTTAATACTTAACATATAAATATATACATCGATTTCCCTATCACTATATAAATTTATTTCTAAATGCACATGCCTATATTTACACCTCTATAAATTTTCTTTGCTCCTAGTTCTTTCCTCTATTTCCTTTAACTTTCCTCTTGTCCTATTAACATGTTCAGTCTTCATTCAGAGTTCAGTAATTCCTTTCAGCTACACTGCCCTTGATCAATTCCCACCAGTATCCTTTCCCTTTAGATCACTTGTTGTTCTCTTGTCCATGGATTTGTTGACATCCACCCTTCCAATCCCCTGCCTCCACCTCTGGTGTTCCCCAGAATTATCAGTCCCATTATTTTCTCCTCTAGATTGTTTATCCCACATATCTTATCTAGATGGACATGAATATACAATAATAAGCACAAAAAAAAGACAAAGCAAAGGAAAACAAAACAACAAAAACCAAGAACAACAAAAGAAAAGTCTATAAACAGATCCAGATCTGTTTTCTGACCTTTATGAGTGTTTTCCAGTCAAGTCAAGTGCCATGTCCTGGCCCAAAAGTCTCATTTTGGCATTCCCTGGGGATCTCATTGCTTTGCTCCCCTTGCTACTCTGTTACACCACACAATATATCACTTGTGTGGTGGGGTCAGATCAGGCCCAATTCTCCTACTGCATCTCTAGTGTTGTCCCCAGTAGTGCTAAGGATTAGTGAAGAATGTCCTGTTTCATAGTGGGGCTGGCCCTGCGGTCTTCTGTGTACAATGACTACTTTGAGCAGGAATATCATCCTGAGGCTTGGTGAGCCAGCTTGGGTTCCACTTTCTCACCTTCCCTCTTGGTTTGCTCTTGTGCATTCTAATCAGATGCACCCCTTCCCCTGAGCTGTAGTTTCAGTGCTGTCCTCTGAAGTGCATTCTACTTGGGGTGGGCGGGGGAGGGAGGAAGGCTGTCCACATAGTTGGGATTAGGGCCAGCTCTGCAGATCTTTCTATTGGTTCCCTCCTTCATGGTGATATGTTGCATTCTCATTTTGGTGCACCAGGTTGAAATATGGTCCTGCTTTCCCTCTCCTGTGGAGACATAAATAATATCCTCCCCTTGGGTGAGTTAGTCCCCTCTTACCCATGCTTTTCCCCACCCTTTCTTTTCCCCTTCTTTTTAGTTGGCTGGCATTTGTATCCCTGAATTGGGTCTGGTTTCTGTCATAGTATCTGGACCTCACCCTGGGGGTGTATGTACACAGTAGCTTTTCCCCTATGCCTCTTTTGCATTTTTAAACTTACGTCAGCCAACTAAAGTTGCACTTGTCCTTTTGTGCTTGGCTTACTTTGCCCAGCATAATTTCGTCCAATTCTTTCCAGGCAACGATGTACTTCATGCTCTCATCACTGCTCTTTAGAGATGTGTATTATTCCACTGATGCATGTACCACATTTTTAAAATCCAATTGCCTATTGCTGGAAATTTGAGTTGTTTCTAACTTTTTACAATTGTGAACTGTGCCAAAATGAACATTGGAGCAAAGATGTCTGGACATAGTTTGTTTCCTGCCTCTTCTGAGGGAATTGCTAAGTCATATGGTAGCTCTATTTCCACCTGTTTTAGATATGGTCAAATCAAGTTCCATATTAACTGTACATATCCTCAGGTCCACAAGCTGTTGACAAGAGTTCCTAGCTCATCATATCCCCTCCAACACTTGTTACTTGCTGATTTTTTTAATTGAGCTATCTTTGAGAGTATTAGGTGTATCTCATAATTGTTTTAATTTTCCTTTCTTTTATGGCTAATGATCACAAATATTTTCTCATATGTTTACTGACCATTCAGATTTCTGCCCTTGTGAAATTTCAGCTCAATTCTTTTGCCCACCACTTAAGAGGGCAATCAGTATTATTACTATTATTATTATTGTAAGCTAGCAGAGTATTGTAGATTTTCGTAATAAGGCCTTTGTCTGATGTATCATTGAGAAAGATGCTTTTCCATTCTGTGTGCTCTCTTATTATTCTCTTGGAGAATTTTTTCAATGTACACTAGTGTTTTATCTTCAGTATATCCAACTTGTTAATTTGTGCTCCATCTGTATTTTTGTCCTGCCTTATTTCTGATAGCCTATGTATTCTCTGCCCCAAGCTTCTCAGGTTTGTCCCAATTCCCTCATGGATAGTCCCAATAGTTTGTAGTTTCACCTCAAGGTCTGAGAGCATCCATGAGTTTATTCTTGCGGATGGACTGAGGTAAAGGGCTTCATTTTTTGAAGGTAGTTATCCATATTTTTCCAGCACCACTTGTTGAAGAAAGCATCTGCTTCCTATTTGATAATTTGGGGGCCCTTATCAAAGAACAGTTGTCTGTATGCTGATGCTTTTATTTCTGGGTTTTCAACTCTTTCCCTCTGGTCTGAATATCTGTTGTTATACCAATACCAAAATGTTTTGACCACTGTGATTGTAAAATAGTTGCCAAAGTCAGGTAAAGCAACCCTTCCAACTTTGTCGTTATGAGGAGTTTTCTGCTAATTCTGAGCCTCTTCCTTGTCCATGTGAAGTTGGCAGTCAGTTTTTCCAATTATTCGAAGAAAGCTGATGGTATTTATATCTAGATAGCATTAAACTAGTAATGTGCCTTGGGCAGAACTGACATCTTTACTATATTGAGTCTTCTGATCCTTAAGCATCGGATATTCTTCGATTTGCTGAGGTCACTCTTGGTTTCTTGTAATAGTGTTCTGTAGTTTTCCTCATAGAAATCTATTGTATTTTTAACCACATATAACACTAGATATTACAATTTGTGCTTGGCTATTGTGAAGGGTACTACCTTTTTTATCCCATCTTCCGTGGTTTTGTCCCATGTGAATAACAGCCCCATAGACTTCTGTTTGTTGTCTAGTATTCTGCCATGATGTAACACTTGTTGCTTTCTGATTTTTTGATTTGGGCTATCCTTGAGGGTGATAGGTGGTATCTCACTGTTGTTTTGATTTGCATTTCTCTCATAGCTAATGATTGGGAACCTTTTTCTAATATGCTTATTGGCCATTTGGATTTCTGCCTCTGTGAAACTTCTGTTCAGGTCCTTTGCCCAACTCCTCAGGAGGCAGTTAGTTTTGCTCTTTTGGGAAGCTATCAGAGTATTGTAGATTTTAGTCTTAAGGCCTTTATCTGATTTGTCACTGCTAAAGATGTTTTCCCAGTCCATGGTCTTGCTTATTACTGTCTTGGTGAATTCTTTCAATGTGCACAGATGTTTTATCTTCAGTAAATCCCACTTGTCTCTTTGTGCCTCTTCTGTGTTTGTGTCCCTTCCTATTTTTGATAGCCCATGTAATCCCAGTGCCAGTGTTCTCAGGTTGGTTCCAATTCAGTTACTGATGGCCCGAATACTTTGGGGTTTTCTTTGAGGTCTGTGAACCACCTTGAGTTTATTCTAGTGGCTGGAGTGATTTAAGGATCTTGCTTCATTTTTCTACAAGTAGATTTCCATTTTTTTCCAGCACCACTTGTTGAAAAGGGCATCTGTTTCCCTTTTATATTTTGGGGGCCTATTTTAGTCTGATGTTTTTATTTCTGGGTTTTCAGTTCTTTTCCATTGGTCTGAGTGGCTATCATTATGCCAATACCATGCTGTTTGACCACTGTGACTATATATTGTGTGCTAAAGTCAAGTAAAGCAAGTCCTTGCATGGTGCCCTGCTTCTTGAGGAGTTCTCTGCTAACTCTGGACTTCTTTCCTTTCCATATGAAGTTGGTAATCATTTTTTCCATTTCTTTGAAGACAGGTGAGGGTGAGTGTATTGGTGTTGCATCAAACTTACAAAGTACCTTGGGTAGAACTATCATCTTTACTATATTGAGTCTTCCCACGAGCATGGAATATTTTTCCATTTATTGAAGCCATTCTTGATTTCTTATAATAGTGTTCTGTAATTTTCATCATATAGCTCTTTCACTCTTTTAGTCAGGTATACACCTACATATTTCAATTTGTGCTTGGAAAATGTGAAGGATACCTATTTTTTATCTCCTCTTCTGTGGTCTTATCTGATGTGTATAGCAGTCCAATTGACTTCTGATTTTTGATCTTGTATCCTGTCACTCTGCCATACTCCCAGAACTTATGGAGATTTTGTGGTTTTCCATATATAAAATGATATCATCTGCAAATAATGATAATTTAACCTCTTCTTTCCCTAACTGAATACCTTTGATATATTTTCTTTGCCTTATGCTGTAAGCTAAAACCTCCAGTACAATATTGAATAGGCGTGGAGATGAGGGACATCCTTGTCTGGTTCCCTTTTTCAGTGGGATTGTGTTTGGTTTTTTTCCCCATTAACTATCATGATGGCAGTTGGTTTTTCATATATAGCTTGTATTGTCTTGAGGAATTTCCCTTCTATTTCTATCTTCTTGATTGTCTTAAATAGGAATTGGTATTGGATGTAGTCAAATGATTTTTGGCATATATTGATATTATCATTTGGTTCTTATAATTTTTCATGTCAATTTGGTGAATGATACTAACCTTTCGTATGTTCAACCACTTCTGCTTCCCAGGTATGAACCCCACTTGGTCATGGTGAATTATTTGTGTTATATACTTTTGTATTCTATTGACCAGTATTTTATTATGGATTTTTCATCAATATTCATTAGGGATACTGATCTGTAGTTCTCAATTCTTATGGGATTCTTGTATCAGTGTTATGTTAGTTTCATAGAAGGAATTGGGAGTTTGCCATCTTTTCTATTCTTTGGAAGAGCTTGTGTAGAATTGGTGTCAGTTCATCCCTAAATGTTTGGTAGAATACTCCTGTAAAACCATCTGGTCCACATAAATTTTTTGGTTGATAATTCCTTGATTACCTTCTATTTCTTCTATTTTTATGGGTCTGTTAAGATTCTTTGGCATCCATTGGGGATAATCTAGGGAGATATTGTTTTTCCAAGAATTTGTCCATGTCTTCCAAGGTGTTGAATTCATTGCAGTACAGACCTTTGTAGTACTGTGTTAATTACCCTTTTGATTTAATTAGGGTCACTTGTAATGTCCCCTCTTTCATCCCTCATTCTTGCTATTGAAATTTTGTCCCTCCGTTCTTTGGTTAAGTCTGCCAGCAGTTTGTCAATTTTATTAATTCTTTCAGAGAACCAACTTTTAGCAGCATTAATTTTTACCATTGTTTTCTTATTTTCCCTCTCCTGAATCTCAGTTCTGATTTTTATTACTTCTTTTCTTTTGTTGTTAGTGGGATTGTCCTGCTGACTCTGCTCTAGTCATTGTAAATTCTGTGCCAACATATCAGTTATGAAATGCTGCTCCTTTTTCAGTTGTGCATGTATTGCTATGAAACTTCCTCTGAAGACTGCCTATGCTGTGTCCTATAAGTTTTGGTATACTCTGTTTTCATTCTCATTCATTTCTATAATCTTTTAAAATTTCATCTCTGATCTGGGCCAGTACACACTCCTTTTACAATAGAGAATTCTTCATTCTCCAATTATTTTCTGTAGTTCTCTTCATGTTCCTTTTGTTGATTTCCAACCTTGTGGCACAGTGGTCTAAGAGTAAGTTCTGTATGATAGCAATGTGTTTAAATTTATGTAGATTCACCTTATTCACCAGCATGTGATCTACCTTTGAATATGTTCCATGTGTGGATAACAAGAATGAATTTTTTTTATTTGGATGAAAAACTGTAGATATCTACCAAATCAAATCATCTAATTGTAGTGTTTAGGTCCCTAGCCTCCTTGTTGAGTTCCTTTCCCTGTGATTGTTCTTTCTCAGAGAGTGGTGTGTTGAAGTAATCCCATATTATTGTTGAGGCCTTGATTTCTTTTTTCATCATATGGAGTATGGTTTGAGTATTCTGCGGGTCTCTCATTCAGGGAATATATGTTTAAAATGCTTATTGGATCATTGTATACCCTTCCCTTGAGCATTATTTGTGTCTCTTTATCTCTTTTTATAGTTTGCACATTGAGGTCAATTTTATCTGAGATTAGAATTGCTACCCCTGCTTTTGTTGAATTGCTGTTTGCCTGGTATGTTTCTCTCCAGCCTTTGAGTCTCAATATATTTTTTTCTGTGATCTTAAGATGTGTATCCTATAGACAGCAGATTGAGGGGTTGTGTTTTCTAAGCCAGTCTCTTAATCTCTGTCCCTTAAGACTTGAATGCAATCCATTGATATTCAGGGTTATTTCATCTATCTGTGCAGTCTGTGTTGTCATTTTATCGCTCTTGTTTTGGGTGTTTTTCTATCTCCATGCATTGTGTCCGTGGCTGTTTGTGGTTCATTTTCACCTTTCTTCCTTCTCTGAACCAGAGTTATCTTGGGTCTTTCATCCTTTTGATAGTTTCTGAGCAGAGTCTTTCTGTGTGTCAGTCTCTTGTGTGTGCTTGGTTATTGTTGTTCTTCTGCCCCTGATGGGTTGGTGAGGACCTTTTGTAGGGTTGGGTTCCTTTTAATATATTCTTTGAGATTTTCTTTGTCTGGAAAGACTCTTACTTGTCCATCAATTTTGATAGATAAGTTGACTGGATAGAGTATTCTTGAGTTTGCATGGTTTTTCTGCAATTTTCAGAATATGCTGCTCCACTTTCTTCACTTCTTCAGAGTTACCATTAATAGGGCTCAACATACTCTTATCTGTTTGCTTTTATATGTGATTGCCTCTTTTTCTCTAGTTGCTCTCATATTTTTCTCCTTTTCCTCATAATTGGATAGTTTAACAACTGTATGTGTTGGTGTTTTCTTCTTGGTGATCAGCCTAGCTGGAGTTCTTTTGTCCTGGATGGTTGTCTGATTTTTCTTTCCTTAAGCTAGGGAAGTTTTCCTCCAAGCATTCCATTACTAATTTGGATGTTGGTTTACTTGATGCACCTTCCTCCAATAGCCCAATAATTCTAATATTGTTTCTTTTCATAGCAACAGATAGAATGCTCATATTTTCTTCTGCTTCTCTCATAGGCTAGTTAGATTTCTTTCTCCCATTTATTAATTTCTACTTGCGAGTCCTCTAGGACACTGGTCCTGTTCTCTCCATTCTCTGAGTGAAATCTGAAAGCTTACAATTAGTTTTTGTTAGCTGACTCCTTAGTTCTTGTATTGCCCTTTGGTGTGTATCCTTTATCTCCTTTATCAATTTTTCCTTCTTTGAAGCTTCACTTATGACCTACATACATCTTAGTCATATTCTGAAGATTTCTTTCTTTGGTTTACCAACCTCCACTTTTTCCATGACTGCTGTTTGGTCCAGCTGGTCATCTTGCAGTGGATTTAGTTTCTCTTTTCTTGACTCTTTGGAAGCAGCTAGCTGTTTTTTGTTTGATTTATTCAAATTAGGTGGCATTTTCCTTGGTGTTTCAGAGTCCTGGGATCTCTCTTTGGGAGCTGGTTCTGGGTTATAGCTTCCCTCAGGTCACCTCAGGAACTGTTTGCAGCTGGGCATGTTACTGTTCTGAAGGAATGTATTGACCGAGTGCAGGGGAGTGAATTTAGGGATGGGTTGGGGATTGGGTGAACTGTTCCTGTCTCTAGACTTTCTTGGGAGTCAACAATCCAGTTTGAGAGCCCCACCCTTCCCCAAGTCACCCCAAATCACCAATCTCCAGGGGTTCCGTAGGTGAACTGCCTTTCTGGCCACCATCTTACTCAGATCACCTGTTTTATTATATACTTTTGTATTCTATTGGTCAGTATTCTATTGTTAAGGAATTTTTGAATCAATTTTTTTTAAGGATATTGATCTGTGGTTCCCTATTCATGTGGAATCCTTGCCCACTTCAGATATGAAAGTAATAATAGCTATGGAAAAAGGGTTCAGGAATTTGCTCTCTCTTTTTCTATTTTCAGGAAGAGTTTGTGTAGGATTGGTGTCAGTTCTTCCCTGAATGTTTAGTAGAATTCTCCTGTGAAACCATCTGGCCCAGGAGATTTTTTTATTATGAATCCCTTAATAACTTTGCCAATTTCTTCTATTGCTATGGGCCATTGAGATTCTTGATTTCCATCTGAGATAGTGTAAGGAGGGATTATTTTTCCAAGTATTTGTTCATGTCTTCAAAGTTGTTGAATTCATTAGAATCAGGTCTTTGTAGTACTGTGTAATTATCCTTTTGATTTTATTAGTGTCCATTCCAATGTCCCCCATTTCATCCCTTATCCTTGATATTGAAATTTGTTCCTTCCTGTATTTGGTTAGGTTTGCCAATGGCCTATCAATTCTGTTTATCCTTTCAAAGAGCCAATTTTTAGTTGCATTAATTTTCCCCCATAGTTTTCTTGTTTTTCATCTCATAAGGCTCAGGATTGATTTTTAAATTTATTTTGCTATGATTAGGATCGCCTGTTGTCTTTTCTTCAATTGCTGTAAATTTTCTGTCAGCATTTCAATCATTTGTCTCTGTTCCTTTTTCAAGCATACATGTATTGCTATTGAACTTCCTCTGATAAATGCCTTTCTATGTCCCAATGGTCCTGATATGTGGTATTCTCATTATCATTGGTTTCTAGAAACGTCTTTCTGTGTGATTTATCTTTCTCAGGGAGTGGTGTATTAAAGGCGCCTACTATAATTCTTGAGCATGGGATTTCTTTTTTCATTTATTGAAGCATTTGAATGATGAAATTCATGGGTCTCTCATTGAGTGTTTATATATGTTTTATTCTCATTGTTTCTTGGTCCACTGTTCCCTTGAGCATTAGATAGTACTCCTTATCTCTTGGCATGGATTGCACTTTGAAATCAGTTTCGTCTGAAATTAGGATTGCAACCCTCTAATTTTTTTTTAATTGCAATTTGCTTGGATGTTTATCTCCAGTCTGATTCTAAGCCTATTTTTTTTATTAAAAATCATTTTATTGTGGACTCATACATGGATTTTCATAGTACACAAATAAACATACTGTGCCAAGCACTTTCATATGTCTACTGTTGTTATTGTTCTTCAATCATCTGGCTTTTCCCTTGAGCCCCTGGTATTGGCTTTTCCATCTCATCCCCTCTTCCCACTGCTCTCTCTTTCCCACCAACCCTCAATTTATTGTTCTGTCATATCTTACACAGCCCGACCTCTCAACTAACCCACTCCTATGATGCCCCTCCTTCAAATAGGAGCTTCTGTGTATATCCTTGCAGTTGGCTCCATCTCTCTATCCCACCTTCTCTCTACCCTTCCAGCAGCTAATCATTGGCCTGAAGGGCCTCATCCATCTTGGTTCCCCATATCTCCAGCTCCCATCTCTACTACTGTACCTTCTCTAGTCCATCTGGTTTTGCAAGGTAAAGTCGGGACCATGATGGTTGGGAGGAGGAAGACTTCACGAACTAGAGGAAACTTGTATGCATCATCACTGCCCTGTTGTTTCTTGACTAGTCTGTCTCCTCCCGTTGACCCCCCTGTAAAGTGGTGACCAATTATGTGCCAGTGGTCCTGAGAACCCCACCCTGCTCTCTCCCTGATTTGTGATGACTTGGTTCTTGTCTTTGATGCTCCACACCTGCTCCCTACGGCCCTCTTGATCACACAAGCTGGTGTGCTTCTTCCATGTGGGCTTTGCTGTTTCTGCACTGAATGGTGACTCGATTTTCTTCCAGTCTTTGAGACTCCAGACATTCAATCATTTGGTAGCTGGGCACCATCATTTCTTCTAATCTGTTTGCATCTGCATCCATTTGTCTTCAGTGATATTGGGAGTCAAGTGGTCCATTGATTTTGATTTTGTTTTTCGATGTCTGATGCCTGATTGTTTCAGCACCTCATGATCACACATGCAGGTGAGCTTCTTCTATGGTAGGTTTTGTTGCTCCTGAGCTAGATGGCTGCACATTTATGCTCAAGCATTTAAGACCCCCGATGTTATATATTTTGATAGCTGGGCATCATCAGATTTCTTCACCACTTTTGTTCATGCTTCCACATGTCCTCAGTGGGCACCTTGTGGATGTGTGCACACATAGAAGAATCTGATGTGGATCTGTCACAAAAAGAAATTCTTAGATTTATTTGAGAAATAAAAGAGATGAAGGAAGTCACACAGACAAAGGATGCAATGATAGAGTGGATGAAGGCCACAATTGAAGGGATGAAGTCCACAATAGAGGAAATGAGGATCAAGCAACAGAGTTACAGGAGTTAACAGGGGAAACAGCAGAAGCAACATGCAGGGTTGCTGATCTCATGAACAAACTGGTTGAGGCTGAGACTCGTATCAGTGGTCTTGAAGACAATCAGGCTGACCTCTACAAATGTGAAAGACAATCAAACAAGATAATAAAAGAGACAGAGGAAAACCTGAGATCAATGAGAAGGAACAACATCAGAATCATCGGCCTGCCAGAAGAAGACACAGTGAAGAAATCAACAGCAAATTTAACAAGGGAAATTCTGAAAGAAAATTTCCCCAACCTAATGAATGAGAACCAGTCTATCATACAGGAAGCAAAAAGGACACTGAATAGACTAGATCCCAAGAAGAGCTCATAAAGGTACATAATAGTTAAACTGTCCAACCTCGAGGAAAAAGAGAAAATACCGAGAGCATTAAAAGAAAGGAGGATGATCACATATAAGGGCTCTCAGGTAAGAATATGTGCAGATCTATCTACAGAAACAATGAAGAGGAGAAGAAAGTGGACCAATATCTTCCAGAAGTCGAAGGAAAACAATGCCTCCTATAGAATCCTTTATCCTGCAAAGCTATCTATTAAGATAGTTGGGGAAATAAGGGTCTTCCAAGATAAGGAAAAACTTAGAGAATATGTTGTGAGACACCCAAACCTGAGGAAGATCCTTGCCAACTCACTATGGCTGGAAGACCAACCCCTACCAAGCACAAACAGAAAAACATCCTATGCTCCAACCTCACTCAGGAGCCAACAGAATAACCCCAATCACCAAGAACATTTGGCCACAGGTAGAAAACATAGCAATAGAGAAGGCCCCCCAAAAACACAACAAGCTATGAAAAGGGGGATAAGAAAACAAACACATCAAAAAACACAAGAGGCCAGCAATGAACACACTGATTGGGATAACTCTAAAACTCAATGGCCTGAACTTCATCATTAAAATAAAAGGTTGGCTGACTGGCTTGGAAAACACAATGCATCAATCTAAACCTATCTTTGTAATCTTAAGATGTAACTCCTGTAGACATCAGATCAACGAGTTGTGTTTAACAAGCCAGTTGCTAACCTTTGCCTTGTAATGCCTGAGTTCAGTCCATTGATATTCAATGTTGTATCCATCTGTGTACTCTGGAATGTCATCTTATACCTTTTTTGGGGGGGGTGTTTTCCAACCTCCCTTTCTTATTGTGCGGGTGTGTATGCATGCAATTAATTCTTGCCTTCTTTCTTCTTTTCTCGTTGTTGCCCTCTGGGTGGAGTTCTTCTATGTATCAGTCTCTGATTTGTGCTAGTGAGGTTCTTCTGCCATTCTGGATTAGCAAGGATCTTTTCTAGGACTGGGTTTCTTTGAACATATTTATTGAGTTTTTCCTTGTCTTAGATAGAGACTTTTACCTTTCTATCTCTCTTGATGGATAACTAGGTTGGTAGTGTATTCTTGGATTTGTGTCATTTACCTTCAATTTTTGGAAAATTTTTCACTGTCTCCTCATCTTCGTAGTGTCTTCTGATAGGTCTGAGCACCTTCTTATTTGGGTGGCTTTATAGTCGCTTTTCCTAGCGACTCTTATGATTTTCTCCTTTCTTCAATGTTGGATAGTTTAACTATTATATGACTTTTTGACTTCTTTAGATTCAGTCTAGCTTGTGTTCAGTCTAGCCTCCTGAATGGGTGGCTGGTTTTCAATCATTAAGCTGGAGGAGTGTTCCTCTTGGAATTCCCCCAGTATTCTCACTATGACTTCTTTCTTGTGTCTTGCTCTGTTAGTCCAATTATTCTAATATTGTTCCTCTTTATGACAAGGCTCTCAGGTTTTCTTCAGCTCTTTGATTAATTTATTTGACTGCCTTTCCCATTTGTTGAAGTCTGCCTGGTTATCCTCTTGATCCCTGGTGTGATTCTCTGCCTCTTTAACTCTGTTGGGAAGTCTGTGAATTTTCTACTGGCATTTGTTATCTCTTCCCTTGTGTTTCTCTTTTGTGTGTGACATTTATCTCCTCCATCATTTTTCGATATCAATTCCCTCATATCCTGTAAGTCTCCAAGCAGCATTTTTTTTTTCTGAATATTTCTTTCTGTAACATACCAACATCTGCTTCTTCTATCCACATTGTTATGTTCAGGACTTCTTTCGACATCAACTTTTGTTTTCACTGTTCTTTTTGCTAAGATTGTTGGGGTTTGTTGCTGTTCACATGTCATTTTAGTGGAGCCTGGCACTATTTTCCAGAGATTCAAAGAGGGCTTTCTCTTTGGGAGATTCATAGGAATGTTTCTTTGAACTGCCTGCAATAAATTGTACTGGGTTATTGAGCTACTACATTATCCTCCTGTGGTTTCATACTTTCCCTAGCCAACGAGTATTCTGTTATTTTTAGGGCAAGTTGGATGGCCTTCTCATGAGACTCTGGTCAGGTGCTTGTGGTCCCACAAGGATAGTGCAGCGGTGGATGATCTCACAGAAAGCTGTGGTGGTGTTGTCCACAGTGACTTAGAGTGGTTCAGAGGGTCTATGGGGGTATCCACTGCAACAGGAGTGCCATAGAGGGCAGATGGGTGTGACTGCATTGGTGTAGAGCACTGCAGATGGCAGCCATAATTTTTCTAGTTTGCAAGATCACCACGAAGGTTCCCACAGCAACATGGCCCACTGGAGATTGATAGTAAAGCTGACTTAGGCCATGTGAGATACTATGGCAGGTGGGAGGAAGTTCACACACCCATGTGTAGGGCTGCTGAGGATGGGCAGTTGATCCCCTCCAGCCATGTGAAGCACTGTGGAAGGCAGGCAGAAGTTCCTACAGCTGAGTGGAGCCCTACAAAGACAGGCAGCATTTCCCCCAGTTGCTTAAAGTACCTTAGAGGGTAGGCAGGACTTCCCCCATCCATTTAAGGATAGATCCTTTAGCCATTTGGGTGTGGTGGAAGTTGGGTGGGATTTCCCCAGCCTCATGTAAGCTCATAGAGGATGGACAGAAGCTCCCTTAGTTGGATGGAGGTTATATGGAATTGCCCTAGGCTGAGGAGAGGTTCACTCATTTTTTTCAATCTCAGAATTTACTCAAGGATATTCTACATTTTCAGAAATATTTAAATGGTGAAACAAAGAATTTATTATTTTTAAAAGGCAGATGAATGGATAAAAGTCCTTAAAAGCCTGACAAGGCATCTCTGAGTAAAAGGCAAGGATTGGCACAGATTAAGCTTTCTATCAAATGTGTCCTTTTTTGCAGACTAGACTTCTGTAAGAGATGACAAGATAGTCTTGCAAGGTTTGTCTAAATTCAAAACTTTTTTTTTACAGATGTTAGTTTGTAAATCATCTCAGACAAAATAATCTGTTAAAGGAAAAAAAATAAATTGCAGATAAGGTTTGTTCAGCTTGTGGTTGATTTCCATGTGCCAATGAAGAGTATGAGTTAGTCACATTGCTAGTAGGAAATACCTTATCCCACTTCATATACAGTTTTTTTTAAAGGACACACACTGACTGGACATAATAAGCTCTACTACTTTCTTTCCACCTGTTCTGCATATCCTCCTCTAGTTTGTCATGTTAGAATAAATTATAGAAGAATAGTCAAGACTTGATTTCTGATTACAGTGCTGGCAAAACAATGTTGACTTTAACTGAATGGTTTAGATGCTATCTGATTTAAATGGAAATTAAATATCTTCCATACTTATCTTAAGAATTGTGCCCTCCTGATAATTATTCCAAAGCATCTGACTCAAAGTCTTGCCATCCTCCTGTCTAAGAAGTATTCCAACTCTTCTTCTATGACAGATCTGTTTACTTTTTCTGGCAGCATCTAGCATATTTAATATTCTTCAGCAACACAATAATGCAAAGGCATCAATTCTTCTCTGCCCTTCTTTATTCATTATCCAGCTTTCTCATGCATATGGAGCTAATAAAAAAACTATGGATGGAGGCAGTTGCACCTTAGTCCTCAACCTGACATCTTTTCTAATGGGTCAGTGCAAAAGATGAAGACTCTTACTAAACAAGATAAATTGGCATATTGACTGGAACAGTGAGATCAAATGTAGCTACAACTATGAGAAGCACAGGATGAGACTATTTTATTCTCTTTTACATAAGGTCACTCTGAGAGGGAAGGCCAACTTGAGGCAACTAAAAATGAGAACAACATACTTCAGGAAGATAATTTATTTGAAAAAACTAATGAAATGCATTTATAATCTAGGTATTTTATGTATAAGGAAGCTCTATGATTTCATTCTTGCACAATGATTTTCTTTCCCTTTTATGTCAGATTAAAAATAACATCACTCAACAATGTACCTTATAGTTTCATCATTATTTATATCTGTTCTTTCTTTACTGATGGTTACAAGGAACATGGTATAATTCTAAAGGGCTGTAAGAATGGTGTGAGGGAAGTACCTGATCTCTTTCTTCTCAAGGGGGAAGGAGAATGAAACTCACCATTCCCAGGCCTATTCCTAAAAGGCAGAAAACATATTTGCCCCCAGCCTCCAATACTGTTTTTCAATTTTGACACCAATTATCCCTCCCAAGTTACTTTCTGCTTCTCTGTTGGGTTGAAAAATTAATTTCAATGCCCACACAGAATTCACTGATAATAGTAACGATTATGGTGTTAGAGGATTTAATAGGTTACAACTCAAGATCAGAAATACTCAGCATAAAATTCTTTCAGACAGGAGAGTCTTATCTTAGCTGTACCCACAGGCATGCTTCATTTTGGTCCTCAACCACATGGCCCCTTGAGCTCTGCCCTGCTTGGGAAAGTGTTACAAAGCTCTTGTAGCTCATCTAATAAGCATAAAAGAGCACACAACTCTACCATTAGTCTTAGCATAAAGATTGGGTCATTCAATTTAGCATCCCAGATTAAGTTCATAGATGCACTCAATTCTACAAGCAAGTCTGCTACTGCCACTTAATCCACCACATCCGTCTGCCTTCTGGTTCTAGGTGGTTCAGTGCATAGAAATCTTAGGGTTCAGAGGACATGCTCTTCTTCTGGCTTTCTTGATGACAGTAGTATCTCCCCTTTCCGCTTCTTGGATAGCTCATTTTAAACCTAAGAGGATGGTAAGATTAGCTAATCCTCTTATGAGGTCCTACTAAGTACCATCTTCACATTTGATGTGGGTATATAATCAGAATTAGACAAGACCCAATCCTGAGAGAACTTGCATTTACTGAAGAGAGTCTGAGAGTTGACCTTCAAGTCCTTATTAGTTCAACACACACACACACACACACATCAAGCAAATAAAATGATGTGTAAATCTGTGTTATACAATAGTCACCTGCAGAACCAATGCCAGTTATTGTGAAGTTAATCCTAACTCCTAGTAACTTCTCATGTCGTGGGAGCAGAAATACTTTCCATAGGTTTTTAAAGGCTGTTTTTCGTAAACAGATCACCAGGTCTTTGCCCTGAGACACCCTGGGGTGGATGCAAACCTCCAACCTTTGCATTAATGACCAAGCACTTAACCATTTTAATCACTTAGAGATGACTATCAGTAGATTTTAATTATATTTTTCCACATCACACTTAGGATTCTTAGTTATAAGACTTGTAATCAAATATATGAAACAACCAGTTGCAAAAAAAACCCCTTAAAAATAAACTATTACCCTGATATTTTGGACAGGGAAGATAAATTATTGGTAGATCTGAGGAGCTAACCATAATTAGCACAAATCTTATGAGATTAACTATCCGTACAAAGAAGCACACAGACTTGTCATGCAAAGGTGAGGTTGTATCATTTGGCCATAAAAATAAAAATCAAACCCTATTCCATCAGGTTGATTTCACTTATCACAGTTATAGAGGCTAGAGTAGAGTTACTTTCCTATGGTGTTTCCAAGGCTATAAATCTTTTTGGAAGCAGATCTCCACATTGTTCTCCTATGCAGCAGCTTGCAGGTTTGAACAGCTGCCCTTCCAGTTAGCAAGATGAGCACTTGCAACCACACCACCAGGGCATCACAAAGAGAGAACAGGTGTTCTCAAATTCAATCACAATGGCTAGTGTCTTTCTGGAAAACATTTGTCTATTATAGCAGATAGGAAGAAAACTATCATTTCTAATTGTAGTGGAGTTCAAAGCAAATTGCAATAATGGAAAGATGACAATTTGCATGAGAAATAGAAAGAGGAAAACAAATGATTTTGTGTGCTTTGGGGATACTCTTTAGTAAGAGAGGCCTGATGCTCATAACTGCCATGTATAATAGTAATTTGGTTGCCAATATAGATGTCCTTAATTGGGGAAGCGTGCACGTAGCTAGCCAAATAAATATTCCTGGCTGCTTTACAAGTATGTTTCACTTTAAACTAATGTACTGAGTCACCTTCATAGAGTATTGCTTTGTAGACATGAAGAATTATTCTCAGACCCTGATGTTTTTCCTTTGGGCTGTCTGAATTTGAACCAGATCACTGAATATTCTATAGGCTGATTTTTTTCATTTTGAAAACAAGATAAAATACTTGCCTTATTGTTGTTATGGAAATTAAATTAGCAATATATAAGACATACAAAACATTTAGACAGTGAATGGCTCATGTTCCAAAAAAGGAAAAATCCCACAATGGTGGAGCTGATTCCACCATGCAGGACAGTAGAACCACCCAAGCATTTCCAAGGCTGCTCTCTTGGTGGGCACAGATTGCCACATCTTTCTTTGGCTGAGCAGCTAGTGGGTTTGAATCACAGTTTTGGTTATAGTCAAGTTCATGACCATTATGGTACCAGGAGTCTTTTGACACTAAAGTAATATTCAATAAATGATATATATTTTTAAGATGATTATGGGTTTGGGTTCCTAGAAATGTCTTCAGTAGTGGGTAACCTCTTTTCTTGGTGTGACATCATTCAAATAAACATAGCTATGTGCACTTGACCTCATGCAAATAAACAGATATGTCTGTGATGTCATGCCAGTAAACATGACTTTGTTTAGAAAGGGTGCCTGTGATAACCATTCCTGATTGGTTGGTATAAGAAATTCTTTTCTGTTGAAATAAATAATATATCTATGGGTCTGTGCCACCCTTTAGGCTTTGGTAATGCAAGTTTTATAAATAGTATGATAAGGCAGTAAATATACATCTTCTTGATTTATTGCATATCCAGTCTTCTGGATCACTGAGCAAAGAAATTTTAAATATTTGGTTTATATTTTCACAGTCAAAATTTCCACTCTGCATCTCTATTAAAACATAGGATTTTATGAATGTTAACAAAAGAAAGAAATGTTAAAATGAAACCCTGTTATGTTACCCTTTATAGTATTTCTGTTGATTATCACTAAGTCTGGACTTTTATGTCTTAAATGATTAATTATAGAAGAGAATCATCAAAGCCATTAGATGTAAGCCATTTAAGAACAACACAAGTTCTAGGACAGGCATCCATATTTTCTAACCATGTGTTATTCTAGCTGACTATGAGATAGAAGTGATAACAGCTGTTTCCTTGTAAATTGGAAAATAATAGTGCCCAGAAGTGGGAAGCAAGTAGCATGGAAGGGATAATAGAGGAATATTCAGCAGGGAGGTCAGGGAGGACCTTGCTGAGAAGGTTACTAAATATGGTAAAGAGATTTTAGGGAACAGCGGAGCTGTCTCAGGGAAGAGCAGCAGAGCAGGTGCCATGGCCCTGAGGAGACATATGCAGTGATAAACAGATAAAAACAATGACTGACTGAGAAGAATTACAAGAGAATATCGAGGGAAAGTGTGTAAGGAGGCATTGTCATGTTTTTGAGTGAGCAATGCACTGGAAGGTTTAAAGCACAGAATGGTCCTAAATGTATAGCTAAGAAAACCACGTTTGTCAGTAGCACAATACAGAGTCTTGATCCTCGGTGCTAGTTTTTCTGGGCATCCCTTGTTCCAAAATTACTGTTGTTGTCAGGTGCTGTCTAGTCAGTTCTGATTTAGAGCAACCCTATGCATAAAAGAAAAAAAAACTCAGTGAAATAATCCAAGCACAAAAAGACAAGTACAGCATGAATCTACTCAGGTAAACTTAAAAAGCACAATGGGCATAGGGGTAAGAAACATATGGCAGCCAAATAAAAAGTGGGGGGAAGAGGATGTGGGTAGAGGGGGAACAAGGCACTAGCCCACACACAGGGAGGGTATTGTTCATGTGTCCACAGGAAAGGGATAGAGAGACCAGACGTCATCCAGGTGTGCCAAGCCTTGAACGCCACATACTGGCATGACACTGTGAATTCATATAGAGGTCTGTGGGGCTGTCCCCAATGGCAACCATATGAACCCTCTCTCTAGAAGAATGCACTACAGAGGACAGCTTGAAGGTACAGCCCAGGGAGAGAGGTGCTGTCCGCCTAGACCACACTGGAGCAAACAAAGAGGGAAGGAGGGAGAGAATGAAGGAGGGAGGGAGGGAGAGGGAGAGAGGGAGAGAGGGAGAGAGGGGGAGAGGGGGAGAGAGAGAGAGAGAGAGAGAGAGAGAGAGAGAGACTGGACTGCATCATAGTCCATCCAATGAGGATGGCATTCCTACTCAGAGCAGCCAATGCCCAGAAAGCACTGGAAAGTTGGCCCCATGAGACATAACATCCCCTACTTGACCCATAGTGCAGCAGGGGACAACACTGGAAGACAGGATTTGTGCCAAATCTTACCTCCCACACTGAGGAGGAAACACACGGAGAGCACAACAGAGCAGCAAGGGGAGGAAAGCAGTGAAGGCTTTGAGGATTCCTGAAAATAGGCTTTGGGAGGAAGAGTTGGTACCTCATCAGACTTGACCCAAAAACATTCATATGGGTCAGCAGACAGTCCTAGAATTACTTATAGAGCACCCCCCCCCCCCCCGCCAACATGTCTATCTATCTTAAATAGTCGGGATTAACAATCCTGAGGAGAAAACAACAGTTCCCAGGAAGAAATGGGAGATGGGGGATGGGGGTAAGGAAGGAGAGACCCAACAAAACTAGGGGCAAGAGAACAACAAAGTGGTCTAAGATCAATGGTGAAGGGGGCACAGAATGCCTAGTGGGGTTTGATCAAATAGCCAAGGGGAATTCGTGTGAGTCGAATGAAGGTCAAACATGATAGTGGGACAGAAGGGAAGTAAAAAGAAACAGAGGCAAGAACTAGAGGCAAACGATATTTACAGAGCTCTAAATGCAGGCATATACATGTGCAAATATATTTACAAGGATAGGGACATTGTTTTATGTTCATATATTTATGTTTAGTTTTAAGGTAGTAGACAGATATTGGACCTCTACTAAAATATTCCCTTAACACATGAATACTTTTTTCTAATAACCTGGCCCTGTGTGATGCTCACCTTGCTGACACGGTCACTGAAAATAAAATGGGTGCCAAAGCAAATGTGCTGAATAAGGATGATCATGCTGGCTCTTAAAAGATGATACAGCAGCTGGGGTCTTAAAAACCTGAGCTAAATAAGCATTCCTGTAGCAGGGAAGCAACAGATCACACATGGAAGAAGCACACTAGCCTGTTTGATCATGAAGTGCTAACAGGATCAGATATCAGGCATCAGAAGACCCAAAACATTCATATTGATGCAGACCAGGGCTGGAAGAGTGAAGGACTAAAATCCATCTGTAGTCAATTTGACATCCCCAAGAAGAGTCACAACAAAGGGATGAGTCAACCAAGGTACAGAATAGCACGGGTGAAATGCACATTCCTCTAGTTGTTTAATGCTTCCTCCCCGCCACTCTCATGACCCCAGATCTACCTTGGTAACCCAGCTAGACCTGAAGCATGCACAGTTCTACAGATAGAGCTCTCAACACGTGGGATCTAGGACAGATCACTCCCTCAGGAACAGTAATCAGAGGAATGCTACCAGAGGCTAGGAGGAAGGTGGGGGGTGGATAGTGGTAAGGGAAGAAAGAATGGGAAGAAAGGGGTAACTGGTCACAATTATTGATGAATACGACCGCCCCCCTCCCCACACACACACATCCCCCAGGGAGATGAACAGCAGAAATGAGGGTGAACAGAGACAGTAAGCAGTGTAAGATATGAAAACAATAATAATTTATCAAGCGACTTTGAGGGTTGGAAGGTGGGGGGAAGAGGAGGGGGAGGGTAAAAAAGAGAAGCTGATACCCAGGACTCAAGTATAAAGAATAAGTTTTGAAAATGATGATGGGAACATAGGTTAAAGTATACTTGATACAATTGATGTATGGATTGCTAAAAGAGTTGTCAGAGTACCCATAAAGTGATTTATTTTTTTAGAGAGAGAGAAAGAGAGATTGGGAAAAAAGAACAAATTGGAATGTAGTGTGTTATAAATCCTAACCTCCAGACCTGAGGCCAGCCAAGAGCTGGGTAGAGCTGGCTCTGCTGTACACGGGGTTGCTATGAGTGAGCACCGACTTGATGGCACAGCAACAACAGACCCGTAGTTATCATCACATTTGAAAATGAGAGGCTTTTGTTAGATCAATGAGGGAGTAGCAGTGTAGGGTGTGTCTTCAATCAATTTATTTTGTGGTCTACAAAAGAATAAGCAATAAAGCAGAGATAGGGATATGCCGTGCCACATGACAGTCACCAAGGAAGCAAAGGGGAGAAGCAGAAAAAAAGACAAGGCTCTTCAAGCTGGCATCTTGAATTTGGACCGCTAGCCTCCAACCTCTTCTAAAACATCGAAATCTGACCTATAGCCTTCTGCTGTTCATGCCATCCACTTGTGCCATTTCTCTTGCTCAGCACTAGAAAAGGAAGACTCTCCCTGAATAAATTGCATGTGCTTTCCTTCGTGCAGCAATCCTTCATGGATTTAGAAATCTGACCTTTCTTTACCAATTTTCAACTAACTGATAATGAGCTTGATATTTTAATTTATCATTTTAACTTTTCTTAATCTAATTTTGAAAATCACATGAGTCCTTTGGTCTCTTTCTGCATGGTTTCTCTGTGTTGAACATTGTTGCTAACCTCAAAATTCTCATGTCTGGATTGGCAATGTTCATCCCACTGTTCATCTTGAAGGGGTGGACCCATTGACTGACTTATTGGTGCTGCTTAAAATGCTCTTCCCTCGCTGCAACCACAGCAGAATCACTGGGCTGTCTTCTTTGATTTCTTCTGTATACCCAGGTTCTGTTTATAGCTTAACATTACTGTTTTGTTTTGCTGAGTACTTGCTTACTGCTGCATACAGTTTTAGGCACATAACATTCACCCTTTGTGCATGTTCCGTTTCACTTCTTCCTGTGACCAACCCTCCTGCAAGAAATACATGTTTTTTACCATTCTTACCTGATGCAACCTGACATCATCTTACTATAAGCCTGCACTATAAACCTCTTGTGTCTTGGCCTATGGCTTGTCTAATGTGCACTGTTCTTATAACTCCAGCATGAACTAGAGTTGATTCTGGAGGGACATATTTTTCTCTTTTAAATTGTGGTATGCTTATGAAAGTAAATAAAAAAAATGCTCCTAAAGTTTCCATTCATAAATATTGTTTATTCCCAACAAAATGTATTTAAAAGTGTCTCTGTGATTTATGTAAAGCTGCACATATATTCCACTAGTAAATTCCTTGTCTCTGTCTTGTTAGGGTTGCTTAACAATCAACTCAAAACTGTGGCATCTAGGGGAGACTGCTAGGTAGGTAAATTCAAGTAAGGCTAATAATTTAGCTCAGTAGCTATGATGACTATTTTCTGAACATCCAAAGATGGTGATATTGATACATTTTCTGCAATAATACTCTATAATCATGGTAGCTTTTTAAAAGCAGTCTTATTGGCATATTCACATATTATACAATTACATATTTAAATCACATAAGAAGCAATGTACAATCATCAACACAATAAATTTTAGAACATTTTCTTCTTTTTAGAATTCATTTTTAATCCTTCCCCATTGTGTTTGCCTGGGTAGACTCGAGAAACTAATCCATGGACACACATATGTATATAAGGGAGAGATTTACATACAAGAGGAATTGAACATTGAGAAAGCATCCCAACCCAGTCCAGTCCAAGCCCACAAGTCTGATATTACACCACATGTCCAATATCTGTCTATAAATTCTTCTTCAGACTCACAAAACACATTCAATGACGCCAAATGTAGGAAGATCGCATTCCAGTGGGAAGAAAGTCTTTGGATCCAGTGTTGTTGTAAGCATAGCCACACTGGCAGGAGTTTCCATATGACTTCTCTAGGTCCATCTTTCTGGCCACATCAGGGAAAGTCTATTTGGCTTCTCATCAGGGTTGTCTCACAGGGAGCCATCCATGTCAGTTGAGTCTGTCAGGCAGTGAGTGTTGTCAGTAAAAAGTCCCCAAGAAAGTAAACAGGGAGAGACAGTGTCTCTGCCTCCAAGAAGAAATTACCACATTTCCCAGTATTCTCAGGAGAAGAACAAGCTCACACAGAGATTTCAATGGCTATCTCTAGATCAATAGGCCAGACTCCACCCTGACACTCTTAATCCTCAAATTGATACCAGATTAGGTGACTGCCAGACCAATTTTATCCTAACCTTCTTTGCCCTATTCCCAAGAAACCATTAATTCTGTTATTAGCTCTATAAATTGATCTATCCTGAATTTCTTATACCCCCCAAAACTAACAACAAAATTAAAATAAAGTAGAGAAATACCTCAATTGAAAAGAAAGTGGAAAATATTAAAAACTAGAACAACTTTAAAATGGGTCAAAAGGGAGTAAATAGGAGGGAGGATTCAAGATGGCATCCAGGTAGAATCACTTGCCCAGTGTTCTTGCTCTCAGACCAGATAATTGAGAGATAAGGAAGCCAATACTGGGAGGCTGGGCATTAAAGATAGATTCAGTAGACAAGGGTCCAGTTCAGATCTCCCCCTTTGATTTTCACCCACAAAGGAATGTGAGAACTCACTTGAAGCTCTAAGTCCACTGTGTTTGTCTGTGGGCTCTACTCACCCTTCATAAGATCCAGCAGGCAGCATTTGCCAACCCTTCCTGCACCCTAGTCCTGTAGTGAGCAGCAATTTCCCCAGACTGCTGTCTAAAAGTGGTCATAATCCTAGGCTCACAGAGAGCCTCTGAGCATTAGCCACAAGACCCCAATGCACAGTTGTGTTCCTCCTACCTACCCTGTTCCTGCAGTCTGGGACTTTGACACTCCCCTCCTCGACCAGGAACAGAGTGACTATATCACCCATCCCTTTTCCACCTCACCTCAGCTCCACGTCTGCCAGCTTGGCTAATGACAGACAATTAGACAATAATTTGCAGCAATTCAAGAACTACTGGGATATGTTCGTATAACAAAAGTCAGTTCCACAGAGAATAACTGGCAGTGCTGGCAGGACAGAGCCAGGAAGGACACTGGAGGGCATCTGGGGGGCAATTAAGATCCAGTCAGCCCCAAACCCAATAAACTAAGCTGGTACCCCTTCTCTGTGGGACAGCACAGCACAGCCTTCCAGGGCACCCCACAGCCCATTTTAAAAAGGGGAAAAAATAAAAAATAAAAACTTTCATTTCCAGGTTGTGATCATTTTTGTAATTTTGAATATAAGCCTGCAGAATTTTGTCCATTAGCATCCATTGACATAACAAGGTAAACAGAATGCTAATTTGTAGAGCATAGCCTAGGGTTTTTTAGCATATAAAAATGTGAAAAGTCACTAGATAGTGATAGTTACAGTCCAAGGCAAAAGATGTGTCTACCAGGTTTTGGCTCTTTAGCGTATCTTTAAAAGGCTGCAAATTGTGCCTGACAGTCCAGACAAGACCCACATATATGCTGCAATCTTGCACCAGTTTTGCCAAGACTATAGTCATAGCCTAAAGCATCCTACTGCCACTGGCCACTGAGTCACCACAGCACCCTGCCCACATAGCAGTATGACCCACCACTATAATAGGAAACAGGTAGTCCTTGAAAATTCTCTTACCAAACACACAGAGAAGGAACTTAGAGCTCCTTGATATCCTAGAAACATGGCATCCAGTTCTTCCAAAATGACATGCAAACTGCAACATAGAAAAATTAGATGTGGACCTGCCACAAAAAGAAATTTTTAGAAGGATGCTTGGAATAATACAGGATATCAGGAATGCAAAGAAGAATAAGGGTACAATGATAGTGATGAAGTCCATGATAGAGGGGATAATATTCACGTACCAAAGGGAAATACAAGAGTTAATGGATGAGGTAACAGAAGTAAAACAAAAGATCATGGGTCTCACCAACAGACTAGAAGAAGCAGAGAACAATACAAGAATTCTTGAGAACAATTAGGCAGACTTCATAAAACAGGGAAGACAGTCAAACAAAATAATCAAAGAAGCAGAAGAAAACTTTTAATCAATGACAGATGTTAAGAAGAGGAACAATATTTGAATAATTGGTCTATCCAAACATGACACAATGAAGAAGTCAACAGCTAAATTAGCAAGGGAATTTCTGGAATCAAATTCACTCCCTTAATGAATGAGAATCAGACACTCATGTAGAAAGCATAGAGGGTACCGATTAGACTAAACCCCAGGAAGAACTCATCAAGGCATATAATAGTTAAATTATCAAACTTGGAGGAAAAAGAGAAAATTTTAGGAGCAGCAATAGAATAAAAGGTAGTCATGTATATTGGAGCTCAGGTAAAAATATGCTTAGACCTATCATTAGATATCATGAAGAAGAGGAAAGAGTGGAGTAACATCTTCCTAAAACCAAAAGAAAAAACTCAGCTCTAGAATCCTCTATCCTCCCAAACTATCTATTAAGATATTCCATAAGACACCCAACCCTGTGGAAAATCCTTGCTGACACACTATGGTCAGGAGACTGACATCCAGCAAGCACAAATAGCAGATCACCATAGAGTCCAACTCCATATAGAAGCCAACACACCAAAAACTATAACCAAGATAATATGCCCTCAGTGGGGAAAGAAGGCAGGCATGAATCCCCTCCCCCCAAACACACTACACTGATATGAAGGGAGATAGAAAAACACCCAACACAAAATGTATGAGGTGATAGCAATAAAAACCACAGATGGTGATAATAACTCTGAATGTCAATGCTCTTAACTCATTCATTAAATGATAAAGGCTAGCAGACAGGCTAAGAAACCCAACAATCTGTTCCCTGCAAAAGACACATATTAAATTCACAGAAAAAACAGACAAAGAATATAAGTCTGGTGGAAAATATACCAGGCAAATGTCAACTTAAAAAAAGTTCATTGGTAGGTGAAGCAACATCCCCTTACAGAAGGACTGCAGGGAGGAGAAGAGCCAGTCAAGCTACAGTGCATCAACAATGAAATATGCATCTTTTCTCTAATTCTTAAATGATCCCAATTCTACTTTACAAATCTAGCTAGACTAGGGGATATACACTGGAGCTGGAAACTTGGGGAATTCAGGACAGGTGACCTCTTCAGGAACAGTGGTGAGAGTGGTAATACTGGGAGGGTAGAGGGAAGGTGGGGAAGAAAGGGGGAGCCAATTGCAGGGATCTACATGGGACCTCCTCCCTGGGCTATGGATAATAGGGAAGTGGGTGAGGGGATACATCAGACAGTGTATGATATGACAAAATAATGATAATTTGTAAATTATTAGGGGTTCATGAGGGAGTAAGTGAGTATTGGGATGGAGGGGAAATGTGAGGTGCTGATACCAAGGGCCTAAGTAGAAGGAGGTTATTTTGAGAAAGATGGCAACAAAAGTACAAATGTGGTCTGCATATAATGGATGTATGTATTGATGGTGATAAAAGTTGTATGAGCCACCAATAAAATGATTTTTTTAAAGTAGGGGTTGCAATCCAAATATCTGACAAAATTGACCTCAAGGTACAAACAATAAAAACAAGAGACATGGAGGAGCACTATAGAATACTCAAAGGATCACTAGACCAGGAGTCACTGAGCATAATATATATATGTATATATATATATATATACACCTAATGAGAGACCTGTGAAATTTGTCAAGCAATCTATTTACATGATGAAAAAAGAAATCACTGATTCACCAATCATAATAGGTGATTGTAATAGACAACTCTCAGAGAAAGATGACTGGGAATGAAGCTCAGCAAGGAGGCTGCAGAGCTAAACACTACAATTAGTCAACTGGATCTTATTTATAGAGCTTTCCATCCAAATGCAAGTTCCCATGGCTCATTTTTGAAAATCAACCACATGCTGGGACACAAGTTGACCCTGAATCAATTCAGACATAGCAATTAGTAAGATGTCCCTCTTGGATCACCACGCCATAAACCTGGAGATCAATAAAAGGTCCACCAGAAAATGAAAAGACAACCATTGGAGGATGAATAACCATCATCTACAACATGAATGGATGCTGACCTGGCTTAGAGAGGAATTTAGGAAATTTCTAGGAACTAATGAGAATGAGAATACAATGCACCAACACCTATGGGATACAGCAAAAGCAGTTATCAGAGGTATCTTGATAGCAATAAGTGTGCACATAAAAAAAGGAAGAGAGACTTATGACTGATATCCATGCTATCACAAAACCTCTTGCAACGAGAACAGTGTCAACACGAACAACCCTCCCAATAGCCAAAGAAAAGAAATAATAAAAAACAGGGCAGAGTTAAGTGCATATAAAGACAAGAGAACAATGCAAAAATCAATTCAGCAAAAAGCTGGTTTTTGAAAGAATCAACAGAATTGCCAGACCACTGGCAAGCCTAACCAAGGAAAAGGAGCAGACATCAGTAGTCGGGATGAGGGGTAAAACAGGGGAAAAAACAATGGACCCCAATGAGATCAAAAGAATAATCACAAAGTACTATGAAAGTCTGTACTTCAATGAATTCAACAATGTGGAAAACATGGCCAAATACTTGGAAAAACAACCCCCCCCCCCAGATTTTCCCAGATAGAGGTCAAGAACCTCAACAGCCTGGTAGCAAAAGAAGAAACAGACATGGCTATCAAGAAACTATCAATAAAATCTGTTTGATTTACTGCTATGTCTACTTAATATCAAATAACTAACTTCAATTCAGCAACCTCCTAAGTATGCACTTATTATGACTGGCACTGTCGGCTAAAACCTGGAAAGAATGCAAAGATAAATAAGACGCCATTTGAGTCTTCAAGAAGCTTATAATACTGTTAGGAAGATGGCTATTATACCACATGTTTTTGTTAGTTGGTGAATATTTTCAGTGTTCTCGGAGAAAAGAGAGAGCACTAGCATAGACGAGGGAGATGAGGATGTCTCTGGGAAATGCAGCACTATTGTGGTACATTCAGAAAATGTCCTGAAAGATTGAAGAAGAGAAGGTTATGGCGTTACACTGCAATATCTAATTTTTCACATTCTACTTTGGCACATGAGCTTCACTGGGTTCCCAAGAGACCTAATGTAAGATTCCTGCTTTTGCTTGATATGCTACACCTCAAGGCACCTGACTAGTTCGATTAGCTAGATTAGCTGCACCCTACTTGGTCTTTAACCTAAGAGTTTCACTTTCCTGCCAGTTTATACAACTGTTGGAACAAGCCAATCACTTCCTTCTACCCGAGGAAGCCAGAGGTCACCTCATTCTTCTGTTGCTATCACGTCTACTTCTCACAGACTCTGTTGGTTTACTCAGCCCCAGAGTGCAACCAAACCCTGTGTGGGAATTACATCATCTCGTGTCAGCTTGAAGGTATAAGAGTGCAAGGTGGAGGTTAGCCTACCAATCGGATCACAGATTGATTGGATGGTTACTGAGATAAATAGCTCTCTGAAGGCCGGCCTCCTTCTCTCTCTACTTTCACTTTCCTGGTAACAGGGAACACAGAGAGTTTCTGGGCCCTGTGAGGACCCTTCTCTCTGCTTTACCTTCTTGTTGAAGAGGTTTGAAGACTTGAGGCAGCACTGAGATGCTTCCTTTGCCTTTGCATCCACCCGACTTTGCACCCACTGGACTGTGATCTTCCTGCATTTCACATCATTGTACATGACTTCATAAGTTTGAAGAGGGAATGATGAACTGGTATCAGATCTATGGTCTAATATTGAACTTATGCACTTGATCTGGACGAGGCTGGGATATTATCTCAATAAACAATTGCTCATTTGCTCTCTGATACAAACCTCTCTCTTACACATATATAAGTGCCTCTGGATTTGTTTTTCTAGTCAGCTCAGTTTAGCATGCATCATATTGCCTGAGGTGTCTTATTCCTGGCTGGCTGCTGGGTATGTGACTAATAAATGTCTATTTTTAATTATTCAGTGCACCATGTCTTTAGGCTTTCTGCACTACATTGGATAGGGTATCACTTTTTCATCAATGAGGTGTATGAGAAGCAACCATAGCATCTGAAGACCAGTGGTTTGAGACCAGAACTTGAAAAGTCTCCATTGTCTTGCTAAAGAGTGTACCTTTTATTGGATAGAAAAATCTGTGAGGCACATCATTTTTCCCCCTTTACTCAATGGCTGATGTAGTAGAATTGTACATCAGGAGCTTGTTCTTTAAGGAAATCTGGATGTTTGTGAAGTATCTTTATTGTTTAAAATACATTATATATACTACATAATTACATTCTAACAGCATCCTCATGAAGTAAGTTCCACTAGTTCCATTCTAACAGCATCCTCATGAAGTAAGTTCCACTAGTTCCATTTAACAGGTGGGTAAATTGAGTTAATTTGCTCAAAATAAAATAGCTAGTAGATTGTAGTGGCAAGATTTGAACCTAAATCTATTTTGGCTTTGTCAAAAAAAAATCTCCTTCAAAAGAAATTAAAATGGAGGGAAAAAATAAGCACATGCCATGACCATGTTTATGGACAGCAAATACCACTCAGAAAAAAAGTAGAAATATTTCCAAAGTTTATGTGACAGAATTCACACAGATAGCTATTTTGTCATTAATATGAGTTGAACAACTTGAGGGATAATTCAAAATTCAGATGAATATTATTTTTGAAATAAAGATTTAGACCTTTAAAAATCTTCACTTTGAATACAAAAATTATGGAGGCATTCAAAGAAACTTTGCATGTGAAATCATTGTCAAGGTTTTATTGTCTTATTCTTTACAAAACTGTTAAAAAGGAAACACTCTTAAATGAAATGAAGGTGATAGATATTCTCAAGAACTGTTCTTATTTACAAGTTTTGTTTAACGCTTATTTGCATCTTACTTAGTGTCTATGTAATGCCATTTTAAGCACCTTGTTATTTACTTAACAGGGATAAAAAGATGGGTCATAAAGATATAACAATAGGAACTCTTGAAACAAGATACTCTTGTTTTATAATTTTTGACTCAGTTCTGCTACTCCCTATAACAGAAGAGAAGGAGAAAAGGGGAACAGGGATTTTTTTCTCTTCAACCTACTGGGTGGAGCTGGAGAAATCGGCTTTTATTTTATTCATCTTCATGTACTCAATGCCAGGCCGAGAACAGGACATAAACACTGAATAATCAAAATGATTGATTAATGGCTACAGATGGAGAAATTTGAGTCAAAAAATCACTTAGGGATCTGACCACGCCCACAAAACTAACAAATGACAGTGAAACAGTTCACAGTCTTAGTTCCACTGGGCATTCCACTCACCAAGGTGCTCGGGATTATCTATTCATCCTCCTATCCACTCCACATATTCTGATGGTTTGTCTTCAAGCAGGCAAATACTGTATATGAGAATAGGAACAGAAAGAAGAAAGCTATGATCTTATCCTCAAGTAGCCCACAAGATAAATGGAGAAAAGAGAAACCAAGTGAATGATTTTGACAGCAATGTGATTTGTGATACAATATATGTATATAATAGCAACAAAAATTACAATGGCTAAATATGAGACTTTATGGTTCAAAGTGCTTGATACATGAACTTTTATTTAAAATCTAAGTCCCATTGGAAGAATATCACTATAATCCTCACTTTACAGAGGGACTGATTCCAGTACAATCTACAATGCTGCCTGCTCTCATTCATCTTCCTCATCCCTTGGTGGCATTGTTGTTAGGTGCCATCAGGTTGGTGTCCATAGCAACCTTATGCACAAGAGAGCAAAACACTGCATGGTCTTGTGCCATCCCCACCATTGTTCCTCAGCCTGAGCCCATGGTTGCATCCACTGTGTCCATCCATCTCCTCAAGGGCCTTCCTCTTTTTGCTGCCTGTCCACTTTAGCAAATGGATTATACTTCTCCAGGTACTGCTATCAGTGGACAATATAGCCAAATTATGTCAGATGAAACCTTGTCATCCTTGCCTCTCTGGTGCACTCTGACCTCACTTCTTCTGAAAGCCATCATTTTGTCATTTTACCAGTCCATGGAACTTCCACACCACATTGAAAATGTATCAATTCTTTTTCTCTCTTCCGTCTTTGATGTCCAACTTTCATACGTGTATGAGACAATGGTGAATACCTTGGCTTGAGTCAGGTACAACTTTGTCCTTAAAATAGCATCCATGCTCTTCAATTCTCTAAAGAGGTCTTGTGTGGCAGATTGACCTAATGCAGTTATGTATTGATCATTGGTAGAATTCTTCAATTTCTTCATCACTAGCCTTTTGTGGTTGGTGCATAAATTTAAGTAAGAGTTGTGTTGATTGGATTTCCTTGAAGGCAGAGAAATATAATCCTATTATAAACAGCATTGTGCTTTCATGATGGATTTAGCAAGACCCTTTCTGACAATGAATGCTACACCATTCTTCTTGGTTGTATAATTCCACTTGATTGTGCTATTCCGGGCATAGTAAATCATATAATTTTTGTTTCAAAATTGCCAATGTCAGTCTATTTCAGCTCAAGGAAAACTAAGATATCCATCTTTATGTGTTCCATTTCATTTTTCACTATTTCGAAATTTCCTAAATTTATACTTTGCACATTCCAAGTTCAGATCTTTAGAAGATTTTTGCAACTGTTTATTTTTACCCAATGGAATCATGCTTTATCAGCAAATTCAGATCTCAAAGTCTCCACTGCCACCATCTTTATGAGACTCACATCACCAAGGTAAACTCCACTCCCACCCCCCACCCTCTTGAAATCAGCTCCCGAGGGGCCCATCCTCTGACAGTATCTCCATCAATGTTCTGCCTCGTAGGTGTAGGTTTTTGGTATCTGAAAATGCCTAGAAACTATTCATAAGATTTTTTAGTGGATGCTTCCTCTGAAGTGAGGCAGTCTGTTCTTAGTCTGGAAACTACTGAAGCCTGTTCTCTTCCGGTGCCCTGCTGGCATGTGAGATACTAGTGATGTTGTTTCCAGCATCCCAGCAAACCACAAGCCATTACAATACAGCAAACTGACAGAGAAGTGATGGCATTCTTTGGTAGGGGAGTTCATATAACAATTCATTCCCAATTTCAGTTACACATTACAGTCACCTGGAAAGCACGTATACATCCACTGCTCAGATAAGTGGCAAGTTAAATAATAATGTCTGGAGGTTTAGGCCAGATATTAATTTTTAAGAGGTCTTTAGGTGATTTGAATATGCAGCTAATTTGAAGATTGCTATTTTATTAACTATAAAGTTACCAATGGCAACCCCCCTCCCCCTACCTCCCCACAGCTCCCCTCCTTTTTTTCTTTTCCAAATCTTTACAAGAATCATTTCCTAAAGGCTAAAAATCAAGAGACATGTAGCTAGGCAGTATCCCTTTGCATGGCAGCCTCGTTGGCGCTTTATGAGCATGTGAGCTGGGCAGGCCTTTGCTGAGTAGGTTTCTGATTAAGTAGACAGTGACTGTTAGTAGTCATAGGCTAGGCATGCCTCAGTTCAGTTCAGGGACTGGTTGTAAAAAAATCAACCACAAGAAAACAACGCAGTTTTTGTCAGAAAGCCAAGGACACCGGGCAAGGGAAATTCATTCCTCCATTTGGACCCTGGGAGCCAAGACCTCGGAAGGGCCTGCCTGAATGAATATACTGTTTATGGATGCCTCTGCCACCAGCAGCTGGGAACAAGGCTTGAAGAAATAGCTCCAATGTTCTTAAAGAGGAAGTAAGGAAAACGAAATCAAATACATGTCAGGAAAATAAAAAGAAAACCCTAAACAAAACTTGCATTTGGAAAGAGAACATGTTTTGTAGTCCAAGTTTATTGTGTCCCAGATTTATGGGTTTAGCATGCCGCCACCCCACCCCCCTTTTAACTTATCTTATTTTGGAATTGGAATTGGATTAGTATGAGAAGAATATTTTGATACTCATATTGCTTAATGAAATACTGTATGATGTAATTTATTCATGTTAAAATGGAAAAAAGGCTTAGAAATGGTTATTGTTGTTGCTCTTGCCATTGTATTCATATTAAGATAGGCCTGTTCCTTTCTACTGGTGGTTTTGTAAAGTGGTGCAATAGTTATAGATGTTTGGGATTCTTCAAAATGTTAAATGGGGAATGGCAGCAGACCCCATCAATTTCATTCCTGGGAACGTTAATTAAAAGACTTGAAATAAGGACATAGAGAGACTTCAGTGCCACTGTTCGTTATAACATTAAACAGTGGGTACAACCCAAGTGTATGAATAGAGAAACAAAATGTCTTATAGACATAAAATGGAGTATTACTCAGCCACACAGAGACACAGTTTTCCAATACATGCTTCAATATAAGTGAAGCTTGAAAATCTTTGGCTACGTGAAACAAGACAGATATGACTACAAAAAAGATATGTGCTCCCTTACATCAAATTATCAGTAGGCACATATATAATGACAAATGTTTAAGGGTAGTTACCCAAGTTGGATGGAAGAGGGAAGTAGGTAGTTTTTAATCATATGTCACTGGATTCCTTAGAATTGCTTGTTCTTAGAGGAGGGCCCCAATATAAGGTCTTCAGTAAGAAATCGTTTCCTTTTGAACAGTTGAAAGTGAAACAGCAAACATGACTGAGCACTTCAAAACATTTGGCTGCCAACTGGAAGGTTAACAGTGTGAAACTACAAGGGGCCCTGTGGGAGGAAGCTGTTGCTCTCTACTCCCATAAAGAGTGAGTCTCAGGAACTCACAGGGGCCACCCTGACCTGAAGAGTTGATATGAGTTGGCATCAATTCTATGAAATGGAACGTGAATTCTGATTTAACCATGAACTCTTTTTATTGTATCACAGCTACCATACAACGTTACAAATGAGAGTGACCCTTTGCTCACATTGGTGACTTCCCTATCCTTTCCACTCCTACATAGATGCACATGCATAGATAGATACACTCCCACAAGCACATTTTCTGTTTTTCTAACATAACACCTACTTTCCAATCACAGTAAAATACCTGGAGATCTTCATCCTCTGACATGGTCGAATTCCTTGGATTTGCGACTCAAAGACTCTAACTTTCCTTGTAACACCAAGGAGAAGAGAAATGGGACTCATCGACTAATCTGACAACTAATAAGATGTAGGTCCCAGGTGAGCAATTTCTTCAGAGAAAAGGTCTTCCAGTTTGTTAGCATCACAAAAGACAGACCACTGTGGCCTCACTGGCCATCTCTGGCAACATGCAGCAAGTTGATCTGCCGCTAGCCCTTCATCATCTGAAGGATCAAGAGCATCACTCACTTTTTCTACACAGGAACTCTAGCACCCATGCCCAATCTTTTATGATCCTTAAGTCTTTATCTTCTAAAAATGAGAACAGGAGAAGTGGTTATTATGGATATTTTGTTTTCAAACCCAAATAAGAAACTTGGGGGGGTGGGGGTGGGGGTAGGGAGTGGAGTAGCAGTCAAAAATCAATGGAAGAAAGGATTTTGAGGTAGTAAAGGAGCCAGTTGCTTCCGGTCATTCCTAAAAAGAAGGACATCTTTGGGGGGGGGGGTTTATGAGAAACCCAATGGTTTCTGGAAAAGTCTTGGCAAATGTCTAAAAATATGTTTCAAATGTTTTCAGCTCAAACAAATTAAGAACATATTTTTTTCCTGGCACCACTTTCTTCTTTCATTTTAAGGGTGTGTGTGTGTGTGTGTGTGTGTGTGTGTGTGTGTGTGTGTGTGTGTGTTTCGGGGAAATTTCAGGCATGTGGCTCTAATTTTCACTTAACTCATCATGATATTGTTTTGTAACAATAATTCAATGACTAAAAGGTCTCATGAATATATATATATATATATTTCAAAAAACTGTTTTCTTTTTAGAAATAGGAAGGCAAAGAAATTAGAGCAAGAAAAGGCCAAGTAAGTCCTGCAGGTGTGTCTCTGATAGGACAGGATCAGCACAGTTCCAGTTTCTTCACATGAGACAACTCCCTGAAGTTAAGTATATTTCTAGAAATATTCCAGTTGGGAGGGACCCTATTTCCCAATGCATCTTGATGTAAAATTACCAAAACCATTACAGAAATTCTTCAAAATAAGGATAAGTGAACAGACCATGCAATTTGGGTCCCATGGAATCCCTGTTGGTGTAGTGATTAGGACTTGGGTTGATATGCACAAGGTCAGTCGTTCAAAGTCACCAGCTGCTCCTTGGGAGCAAATAGCTTTTTTTGCACCCATCAAGAGTTACCATCTTGGAAATTCACAGGAACAGTTCTTCCCTGTCCTATAAGGCTGAGTGGCAGTGAGTGTTAGGGTTCTAGTTCATACACACACATTTATTTTCAAACAAAATAGGTTTAATATGTCTCTGTGGTCAGTAGATGACTGCAGACATGTTTTCTCAGTAGTATACGTACCTTAATCTTAACCAGGATATTTATTTCTTTAAAAGGAATGCCTTCAGGGTCCGGGAGAAAAGGCTGGAGGTGGGTGGTGTCAGGGTAGCTCCCCCCACCCCCCAAAAGGAAACCTTTCTTGCCTAGAGGAGGAGAGGAATGGATATGTAGACTGGGTTGAGAGCTAGTAACAACATTTTCATAAAACTTAAATGTACATCTTCCCAGATTATTGAAGCTTAAAAGAAAAAAGTTAACAAGAATGCTGTCTCACATAGAACAATAGTGGTTAGGTGGATTAAGCATTTTTTTAATTAAAAATAATTTTATTAGGGATCTGTACATCATTTTTCACAATACTTAAGGAAACATACTGTGCCGAGTACCTTCACATGTCCATTGCTGTTATCGTTTTCTATTAATCTGCCTTTTCCCTTGAGTCCTTGGTATCAGCTTTTCCATCCTTTCCTCTCTTCCCCTGCTCTCCCTTCCCATCAACCCTTGATACTTTATAAATTCTTATTGTTCTGTCATATCCTACACTGCCTGACCTCACCCCCAACCCACTCCTTTGATGCCCGTCCTTCAGATAGGAGCTTCTGTGTATATCCTTGCAGTTGGTTCCGTCTCTCCACCCCACCTTCTCTCCACCCCTCCTGCAGCTCCAATCTCACCACTGGCCCAAAGGGGCTCATTCATCTTGGTTTTCTCATATCTCCAGCTCCCCTCTCTACTAGTGTACTTTCTCCAGCCCATCTGGATTTGTAAGGTAGAGTTGGGACTATGATTGTTGGGGGGGAGGAAGGCTTCAGGAACTAGAGGAAACGTGTATGCATCATCACTGCCTGGCTGCCCTTGACTGGTCTGTCTCCTCCCCGTGGCTCCCCTGTAAAGGGGTGACCAATTACCCACCAGTGGGCCTTAGGCCCTCACCCTACTCCCCCCTCATTCATAATGATGTGATTCTTGTTCTTTGATGCTCGATACTTGCTCCCTTCGGCCCCTCTTGATCACACATGCTGGTGTGCTTCTTCCATGTGGGCTTAGCTGTTTCTGCACTGAATGGTGACTCATTTACCTTTAAGTTTTTGAGACTCCAGACATTCAATCAATTGGTAGCTGGTCATCATCGTTTCTTCTACTCTGTTTGCCTCAGTATCCATTTGTTTTTAACAGTCGTATCGGGAGTCAAGTGTCCTTTGATTTTGATTTTTGTTCTTTGATGCTGATACCTGATTGTTTCAGCACCTTACGATTGCACAAGTGAGATAAAGCATTTTTATGGCAGGTTAGGAAGACCTCAAAGATGAATTCAAGGCAAAGAATTAACTCAAAATGTCATGGCAACTATTATTTGGAAGTTGTAAAAGGGTAATTGTGGTGGTCATGTGTTTATGTTAATTTCATGATTGAGATATAGGGGTAGAGTCTAGCCTGTTAATCTGGAGATAGCCATTGAGTAGCCAATGAGGCCTCTGTGTGGGCATGACTTTCTCCTGAGACTTCTGGGAAATCTCGCAATATTTCCCTTGTGAAGATGAGAAGCTATCTCCCCAGTTGCTGGGAGTTAGTCTCAGAGACAATGAACTATGGACAAGACAAGATGGCAGCGCCTAAGGAGCTGGATGAGCTGGAGAAGCCACATGGCCTTACCCTGATAGAACCAGACTTCTGGAGCTGTTGAAGCCACATGGAGAGCCCTGCCAGCACTGAGTTGCCTCTACCAACACTGGATGCTGTTGATGGACCCTAAGCCCTGAAAATGAGGAGCCATGAGGAGACCCCTGCCAGCACCAGAATTCTGCACTGACTGCCCTGTGACTTCATGATTTGGAAAGAGATGTTATAGACTGTTATCAGGCATATGGGCTAACATCGGACTTATGACTTTCAACTTGACTGAGTTGGGATGCTTTCTCAATGTCCTATTCCTCTTGTAAATAAACTGTACCCTTATATCCATATGCTTGTCTATGAGTTTGTTTCTCTAGTCTACCCGGACTAACACAGTAATTTTGGTTCATTTTCTTTCAAAGGATACAAGAAGATCATGAGGGTTTATTAGGAGAAGTTTCAAGAATATTAAAAATTGCTTTGGTGAGAAAAGACTAGAAAGTTGCACCACGGAATTTATTTCCATCATGAAATTGTAGCCACTCATTCTTAAAGGGTAGAAATGCTGTCCTATGAGAACTTAATTGAAAAACCTTATTCTAGTCAATATACAGCCCGATTTGTTCCCTAAACTCAAAGAACACTGAAAAGGATCATTATCAGAACCCTCCAAAGGACACGAAAGATTCAGTTTTGAAGCAGTATAATTTGAAAGACATGGGGTTCTTCGAGGATGTTTTAGAGAGATGGAAGCTGTACCTTCAGAAGTTAGACAAAATGGAAGATATACCATGAAACAGTAGCTTCAAATTTTTATAGTTTAAAGAGTGGCTTTTTATGATTTTCTAGAATTTGTTTTTTTACTTTTCTCATATAATTATGGTAACCATGTATGATGTCGAAGGTTGCAAGTTATTTTAGCTAGGCCATGATTTTCAGTTGTGCGGCAGCTATGATATAGGTTGGCAATGAAGTGATCAGCCCCCATGATAATATTTGCTGTAATGTATTCCCTTCCAGGGTAAAATCAATTCTAAGCAGATAATCATTTGAAAGGTTGTTTCCTCAAGTGTGCAGCCCATGTCCAACATATATGGGTAGTCTAGCAAAGTTCTGTGGCATTATGCTTAGTCTGGATTCTCCATCTGATCTGTCAGCATTTCATCTCAGGTTCTTTGGACTTCAGTTAGAAGGCTACCATTTCACCCGCTGATCTTGGAATTCACTTGTTTCTGTAGATGATGAGCTAGCAGCCTGCCATGTCATCTGCTAATGTTGAGTTTCTCAACCCCTGCAGCTATAGGAGTCAGGAGAAGCCTCCAGCCTGATGTCTGACCTGTAGACATGGGCCTGGCCAGTCTTGACAACCACATGACACTTGCAATAAATCTCTCCATATATGAAGGGGATTTTAAAACATGTTGAAAAAACCCAGACTCTCCTTTTCCATTTTCCCCATAAATGCCTTGACGCCCCCTGAATGCTCACAGGTTTTGTTTTTCTAGAGAACTCAACCCAGGACTTCACCACTGGTAACATTTTTTGTTAGTTGGGTCTTATTTTTTTTTCAGTATAGTTGAGAAGACTTTATTGTCCTCTGTGCTTCTCAGGCTGTCTTCTTAGAAACTTCTTTTTCAGTTTCACTCATATATGAATATAACTGTTAATGGCTAGTATTAATGAGTATAATATACTAAGTTTTTCAAATAGGTATCTAAAGTGGACAGTTTTCTATAGCTGGTTAGTCAGTAGGGTGTTTTTATTTTGTTTTGTTTTTTTCTTTGTGGAATCACTTCCCTCGTGGGAGTAGGAAGCCCAGCCTTGCTCCTGGAGAGCTGGTGCTGGATTTGAACTATCAACTCTGTGGGCTACAGTCCCGCACACAACCACTATGCCACCAAGGTTCAGGCACTCAGTAGGTTTTTCTAATTAATTTATTTCCATTATTTGAATATTTTTCTTTATTTTTCTTTTCTGAATACACTTATGAGTGAGAGTTTTTCTATACCACAAGAACAGATATGAGTATACAGGAGCACATGTATGCTTGTGTGCTTATGTGAATATAGGCCATAGATAATTTCTCAATTATTCAATATTCCTACATAGTTAAGACCTACACTAGTCCAGGGACTATCCTGCTATAAAGCTCAAAACTTGAAGAAGGCAAAAATTCTGATCTCAAAACACAGCTTAAGAAAAAATGAATATATGAAAATAATAAAATGCACTGATAGAAATACAGTAGAAATGAAGAGTGTTCTTTTATTCTTCAGGGTACAGTGAGGAAGGACTTTTAAGAGTAGTCGTCAGAGGTCAATGCCAAAATTAAGCAGCCATTCACTAAGGGACATGTAGTCTAGACTGAAAGATGCTGATGAGCAGAAGCAGGAGAGTGAAAATGCATGGTCCTTGGAGCATGTCCAGCATTTGGCATGACAGGTGCATGAGGGGAGAGATGGACCGGAGAAGCCCCCGGAAGGGTCTTTTAGACCATTGTCCTTAGACTCAGTCCCAAAGAAAATGGAGAAAACAACATGTCGTGTCATGTGTGTAAGAAAATTCTTTGGGGAACTTTGTGGAAAACAGATTGGAGGTGAGTTGGGGAAGAACAAGATTAAAGAAGGTTTATCTCTCTGAGATACTTCTCAAAAATCCGATGATCAATGAACAGAACCTGAAGGAGAGCTGCATTAGGGGATAAAGGGAGAAACAGAAAAGAAAATCATTAAGGAAGAGAATCACAGAACTGGTTGCTTGTTCAGTGCAACAGGAAAAAAAGTGGTGGTGGACAGGGGAGTGAACATTCTAGATTGTGTTGAGGAGGAAAATATAAGGGGACTTTGCCAAGTATGAAGAATTCTGTTAAAAATCAGGGTGGCTTTGAGATGCCCGGGATAAATTTGTATATAAATCATGGACTGATCTGACCACATCGTACAGACTTCCTATTCATGAAATAGACCTTGTTAGCATGGTTTCTTTGACAGAGCTTGGATAAGATTTCCATGTAGAGACTATGCCTCCTTTTTTCCCTTCTCTTTTTCCTTTAAAAAAAGCTCTGGTGGCCTGGTGGTTACTCATTAGGTTGCTCACTGCAAGGCCAGCCACTCTGTGGGAGAAAGACAGGACTTTCTATTTCCATAAAGAACTATAGTCTCAGAAACTAAAACGGGGGCACTTCTACCGGGTCCTATAGGATTGTTCTGAATCAGCCTCACCTTGATCACAGTGAGTTTGCTCTTTTTGGATTTGGCCCTATGACTTCTCATCAAGTCTTTGCCAAAGCACCCCATTGCCAAAGGCCTCTCTTGTCTGCTGTCCCGACACTTTCTACAGTTTCCCACTGCACTGACTCTTTGCAAGGAAGCTGTTATGTACACGAGGAGTGAAATGTTCCATCAATAGCTACATTCTCAGAACATGGAATCCTAGAAGAATTTTATGCCTCTTAGCACTCACCTTTAATGACATTTGTCTTGTTCCAATGTTATCTGTTTCTTTTCTCTCTTATTAACTCTCAATTTTGCTTCTTAAGAGTTTGCATCCTCCAATAATCTCAGGAATAAAATAAGGCATTGGTTTGTATTAACATGCTTCTACTGTGGCTATATTGCCTAGAGTCATAATCAACTTTCTCTTTTGAAAACTTACATTCAATGGCCCCAAATTATGACTCAGAGTGCCAGTGATATGCACAAGAGATAGATCATGTATTTGTCTTCACTGCTCTTTAGAAATGGAATCCCCTTTTGCCCTGTGTCATTCATCTCATAGGATTTTATTACTACTTAGTGTGTATGATTGATACAATTTCCTGACTTTTTTGAGTGAGTCTCCTGAGGAAATACTGCCTTTTTATGACCCAAAGTGTCTAGTTTTAGAATAAGCACACATTTCAACATCAATTAAAAAAATGATTCTTCTTAGTGATCCTGAATATTTGAATCAGATATATGTGACTCAAAATTCCCACTGAATTCCTAAGTCATTAAAAGCAAGGAATAATAGCTAAGCAGTTCTCAATCTCCAAAAGCCACTGAATAATGCAAAAGTATAAAGATTTGAAAGTTGTAAAACATATTCCGAATTCACTTGACCTCTGTATTCATCAAATGTTGGCTTTTTTTTTCTTTTGGTGAGGGGAGTAATTTTATTATGTGTTATCTCACTTCCAAAGCCATCCATTTCCACATCTTTGCAATGGGGACATTGTAAATATTGAAACTAATGATAACTAACACACTTCATGTATAAAGTGACATATCACTGCTGTAAAAGGATTTTATTCATTGGCTCACTTGATCCTCACGTACATCTTCAGTAAGGTATTGTCATTATCCCCACTTTCACAATACATAAATGGAATAAGTCAAGTGAGCAAGTACATGTGTTGATCAAGGTTCTATCATGGCTGTAAAGATTTAGTATGTCAATGTATATAAAGAACCTAGCATAACATCTGACACATTTTAAATGCTCAATATGTTCGTGCTTTCTTCTCTTTTTGCTCATCTAACTACTTTTTAATGCTCAGTGGGTTTCTTGAAGGGACTCAATGAAACAGTGAGGAAGTAGGCTTGAAAGGTAAAAGAAAAATGCCCTTTCAATTAATTAAAACTATTGGCCTTCTACTCATCAATGACACAGAAGCCTGAAACCTAAAAATAAGGAACTCTAATTGTCAAAGGGCAGAGTGAAGCTTATAAAATGCCATTCTAAAATAAAGTTCCCTCTGAAGAAGTCATCATCTCTACAAATAATATTTCTGAACCAACAAGAAAGCACAACTCACTTATTTAAAGACTTCTAAATTCACTTGGTGCTGTACAACTTAAAATGTATGCATATTTTTTTCCTTAAGGCATTGAAAACCTGCAGGGTCTTCAAACAAAACTTTTATAGGCTGACCATGATATCAACATGCATGATTCCTTTTCTCCCAAAGTGTTCATACTTGAACTTGAAGGAGACAGACCTCCTTCCCAAGAGATAAGGAGATACAGGCCTTATTTAAGACCAATCTTTGCACTGTTTTAGCATTTCTGTCTTATGAACAAATTCATAATTACTTTGTGTTTCATTCTTCTTAAATCAAGTCATCTGTTGTTATAAAGTCACTTTAAACTGAAGTCACGTTTTATCTCTCTGTCTTTCCATGTGTATTTCATTTCCTTCAACCACTGGTTTTGAAATTTCTTTTCCTAAAGCTTTCATGTTTGTTTGGGGAGAGCTTTTTACAATACCCTCTAACTTGTTTCCTCCAAAGGGATATGGCCTCAGTGTCTTGAACAGTGTCTAGAAATGAATGCAAGTTCAAAGCTTATTTCTTTGCAACAATGTTTTATTTGTCCTTTTCATGGTATAGGGCTTTTATACAAACCACCCCATTGCCATTTAACTGATTCTGGCACACGGCGATCCCATGTAAGTTTTCCAAGGCTGTAAAACCTTTAGGGAATCGACTGGCCTCATCTTTCTCTCAAAGAGTAACTGGTGGATTTGAACAACTGACCCTGGGGTCTGTAGCCCAATAGTGTGACCAGGGTTCCTGACAAGCATTTGTAAACTTGTACATCTTACTCTGTGAGTCTTTACTTTTGCCTGCCTATTTTCCAGAATGATTTTCAGTCCAGTGGTTTCAGGAAAAGTCTGAAAGCAGGACGTCAATAAAAGGAAGGCAGGGATTTTCAGAGGATGCTGCCTCTAGTACTGAAGATGTTCTCCACCAGGGGCTATCATCATATTTGGGGAAATACAGCAATAACAACAACAAACAGAAAATCATTCCCTTCAGAAACACTAGTGCTTGACCAATACAGTTATAGGAATATAAGATATTAAGATATAAGACAAAAAAGAAGTTTAGGATACTTTTACATGTTCAATATTTTTCCATTTTTCATCAGCCTGGACATTAATAATTGTTTAGCTATAATACTTTGTTTGCATTTTAATCATTTCTCAAGTACCAGAATTACGGCTCTTGTTTTTGATAACCTTGATGACAGACACAGTGGACTTTCAGTAAAGTTTGTTGATTGTCATACAATGTACAAGACAATGGAACACCCTCCCTCCCTCCAAACTCAATCCTTCAAAAAAGGTACTGGTAATTACAATAGACTGAACTGAAATCAACCTCCCTTTACAATTTCCAGAAATCAATCTCTCTTTACAAAGTTTCTAAATATAGAAATCTTATATTTTTCCAAGATAGAGAGTAACATATGGAAATGATGAGATATAAAAACTAGCATCAAGAGGAAAATAAACCTTGAATTCATTACACAATTAGAAATAAAGGAATATTTGGAAATCAATGTGAAAAGGAAAGGGAGATGCTGCTTGATGCTGGTCCATATGAGAAGATCAATGAAGACAGGAGTGCTATAGCAAAGTGTGGTGAATGAGCTAGATGGTGTCTGGCTGGGAACTTAAAAGCTATTTTTCAAACATAGCCATCTAAGAGAGGCATCAGCGAAGTCCACATGGAAGAGACCCACCAGTCTGTATGATCCAAGGATTGTCAATAATATAATCCAAATCTAAAGGATAGAATACTATCTGAACTTTAATTATGAATACCTGGTTTAAAGAAGGGTATGCATGAATGACAGTGAAATCCAAAATCCTTTTGCAAGGTCTACACATAGATTAAACCTTTGATGACTACCCTCTGAATATAGTTGTAGAATGTGAATAGCCTTCTTCTCAGACAGAGCATGGTAAGGTGCGTCATGGAAGATGTAATTAGGTTAGAATGAAATGCCTTATTATTTGAGCTCTCCTTTGACACATTTCCAAGATGTTTCTGTTCTTGGGGAAAAAAAAGATGGAAACACATGTGGCTTAAGCCCCTAGATAATCTCTCCTGACTTCGGAACAGGTTTCTGTATGGCCTTGCTATCATGCAGAATGCATTGGAAAGTGAACTGTTGCAGATGCAGTTAGGTTAAAATTTATCATTTTATATCCCCCATTTAAATTAGCTCCAGTTTAAAAATTTTGGGGCTTTCTTTATTATTTCTATCTGGTACTATTTTTTTAAATTATATTATTTTATTAGGGACTTATACAACTTTTATCACAATTCACACACACATCCATTGTGTCAAGCACTTTTGTACATTTGTGTCCCTCATCATTCTCAAAACATTTGCTTTCTACTTGAGTCCCTGGTATCGCTCCTCATTTCCCCTCTCCCTTCCTGCCCCCTCCCCTAAGGATCCCCCTCTGCCACTTTCATGATCCCAATTCTACCTTACAAATTCCGCTGGACTGGAAGATGTACACTGTTTCAGGCAGGGATGGAAACACAGAGAATCCAGGCAGAAGAACCCCTCAGGACCAGTAGTGAAAAGGGTGATGGTGGAGGGAAAGTGAGGGAGAAAGGGGGAACATATTACAGAGATTTATGTATAACCTGCTCCCTGTGGGACAGACAGTGGATAAGTGGGTGAAGGGAGACCCTGAATGGTGTAAGATATGACAAAATATATTTTATAAATCATCTGCTTTCTTTTTGATTGAGGCTTTTATCTGTTTACTTTGTTATTGCTGTTGGGTTTTGCTTTTTATTTTTGACTTTTTTTCAATATATGAAATCCAGGATTGTTCCAGTAACTGGATTAATGGGTCCTTGGGGCTATGGCAGGGGATGTTGGGGGAAATGAGGAACTAAAAACAATGAGTGCAAGATTGAAGGAAATGTTCTAAAACTAAATGTGGTGATGATTGCACAACTCTTCTTGATGTGACTGAACTATGGAATTGTTTGATATTTGAATTATGTGCCAATAAAATGTTGGGAAAAAGAAAAGGGAAATGAAATAAATGTAGAATTCAAGATAAACTACTTCCATTTCTGGGGAAGTTTTGGCCTCATATTTGTTCTTCATGTAACTCACTTGACAAATCACTATAAGTAATCATGGAATGTGATAACCGTAGTATCTTCTAATCTAGAGTTTCATTTATTTGTCTTAGCTTTTTTTTTTTTGGCATCACTGTCCTCTGGTGGTCGTGGGAGCTACCCAGCGCTGCTCTTGAGAGCCACCGCTGGATTTGAACCATGGGCCACCTTCCCACACTCAACCACTTATGCCACTGGGGCTCAGCCCTAATCCTAACTTCTTAAAATACGGACTTTGCAAGTTTCATCATACACAGAGCATTTAACTAAAACACAGAGTAAGTGTTTCTGGCTATTTATCTATCTATTTATATAGGAAGAGAGTGTCCTGTATGTCTCAAATCACTCTTTAGCGAAGAAAAACAGTGAGCATAAGCGTCAAGAACTAACGTTGTGCTGGAAGGGAGGTGGGGCTTTACCCAGCTGTTCTAGGAACGTTGGAGTCTGTAGTTTCACTTCAAATAGATGATTCTTCTTACAAAGTGTGGCCAGATCAGATACAAGGTGGGATCCTCATGACACACTCTACTCAACTCCTTTACAACAGAGAATGGAAAAATCAAGTGAAATCTATTCTGAAGATAATCTTGGATTCCTGAGTTTCAAAAGGTAGGATAAAGAATTAGATCAAGCACTGATTGGAAAAGTAGAGAGATCCAAAATGGTGACTTAGGAGAGAGACAGGATGAACTATTTTGCTACAGTCAATCGTTTTGAGATGAAGGAGGAAATGCATGTAGGGAAGAAACAGCCAACTTCATAGAGTTGATATTGAGACAGGAACACAGTGTTGACAGATACTGAGTAAAACAAGGTGAGCATAATACAAGCTGGCTCTGGATGAAGAGAGTGTAGAGAGGCAGGCAAGATTTCTCAAAACTATGGTGAGTACAGAGTGATCCAGGAAGAGACTGAAAAACTCTGGAAGAGAGAGTTCTAGGCATTGAGGTTAGGGACTCATCAGAAGAGAAAGACCTGTCGAGTCACCATTGGAGATGTCACATAAGCATGGACAGGAACTGGTTCAGTAGCTGTTTCCATTCACAAGTGCATGGTGTGATCGAATGCTTTCTCTTGCTTCCCCATGACACTTACCAGGTGACCAGAGTTGAGGTGCCTCCAATTCCCACCAACCTATTGGCTAGGAAAGCAACCGAGTTCTTCCACACCTGCCTAATTAGCTAGGGTTGGGCTGCCCTAACCAGCACCCACCCACTGTACTTCTTCTGAAGCCCAGGACTGTGGTTCTTCTGTAACACTCACATTGAATGCAAAGCTTGCATCCACAGCCTCGCTAAGGGAAGTGCACACATGCATGGACCATGTTCCAGGGTGCCAATTACCCAGGGGCACCCCTGATAAGTGGCACTGCTGCAAAATAAATTTTTATCTTCCCATGATTTCTTCCTTTTCATTTGCATATTTTCCTCTCTTCGCCATCTTCTTCCTTTATTTTTTTTACCCGGTTTTCCCAATTACCCTTTCTTTTATTTTCTCCATATTTTTTCCTACTGCATCTGACTGTAGGAGGACATTGTTTCACATGGGTCAGCCATATCTACCCACACTTACCATCAACCTCCCTTCAAAATAGAGAGATGCCATAATTCACTCTCACAATCCTGGATCAATGTGTAACGGAGTACAACACCTGTTCAACCTACCTAAGGATGTCTTCATGACCCACAAATAGAGCACCTATGCAAGCTCCCCTCAGTGAGAAAGGAGAGCAGTGAAATATTGCCCAACTAGCAAACAAAAGTGGCAACTAAAAACTGTTCCACTTACCCTGATACATCAAACAAAACAAAAACATTTGAATGTAACAAACAAACACATCATCAACAAATATATATAGCAATAAAGTGTGTGAGAGACCAGAGACAACTGCAAATCATATAAGGAAGTATAAAGAGGCTCAAGCATATTTTACTGAAAAAACAAAAATCAGGTAAACTCATCAAGAAAGATTAGGCAATACAACAACATGATAAAAAAAAACCAGTGTGTACATATGTGTGTGTGTAGTACATACATATCTACATTGTTAAAACTTCAAGTATATCACAAACAAATTAAGAACACCAAAGATAATATCATAGAGGAATTCAAGAAAACAACACAAAAGAAAATGTCAAAACAAATAAGCAATTAGAAACAGTACAAAGACTGCAATTCTAAACCTAAGAACTAACAATTCATGTGTGGTCAGAATTACAGAACAGGAGTTTGTTATTTTAACATGTGGTCAAGTCACTATCCTGACACTGTTCTTCACTATCTGAACCATGCCATGCTGACAATTGTTACATTTGAGTCCATGTTTGCACTAACTGTGCCAATCATTTCCTTGTAGATCTTCCACTTTTTTCTCTCAACTGTGTTAGTCTAGGTAGACAAGATAAACAAATTCATAGATAGTCATATTTGTATAAGAAAGAGATTTCTATACAAGGGGAATGGAAATATAGAGAAAATATCCCAGTCAAGTTCTGATCAAATCCAAGAGTCTGACACCAGTCTACAAAGTCCTCTTCAGACTCATGCAACACATGCAATGGTGCTGAATGCAGGAAGATGACAGGTCAGTGTGTGGGAAGTCTTGTAGATCCAGTGACATTGTAAACATCTCAGCACTGGCAGGAGTCTGCATGTGGCTTCTGTAGTTCTAGGGTTCTGGCTGCAATAGGGTATGTCCTTGTGACTTCTTTTCAGGGATGTCTTGCGGGGTGTCTGCCTTGTCAGTAGGCAAGAAAGTGAGCAGAGAGAGCAGTGTCTCCCACCTTGACAGACTAGACTCCACCCCTTCACTCTTAATTCTCTCCAGTCTCTATTATGTAATTACCAGTCCAGATTATGTAATTAACCACAGCTATCCTTTTTGAGGGTATCTAGCTGTTCCTAATAGCACTTTGGAAGTATATGAGATGAGGGCTCACCACCCTCACATCTAAGAAGCGTTCTGGCTGCACTTCTTCCAAGGCAGATTAATTTTACCTCGTTTTGAAGATATTGGTTCTCTTTATTTTTGTTGTAATACAAAGGCTATTATCTTGGATATTCATCAGTGTTTTGAGTTGTCTTTACTGTCAGCAAGCAAGGTTGGTTCTTTTGCATATTACAGGTTGTTAGTGAGCTTTCCTCCAATCCTGATGCCACGTTCTTCTTCATGTACTTCAGTTTCTTGTATTACTTGCTCACTTTACAATATAAGTCTAGTGAAAGGCTAAAACAGCGATTTATACCTTTCCTTGGTAGCACAGTGGTTTCTGTAAAGGAGTTGCTATCTCAGAGACCCATAAGGACAATTCTACCCTGTCTTACAGGATCACGATGAGACAGACTCAACTCCAAGACAGTGAGTGAATGTTCTGTCTGAAAAACTGCTTCTTGGTTTGTGTACAGGTTCTCAAAGAGCACAATTCAGTGTTCTGGCGTTCCTATTCTTTGAAGCATTAATCATAGTATCATATGACTCACACAGTCAAATTTCTTTCCTTCGTGAATAAATCACAAGTAAACTTCATTCTGAAATTGTCTATTTTCAGTCAAGTTCCATTTGATATCAGCAATTATACTCTTTGTTTCACCTCCTCCTCTTAGTTTGGCTTGAATTTTTGGCAACACCTTGTTGCTGCAACAATTTTTGCAATAATTATCTTCAGCCAAATTGTACTTGAATGTGATATTAATGAAATTATTTGATAATTTCAGCATTCTTTGAGGTCACTTATCTTTGGAGTGGACACAAATAAAGGTCTCTTCCAGAGAGTGGCCAGGTGGACTTCTTCCAATTTTTTTTTGCATGGACTAGTAATTACTTCCAGCATTACATCAGTTTTTTAAACCTTTTCAACGGTATTCTACCAATTTTTATAAAACCTATTTTGTTTGTTTTTTCCACTAATGACCTTGGTTCAACTTGAATTTTTTGTTCAATGCCATTAGATTTTTACTAGATGCCTCCTCTCGATATTATACTTCCACCTGGGTTGCACTTGCATTGCACTCATTTATGTTGTTAAAAATATGTATTTGCAATTAAGAAGTCATTGGTCTTGAAAAATTCTATTATTATCAAGGCCTTGTTTACCAACTCCTGACTCTTCCTCTTTTAATCTGTCATATTCCAGTCATCATTAATTATTAATGCATCTTGACTACATGTTACTTTCAGATGGATAAAATTGGTACAATTCTTCAACTTAACCATAATTGTTTTTAGTGGTTCATGAATAAATTTGAATAAAGGTTGTCTTAACTGGTCTTCCTAGTATGTGTATAGTCAATATCATATTGCAGATAGCATTGTATTTTAGCATGTTGAAATAGTTTGTTACATGATAAATGTGACATCACTCCTTTTGAATTCATGCCAAGCAGAGTAAATTATGTATTTATTTGATTCCAAATGACAAATACTTGTCCATTTCATCTTTCTTGTAAGATATTCGTATTTACGTGTTCATTTCATTTTTGACAAGAGACAAATACAGTGACAGTCATGTGTAAGAAAGAATTTTATATCAAAAACTATTGATGCATCAATTAAAACATCCCAGCCCAGTGCAACTCCAGTCCATAAGTCCGATATTAGTCCATAAGTCCTTCTTCAGACTCACACAGCCACATGCAGTGAGGCAGAATGCAAGGATATCATAGGCTGCTGAGTGCCTAAGCCTTATGTGTCCAAGGTTGGCAGAGGCATCCCCAGGGCTCTGGCAACAACCAAGGTGAGCCATCAGGAAGACGAAGGCAGAGTTCGTGTGGAGGTTCCCTGGAACTTCCTTATGAGAAGGTCTCATGCAAAGGAATCAGCAGCTTCTGTGACCTGAATGAAAAAGTAAACTCCACCTCTACGCTTTTAGCTATCTTCAAGGTGACATGACATTATGTTACTGTCACATGTTTGCTGCTATTTCTTTTCAATTGAAGTTATGTACCATCAAAAGGCGAAGGCCCCAGAAACTTTGACCCATCTACAACATTAATGTTGCCTCTGCTTTGAGGAGTGAGCTCTTCTCTGGTTGTATTTTAGCATCTACCAAGCTAAGGAGCTCATCTTGAGGCACTGGATCAGACAATGTTACATTGGTTCCTCAGGTATTTTGCGGCTACTCTCTCATAAGCGGATTTTCTGTTCCTTCCTCCTAGTTTGTTCTTAGTCTCAGAGTTGTAGTGCAATCTGCTCACCATGGGTGACACTGCTGCTCTGTGACATGCCAGGCACACAGCTTTCAGCAACACACCAGCCAGCCCAGTGCAACAAACTAAGAGAAGAGCAATGAATTTTTCTGCCCACTGTGCCAATCTTTACTACCTGCTATTTCGTTTTATTTTTATAAAGTTATTTTAACTCCATGTGACTCTTCCTGTGATCATTCAATGTGTTCAGTAAATCATTGGTTGAACTTTGCAATTTACTCCCCAGGTTCCATCAATTCACGCTCTTGAAGGGAAAGCAAAAATTAGTGATTGACTCAACAACTGTTTACAGAAAGGCTAAGAGCCTTACAATATAAAATAATAATTGTGATAATAATGACTGTGAGGATAAACATTTTAGGGACTCTAGTTTATACTTTACATATTGTGACTAACTAAATCCTCACAAGAATCTTAAGATATGGCTACTATTTTACACTCTTACACATGAGAAAATTGTGACATAGATCACATAGCTAGCAAGTGGTAGAGTTGATAATTCAACACAGTCGGGCTCCAGAGTCTATGCTTATAACCACAGTCTTTAAAATATATATTATGCATATAAAACATATTAACATATACTCAGTTTATAGAGAGTAGGGTTTAATAGAACAAGAAAGTATGGCATGCTGGGAAGAGGCTGGCTTGCTGAGTTGATAGATTTAAGGTCATCTCTATGGCTTACTAATATCGGGCTATCTTAGATTTTAATGATCCTATACTAGGATAATTCTATAAAAGAAGAACCCAAACTGTCTTGCAAGTTCTTTTAAAGTTTATTGATTCTTATCATGACCACTGGCAACATGACCTTGAGCAACACAGAACTATTTAAAACTGTGCTTTCTACTTCTGTGGTGCTCATTTTGCACTTCGGTAGTAGCCCATTCCAGAAAGCTTTTTTTTTTCTGCTCAATGTGCTGGAAGCTATTTGCCATCCAAAATTTTAATTATTAATGAAAAAGTGTTTAAGATATGTCCATTAAGACTGATCAAGTTGTGTCTGATTAATGGGCTTTTCATCAATGCACTGACACAAACTTTTTTTTTTTTTAAATTAATTCAGCCTGCAAATGAACATCACCCATTTTGCTATCATATTTTATCAGTCTGTAAAGTGCATTCTCACTTCAGTTTTCAGCTCTGAATGCAGAACACTGTGAAAAATGACAGAATTTTAATGAGAAAGTGAACAACATGCCATCAACACCCTTTTGCCAGTAAAAATGGCAAAACATCAAAGCTTTAAATCATGTTCCCTCCACACCTTTGGACATCTGTGATTCTGTCTGAGTCCTCAAAATCTGCTACATCCATCACCAGGTGCAGCCTTTAAACATGGAGGCACTGTCTACTTCACTGGTTGTCATGGCAACAGTTGTCAAATCATCCCTTGATAATGCTATTTAATTGATTGTATAAATTATTCTGAGATATGTGATTACAAAATGATGTACTGAAGCTCTTAAGTGAGCACGTCCGACTATCTGCATTTAAAGGTGCATTGCATCGCTCTCTTTCTCCAGGACACTGACCATATAAAAGTGCTGGAAGACTTAGGAGGAAGAATAAACAGCAAGCATTAAGGAAAAGTTTAAAGCAATAGCACAACTTATTTTTACTCTAAGCACCTGTTAACTCACTAAAAACTGATGGAGTGCACACAACATGCTGATGTAAAGATGCTAAATATATGTATTTCAATATATAGAAATAATTTCTATGTGAGGACCCAAATTGTGTTAATGATTGTATTCGTTAAGATATGTATGTATTCGCTCTTCACCCACATGCACTGGACTTTTTCTTCTTAAGCTTCTCTATATACAATTAGTGTGGAGCATGTTGCCAATGCATTCACTCTCTGGTTGTCTCCATCTCTCAGCTGAATAGCATTCTGTGATTTCTGGCAGCTCTATTCAATTCAGAGCAACATGGAAATGATTAACTTGGAAACTATGCCTGGAGCATCCTGCTATTTTCATTTCGAGTTTTTTCTTCTTCTATAAAATACCACTCATAACACCCCTTCTTCTCCCCAGTTGGGGAAGTTGAACATAATATAATCTAGTATGTGAAAGTATAGATGATGGCTCTTATAATGTGTTTCCTAGGTCCAGCAGAAATGGTTAGAGACGCAGTCTATGTAACTCCTTAGAAATGTTAGAATTGGGCCCCGGAATCTGTTTAGCAAGTTTCTTCAGGAGATTCTTATGCACACTCAATTTTGAGAGCCACTGGAAGGTCCAATATTAGTTATATATTAGAATTGCAAGGAGAATGTCTAAAACTTCAAAAACCTTCAACAGACCCCTCCCTCCCAAGAGATTAAGCTTTAATTATTAAATTATTAATTATTAAATTATTAATTATTATTAATTATTAAAAAGTTTTCCCACCAGTTGAGCTTTAGTTATTTTGAAGTGGAGTTTATACACATGATGCTTTACTCAATCCACCCAAGTGATTTAAATGAGCCGAGGCAATGGAGGAAATGTGTGATGGAATAATATGATTAAATATAAGGTATTTAGATAATTAAAAGATGGTTACTAACAGATATGTTGTTATACCAATCTTTTTATTTCCCAAGCCACACTTTTAGGGCAGAGTAGAATTGCCTCTCTGGATTTCTGACACGGTAACTCTTTACAGGTGTAAAAAGCCTCGTCTGTCTTCTGTGAAGAGGCTGATGGTTTTGAACTGTTGACCTTACGATTAGCAACCCAACGTGTAACCTACTTTGTGACCAGAGTCAGCCTTTATTTCTAGTTCAAATTAGTTGATGTAGTTGCACTTTCAATATGTAATTACGGGGTGATCATTATATGTAATTTCATATATGGAGATACACTGAGAAACACTGGAAAACCAATGTCCTTTAAAGGGAGCATGCAGTAGGTAAGCTATCAAGAAACAAACCACACATATAAGGTAGAACTTGTTAAAAATTGCTTTGAAAGAAGTGAAGTGCTCCTCTTTTGTTTTACTCCCACGCTCGTGAACCCTGGATAAATTATAAATTACTTTCATTTTCATATCTTACTCTGCCCACTGTCTTCCTTCACCCATATTTTTCCTGTTTGTTTCCCTGGGGTGCAGGGTGATGGTTATACATAGATCATTGGTATCAGTTCTGATACCAAGGGCTCAAGCAGAAAGAAAATGTTTTGAAAATGATGACAGCAACTTATGTTCAAATGTGCTTGATACAATTGATGTGTGGATTATGATAAGAGCTGTAAGAGCCCCCAATAAAATGATTGATTAAAATTTTTTTAAAAAAGGATTTTCTCCCATTTGGAAGCAGCAAGGAGATAAGGATTTCCAACCAGTTTATTTCAGTTGGATTCCTGAGGTTAATTTGCATTTTCAGCCCAGAGATGTGCATAACTAGGGATCTATAACAAACACCTGGGGTAGCTTATTAAAGTTGTAGGTTCAGATTTGGTGTGTCTGAACTGGAATGAACTAGTTTGAAGACCTGGAACAAAAATATCAGTCTAAGATAGTTCCTTGTTACACAGGCAGGCAGAGAAGGAGAAGTCAGCTTGTCTACTTGGAATATCCAATCGCTCAGCTTTGATAAGTTTTTGTTTGTTTGTTCTCCTTCCCTCAGGAGGCTCTGACTCCTATGTCAACAGGAGCATAATAAATACATCATAGATTTAACTAAAAAGAAGGAAAGAAAGTGGCTGCTGTAATAAGGACGTCAAGAGACCAACCGTATGGAGGGGAAGTAAGGGCAGCAGAAAGGACGGCGGTGTGAAGACCACAGAGAATCAGCAGCATAACAATGAAGTAGTACGTGTGTATGAAGTACAGGTACACCTTTGGGGATGGGGATGGGAGGGTCCCCTGTAAAGGAAAGGGTGTCTTTGCAAAACTTTTAGAAAGAAAGCAAGTGATAGGAAGAAGAAACTGAAAGAAGTCCATGATGGCTTCCCTTTGAAGAGAAGAGAATGATGAGTTTGGAGTAAAAGATATGAAGCTGGAATTCAATGGGATGCTGTCAGGAATGACATAGAGTCATTGGAATGTTAGGAGCAAAGGATGTTCTGGGGACAGAGGCTTTGGGGGATTTAGACAATGGCATCAAGGATCACTGTAAAAGAATTATTTGCTAATATATTTGTTGCTGTTTCTGCAAAATGTTGCCCACCTTCATTCAATGCTTCTGTTCTTTGGTGTACTGTTGAGCTTCTGGGCTTGGTTTAGTAGTACTTCTTTCCATTGAATATTGTCTGAGTTGCTGGAGTTTAGTGTTAACTTTTAGTTTTAGAGAGAGAATGAAAATCTTAGGACACAGGTAGTTTCTCCTGGAGGGAGTTGGTTTCTTAGTGATACTATTAACCTGTAGCAATATTATAAAGCAGAAAGAACTTCTTGTATAAACAGGAGGAACAACTAAGGATTTCTCTGAGACCATGTAAAAGTTTCTTCTACTGTATTCTAATAATCTCTAAATCTATGTGCCATTTAATATTTTTCATAGTCTTTCTGTAAAAAAAGACTGTGTGGAGGGAGAAAGTGTGTGTGTGTGTGTGTGTGTGTAAGAGAGAGAGAGAGAGAGAGAGAGAACTCAATGCCACCTAACATCAACAATATTCATTCCCTTTTCATTATTGCTATAGCCTATTTCGACCTCAGCATTTCAATCTCTGAAGCATCCAAACTTTCTTTGGACTTATTCCCAATTGAAACAACAGTTTTCTAGCCAAAATACCTATCAAAATGCAAGTCAGACAACTTGGTAATTAAGTGTTCATTTGCCATTAGAAGAAATCCACAATCGACATGATTAAAATGGATCCCATGAACACCAAGATTTATGTTATCCTTCTAAAGAAGAACATACCAGAAACAGGACAAGTTTAAAAGGAGTCTTAAAAATATGACTAAAAATAGTTTTTAAAAGGTATATTTTGATGATTAGCAGGCAGTGAATTTCTTAAAACAAGTAAACAAAACATTTTCTATCACAAAGCTAAAAGTACATAGAGAGACACACACTAAAGGTAGTGGGCAATTGGCAGAGGAGACTACAAAGTTCTGCTTGTAACTCAGGGTAGCATTGCTGTATTCACCACTGAACGCTGGTAAAAGTGTAGATACAACGTGAGAACCGGTCCTGGATGTACCAGTAGTGTTTAAGAGGATTTCCAACTTCCATTTTTAAGACAGGGATTATCAAAGGGCAAGGGCAGGAGACAAATTGACCGTGGGGAAGGGCATTGAGCCCATGAAAGATCAGAGAATGGTGACTGTGTGGAAGAAAGGAATCTCTTGTGGCTCTTCCATTTCATTTTCAGGACCTGGTTTCAAATAACAGTAAGATGGCGACTTTCCCTGTTCTCCACTTGTAATAAAAAACTCTAGTCCTAGTATCGCACATTATTTTCCCTGGGGCAGTATCACTTTACTTTGAAAAACAACTTTGAAAATATTTAAATATATATGCAGAGAAAATAGCATCTTCTCTCTAAAATTACATTTATTTACAAGCATATCATGGGGGGAAAAATAAAGAACTTCACTTTGTGTAGACATCTGGAATGGAATGCAGGAATTATCTTTTATATTCCACAAAATAATATACTAAATTATCTCCATTCACTCTCCATTTTCAGACGGTACTCAACAGGCACATTGTACAGGAAGCATCAGCAGTTAGAGAGAAATTGTGGAGAAAGAAAGACTGGAGTTCACATATGTGCAGACACAGAGCAAGCTATGTGATCAGTAATGGCACAGTGCATGCTGGGAACAGCTTTGTGTTAATACTTCCACTGGGATAATTAAGAGTGGCATTGTGCGCTCAGAGGGGGAGATGAACTTCTAAAAGAAGAGCACTTAGGAATTTCTTAGAAACAAGAATGAGGACATCATTTAATAAATATTTTCTGAATGTTTACTTTGTTTCAAATGCAGGTGCTCTAAAGGTTTATTGTAATATTGAGGGACATAGACATAAAGAAGAAATTAGTCATTTGATAGTAATAATGGATATTATATATAATAAAATAAGAAGTATATAGTAGTATATACTAGTGTATAGTATCATAAAGTAAACAGTAAGTAGTTTGATAGTAGTAAAAACCTTTCCAATATATATTGAGCACTTAGTAGCCTGTCACATGTATTTCTACTTCATTTCATGGAATTGTCACAGAAACCTGGAATTTAAGTATATCATAGGGTCTCTATGAGTCACAGCCAACGTGATGACTATGTGAGTTTTACACTTGATCTGCTGACAGGCGCAGAAATGGAGGCCCAGACAGTTAAAGACTCAGCATATACAGAAAGCAGATTCAGACGGTAAGTGAAGAGTGGAAATTCAAACCGAGCTCTAAAACGTTAAGCATTCTGTTACATTATCTGGGAGAGGGGATGGAAGGTTAAAAAAGGGGTGTGTGTATATAGGAAGGGCCCTTGAACAGTCCTGGAAGAGGAGAAAATGACTTGCTGGTGACTTCCAGTTTTTTCCCTTTCCATAGCACCCATTGGTCATTTTTCCAGGGAGGAAAGTCTAGGAGAAAATCACTGCAGGGATCTGAGCCAGGTATTGCACCGTCTGGAGAGCTAGGACTGAGGAGCTAACCTGCTGCTGTTCAACCTCTGTCCACCACTTAGGAGACATGTGACCTTAGGCAATGTTCTGTAAAATGCAGACAAGGATAAAAATGGAGATAAATACCTTATTAGATTGTTATGGCAATTGAGTTCAATGAACTTATCTATGTAGAATATTAACCCATAGTGTGAACTACTGAAGTATTAGATAAGTAAGTTTCCAAAAGCTCCACTAGTCAGAAAGACCACAGAGATTCTGATTTGGAGGCATTAATAACAAATGGCTTTACTATTTTAAGAGCGGCTTTACTATTTTAAGAGCGCCTTTCCTTTCCCAACACTTCTTTCTCATCTCCAGTGAAAGATCAAGGTGTTTGATGGCGGATTAGGTGGTGCAGTTTAGGATAAGCCATGCTGGCATCTCCGGTTCTTGAGTCATATGAAGTTTGGAAACTGGGTCCAGCAACTCCAAATGCAGATCCAGGGTAAATCATTTGCTTTCTTCATTCTACTATTTTTATTGAAAAATGTAAAAATGATGCCTTTCAGAAACAAAATACTTACCTTCATAATATCTTGACTTGGCATCAAATTAGGATGAAAATGGTGGCTGCTATCAATAATACCAGCTATTAGAATACTTTAGAGAAAATGAATTTATTTCTGAGTTTTGTTTTTCCTTCTTCTTTTTGAAAGCTTAGATGAAAGCTGTCTCAGCTGGACAGAGCCAGTCAAAGCTTTTAGTCAGGATCAGATTGTTGATGGGAAAAATTTTTTGAGATATTTCATGAGGAGAGACTAGGTCTTACCTACTACCATTTCTGGACCTGGTGATCACTTGAAGTTTTTTTTTTTTTTTTGTACTTACAAACATCATAGTTCCCCTGGCCTTCCTTAGGCTCAACTGTAATTATTACACTTACACAAAGGGAGAGCCAATCTCACTCCTTTGGGAGTTCTTGCTGTCTTGTGCCCAGCCTGCTGGTCTGGGAAGGCCCACTCTCTACTGGAATTTTGTCCGTGGCATATAATTACTACTTAAGCTGCAGCCTTTGCTGGAGGATAATGAGAATGCAATGTGTGCTCTGCTGCTTTTCTCCTTCAATATTTTTTTCTCCTTAATAAACCCTCTATTATACCTGCAACCTGCAGCACCATTGCCCTGTATAATGTATCTATACCCCCCCCCCAGATAAAATAAACCCAAAATATGAGTCTTTGATGTTTCCTTTGCACTCCAAAATGTCTTGACCACAAATTGCAAAAGATCGCTGAAACCAAACTCCGGTGAATAGACTTATTGAAAGAAATTGTGAGCATAATGTTCCATCCTTTATTACTTTAATTTTCTCTCTTGCTGGCTCTGAATTAAAGTAGATCATAGTTGATTCATAATTTGCGCAAGGCCAATACAACAAGACTTTGCCATCCAATTTATTTTGTGAGAAATGGTGGTGACTGGTTTGATTTGAGAGGAAGATCCCATGCCACTCTTGGAATGGAATGGGCATGCTGTAAATGATATCTTTACCCCAAAGTCTGAGTGATGGCAGTGGTAATGATGATCGCTGATAGACGTTAGCTGAGAACTGTATAATGACAATATTAAAAACATTCAACCTAAAGTCAACATTTAGAAGAGTACCTCCCTGGTAGGAGTGGATAGATAGTAGGGGCCCTGCTGAGCCCAGAGAGTGACTGGGAGCAGACTGGGGGAACATGGTTTTGGCACAGGTATGGTCATGGAGTCAATGCTTCTTGCCACAGGCGATCTGAGAGGTGCCTTCTCAAGGCCCCTGAAGGGTCAGAATTGGGTTCTTGGTTTCTACCATCACTTATTTCCGACTACTTTACTGCTGGCTTATCTCTTCCTGCCTCCCTGACCTACACCTTGCCCTTTGAACAGCCGGGATATGGTCTTGGCCCATAGTCTGCAATGATCATTTCATCAGCTTGGAAAACACTTCCCATAGATATCTGCCTCGTGTTGACTCTCCATTTCATTTCCTGCTTAAATATTCCTTCTTCAGAGGGGTCACTCCTGTCCACAATCTAAAATAGCATACATTCCCTGGTTACTTACTATGCTCTTCATCCCCATTGTATTTCTGTGTCACATTTGTTGATTTTCCATTTAGGTCCAACGTAAGATCATCTTCCTGGGAGCACAACTTCATCTCTTTTATTCACTAATGAGGACCTGCATCTAGATCAGTTTGCATCCAGTTTTTAGTCTTCAGCAAGCATTTGCTGAAAGAATGGAGATTGATGTCTCAGTCAAGCTACACAGTCTCTCATATTAGCTGACAACACCTGGATTCCAACTCCCACAACCTCATGTCCTCATATACAATAGAAGAAAAGGCTGGCTTATCTTGCACTGTCTGAATGATCACTGGCATAGTGGAGTCCAGTCCAACATTATTTTGATCGGATGCATAGGATTTTTCACTGCCTACCTTTCAGAAGTCAGTTGCTCAAACTCTCTTCTTCATCTGTGCTCATCTGGGGGGTTCCAAGACCTGTCCATTTACAGGGGACATTATCGGTATATTGGTAGCATGACTTTCAGGATCAGAACAATACACAGTTTACCAAAATCTGACAGGCAGCATCTAATAAGTAGTACCTGTATACAGGCATGGCTTCTTTTATTAGACTTCACGTTATTTTGCTTCCCAGATACTGAATTGTTTACAAATTGAAGATTTGTGGCAACCCTTTGGCAAGTCTATCAATGTCCTTTTGCCAATAGCATATGCTCACTTTGTGTTTCTGTGTCACCTTTTAGGAAATGTCTAACAATTTCAAACTTTTCAGGATGCTATTGCACAATTAACCCCCTTCTCCCCCAACAAAACAGAAACAAATGCTGAACTCACAGCTGTGGAGCCACTGCCGGCTCAGAGGACCCTATAGGACAGGGTGGAATTTCACCTGTGCATTTCCTAGACTGTAACTCCCTAAGGGAGAGACTTGCCTGTCTTTCTCCCAAGGAGCAGCTGGTGGTTTGGAACTACTGACCTCGGGGTTATCAGCCCAACATAAGACGCCTACGCCACCTGACTTCTTTAAAGACAATGGTGTAGTATAAACTCATGCAACTTTTGTATACACTGGGAAAGCAAACACCCTCATGCGCAAGCACACAAAATGTGTGTATCTTTATTGCTTTTTTGTGGTATTTACTTTACAGATTGTGGTAGTCTGGAACCCAATGTATAAAATCTCTGGCTATGAATGCTGTTAACTCCTCCTACTATGAACGCCATGACTACCCACCCCCCTCCGCCCCCAGCTTGTCATCTTCCATTCTTTCTCTGGCAAAATTCATCTGGCATCCTACTGGATGTTTTGTATTCTAGTGACCCCACTGGATTAACACAGGGCTTAAGGACCCTGCTAATCAGTATCCTACAACATTTTAATGACCACATGGAAGGCAGTCCCTGCTTGCCGATTAATGCAGTCTATGTGAAATGGGACGCAATCGCAGCCCAATTCTTTTGACTCGCCACTGGATATCTTTCCACACACGGTGTCTGTTGCTGTTGATCATTGTTCCTTGTTTATATTCCTCTCACCCCCTTTCCATTTGTGTGAATGTGCTTGTGTGCAGGCCAATTTTATGTCAATTTTAAAACAGGATTTCATGAGATCCAATTAAGTATTTTTCGAAGGCTCAAATATACGCGGTCTACAACAGGACTCCCTTTGTGCTCTAATTTTGTAATGAAACTGAAAGGAAATCAATCCAGTTCCTCTGGCATCGGTTGGTAGTTTATAAACTCATGCTGCTTCTTGCTTATTTTGTGTTCCTCTGGATTTTACAGAAATCATTTTCAGTATGCTTCCATTCCTTTGGTAGATTATTACTCAGCCTTGATCACATAGTTCCATTTTTCAGAGAATCAATAGTAAGTTTGAATTTTTATATTTCCTTGTTATAACTCAGTCCTTTGTGATTCTGAAATGACTTTTAAAATGAAATGATCTAGGCATTCTTTCTGGACCAGGGAATACCCATCCATATTCTTAGTTACTTAAAATAGATGAAGTTTCCCCAAATAATTTAATTTGCAAAAATATAATACCATGGAAGCACTCTCTTAGAAGACAAATGCATGGGTCGGTAAAAGAACAGGAATGAGAGTGGTCTTGAATGGTGGTATTATTTCTTGGAGTTTATTAGTTTCAATTCAGAGGAAAAGTCACAGAGATGGCCAAATTTCTGAACCTTTGGCTAGAAGACATAGGTTATTGGGGCCCTGGCTCCAAGTTACTGCCTGGTCACCAACACTGGAGCACTGAAGGGGCATTTTAGCAACATTTCAGCCTAGACTTAAGCAGACTCAGTGTCCTACTTATTTCTTCTCTTCGTTGAGAAGAATTCACTGGTTCCCAAAGAGACTGAGGCCAAAAGCAAAGAAGGAACATCTCTCTCAAGTGCCGGCGGCTTAGAAAATGGGATATGCTCAAAAAGGAAGACGATACTGAACCAAGGTCCTTAAGCCCCTCTACTTCCCTGCTGGAAACACCACCTCCACTGTGGTTCCTCCTCTTTGAAGTGGCTCTCAGAGTACTTCGAAGAAAGGATTAAGCGCCTACTGGAGGTTTAAATGCCTCTAATAATTTTCATAGCCAATGATTTTGTCTTTATTATTTTTTACCTTAAAGCACAAGATTACTTAAACCACAATTGTGCCTGTAAACTGGTTTGCTGGGAGGGAGCCTTGATTCATAGAACTGGCCAATTTCCAGAGAGTCAATATTCACCTCACGGTTCATTTCAAGCTAACAGTGATTTGACAACTAGTTCGAAAAGCTTCAAATTTTACAAGTGGCTTTTATTTCAGCACATCCTTGAATTATGACTGTGCAGAAAGACTTGCAATGTCAGAGAGTGGATAAGGAGAAGAAGATGGTGGCATATCATGATTTCTCATCTGGAAAATACATAAACGAGATGGTTAACAACCTTAGGGCCAAAGAACTAGATGTAGTACCTGGTTACCACTACCAATTCCTCCAAAAAAGATCTCACCTTAGAAGTTCTTGAATGGAGTGGGTGAAAAAATGTGAAACACAGTCCTAGAAGAGAACAGGCTTCCTGCTTGATAGAGACTGGTGAGACCCCCCAAGACGCTGTCACTTCACCACAGCTGGTGGCCCCTAACTGAATTCATCCATTTCAGATAGAATTCACCTGGAGCCGAATTCTTCCAATGAAGAGAGCTAAATCACAGAACTAGGATAAAAAGGACCGGGTTTCACAAGAATCAAGTGGGAGGTTTATAAGAGAAGGAAGGATGGAAACAGGAGACATGAGGAAGGGAGACGAATAATGACATACTAAGGGAATTGCAATGGATGAGTTGGAACAATAGGTGTATAAATGGCTGAACGTGAAATGGATGCTCTCCTCTATCCATCTCCATCTAAGTCACATAGAAACATTTTTAAAAAATGTGTTGAATTCTTGACGTGATTATTTTTCATGTTGGCAACAGTATACAGGCATGGGAATCCTTATACCCTGCAGGGGAAGCTCACTTTGGCATAAGCGGGTTACTGGCTGCTGAGCCACTTCTGACTGAGGAAGACCCGGGTGTGGAGCAGAGCTGCATTCTTGAGGGGTCTCTGAGATGGGGAGCATTCAGCAGCAGATCACTACGTCTCTCCCCAGCCCTTCTAGGTCGATGTGAACTCACCACCATGCTCTGAGTAGCTAAGCTCTAAATTACTGGTGGCACTCAGGGATTCCAGTATAAACTTAATGGAAAACAATTTGACTCCTTTTCCTAAGAACTTTGAAGAACCATATCCTTAGAGTATAATGTTTTGTTACACTTCTGTCAAGTTATTTTTCCCTTTTTGTAATTAAAAGAGAGGTCCAACTCTATAAAATTAAATAAACTTGAATACTTTCTGACCCTCTCACTTTATCCTGAACATCCTTCCTCTCTTTAGCAGGCTAGCCACACTGCGGTCGGCTCTTTCTCCCACAGAGTTAAATACCTGCCCCCCTCATGGCCTTTGATGTCACCCTCTATACCTTCTCATTTTTCTTTCTGCTGACATTTTCAAGACTCACACCCGCATGTACTCATGTCTCTTCTGAGATGTGATATCCTCAGAAAGAACTTGGCAAATGGCCCTATCAAAATAATATTGCTTTTATCATTTCAGCTCTTTTATTCTCCACTGATTTCCCTTCTTTTGTTTTGCTTTGTTTTTGTATTTGTGGGCCTCACTGTCCTCTGGTGATTGTGGGAGTCACCCAGTGCCGCTCCTGAGAGCCGCCGCTGGATTTGAACTGTGGACCACAGTCCCGCACTCAACCACTTACCCCACCGGGGCTCAGCCCTGATTTCCCTTCTTACACTCCTCTTTATTTGCTAATATGTATTTATTAGGATGTTTGTTTTTTTCCTGCTCCACAATGACAGGAACCATGTTTGTCTCTGGGACTGTGCCTTTCATACAGTAGGAATCAATAAGTATATGTTAAAAAATTATATGAATTTAAAAAATGGAGTGAATGCATCTGAAGAATCTTCTCTTATATAGGCATATGTGGCAGTCATGTGCTTATGTTAATTTCATGATTGAGATATAGGGGTGGAGTCTAGCCTGTTAATCTGGAGCTAATCATTGAATAGTCAATGAGGTCTCTGTGTGGGCATGGTTTTCTACTGAGACTTCTGGAAAATCTTGCAATATTTCCCTCATGGAGATGAGAAGCTATCTCCCCAGTTTGGGGAGTTATTTAGACAGAGTGACAACAAACTTCAGACAAGACAAGATGGCAGCATCCCAGGAGCTGAAGGAGCCTGAGGAGAAGCCACACAGGTTTACCCTCATGGAATCAAATCTCTGAAGCTGGAAAAGCCATGTGAAGATCCCTGCCAGCACTGAGTTGCCTCTACCACCATTGGATGCTGTTGATGGACCCTGAGTCCTGGAAGTGAGGAGCCATGGAGAGACCCCTGCCAGTGCCAGGACTCTGCGCCCACTTGCCGTGACTTCATGAGTTGAAAGGAGACGTTATAGACTGGTATCAGACATATGGGCTAATATCGGACTTATGATTTTGAACTGGACTGGATTGGGATGCTTTTTTAATGTCCTATTTCTCTTGTATATAAGCCACACTCTTATATCCATATGCATGTCTAGGAGTTTGTTTTTCTAGTTTACCCAGACTAACAGCATATAAACATAATTTCTTCTTCCTGATGCATGCTTAATATTTTGTTGATACTATGTACAACAGTATATCAATTCCCTTGGAAAAATGGTATTTAGATTGTTTTGAAGGTTTCCCATCCTATTGAATATTCTTGTGTGTACATTTTTATACACATTAATAGCTATAGGTTAAAGAACCAGAACTAGAGTTACAAGTTTACAGGATATAGATGTAAGATTTTGATGGATTCTGTCAAATTGTCCTCAATGGAGATTATAAAGATCTATAAACGTCTATTGATTTTTCCCTCAAAGAACACATTTCACATTAAAAATTCATGTTAACAAATATAACTAGATGGATATATGGGTATTTCATTGTTATGATGAAAAAATGTAGGTAGTTCAAATAGAAACCTAGACTTAATAAGATTAATAAGCACCAGCAGAATTTCTGCTGATCTTAAGGCAGAGATGCCCAGTAGGTTCAAAAGACTTGGATAGAACAGGACTTTGGAGAAGGTTGATGAGGTCTGAGGGGATATGTTGAATTCAGGAGGATCATGGGGAGCTGAGAAGTTTTCTTAGATTATTCCACAGATAGATGTGCACAAGGAAGACAAGGCTTGTATAATTGAAATGATAATTACCTGGAGATAGCAGTAACTTTTCTTATTCAGGATATTTTGATAATGTCCAGACAGAGAAGGAAGCAGTCTCGACGGACTGTGCTTTGTTTTAGCTTGCTCAAAGAGGGCTAATGGTGGCTCTGAATGACAGCAGCAAAAGTTGGTCCAGATCAGTTAATGCACGTGTCAGGCACTCAAAGGGAGCACATCAGTACTGGCAGGTCATGCCTTGTCACCAGGGTGAACTCTGTGCATGGCCTTGAGTGAAACTATGCAAGACCAGCTTTCTCCTTGCAATCTGGTGAGGATGATACTTCCTCTCTTGTTAGCTGAGGGTCATCTTCCAGAGATGAAGAATTCTCAGGCATGAGCATTTTAAACATCTATCTCTTTACTTAGTCAGAAGACATTTACAAGCCTCTCTAAACAGGCATGAAATTCTTGCCACTCAGTGAGGGTAGTGGGAGAAGAAGACACTCTTGGTATTTACCATGAGGTGAAAACATCACCACCACTCTGGAAAGCACTAGCTATAAGTAGCTGTATGTTGAAAAGTTGAACTGGCTCTCCGACATACCTGGATCTACTTTATTTATTGGTGCAGATTGTGTAGTGCTTTAAATGATGTGAAGAGTCAGGCTTCTACTAGGTGACTGGAAATGAGGAGTTTCCAGGATATGAGGAGTACATATCCTTGGAGTCTGCACTTGAAGAGCTGAAGGATTTGTAAAGATGACATCAACTACGTGGCTTCCCACTGAAAGCAGAATGGGTGATTATGGAATAAGCTTAAGGCTGAAAAATTTAAAGAAATGTCTATAAAATAGACAAGCATAAAAGAACAACATCAACAACAACACAATTTGTTATTACTCAAAACAACCTTACCGGATAGAGTAAAACAACCCATAGGGTTTCCAAGGCTGTACATGCTTACAGAAACAGAAAGTCTTGGATGGAAGTTTGAAACTGCTGAATGTTCACTAAATAGCTGAACACTTAGCCACCAGGCTCCTAGCTTACAAAAGAGGAGACACCATATATATTCGAGTATAAGCCCACCTGAATATCAACTGAGGCACCTAATTTTACCACAAAAATGGTATAAAATGTGCTGAAAAACTCAGCTGATACACAAGTACATATGGTATATATGTCTATATTAATGATTCTTAGTGTGACGAATTCAAGCAGCTTCAAATACACGATACCTCTGTCTATGAGAATCTGATAATTCTGTGAACAGATATTCATGGTATTGAATTCTCCAGAAAAATTCACGCTCTTCAAAAGACAAAGACTTGGCTTGGACATGGCAGGAACTAAACGACCAGCAAAAATCATGGAAAATTGAGTTCAATTGATATAAATGTGATTATAGTGACTGGAACTGCACAAATTGTCAATTTTTCAAACAAAGTGGATGTATTGTTCTTAGTTTTGGCTCATCAACCTTCTGTGGAAGGAAATGGTTAATTGATGCTATGCAAGTTTTAAGTGGAGCCTTCTTTTCCATTATAGGGAATGTAAGGTGCTACCTGCTGCCCTTCCCATGGGGGAAAATCATTCTCAACTTTTGGTTGTTCTGATTGATGATTAATTCTCCTACTAACATATGTTTTTTTGGGAAATGGTCCTAATATCTGTGTGCAAAAGCTTTAAAAGGCTTTTTAAAGCTTTTATACTGAATTTATAGCCTTTATTTGTTAAACTAATTTAATGTCTTCCTCTATCATTACAAAGCATTATTTTACTTTTATGTAATATTTAGGAGAATATGTAAGAGGAGTATGAAATGGTTTAAAAGCATATTCTTGAACCATGCTACAGTTAGTCTTTATTTGTTATACACCTTTAATGTCTTCCTCTAACATTTTAATACCTGATTGTTCTTTTATGTGATGTTTAGGAAAAATATGTAAGAGGAATAGAAAATGTTTTAAAAGCATGCTTTTGAATTAAAATGGAGAATTATAGAAGTTATTAGGACTTGAGAGAATGCATCAAGTACTGGAAGAGATCTTAGTTCTTTTTACTTATTTCAGAAGTATTTATTAAGTACTGTATATGTGAAGAATTCTGGGACCTGTTGTGAAAGGTAGACAGTAAGTGAGAGGTACGATCTAAACTCTAGCTGAAGTATGTAGTGCCACAGAAGAGAGCAGGCACAGTTACATGGAAACATCACCATATTACTTGGCCAACAGGGAACAATCTAGTCAGTCTCAGAGGAAATAAAAGTGAACTGAAGTATAAAGAACATTTTGTGTAAGAGGTAGAATCTGATCTGCATGCAAAAATCTTCAATGTATTAGACAAATTGAAGGTATCCTGTAGACTCAGCTGAGCTTGGTCTTTGTTTCTCCAACAATGGAGTCACATGGAGTAAAGAAGTCATAGACTGAGAGTTTGGATACCTGGGTGAGTGGGGAAGGGAGTGAACATTAAGGCACCAGGTTATGAAATACCTTGAAATATGAGCATAGATCTTGGTGTTGACTTGTTTGCAATAGAAAATTATTATTTATTATTAGTAGATAAGTGACATGTATTTTTTTTAAAAAGCTTCACTTTAGCATACTTTTACTTAGCACAGTCACCCCCAGAAGTAGGGAAGATAGGAGGAAAGAGAACAAACAGCCTGAAGCTGGATGAAAGGATTATGCATAGTTTACTCATGGTCATCAAATTGTGGCAACTTTTATGATAAAAATTAAATGAGGAGCACACAGTTAAGGAAGGAGCCCAAACACATTGGTCAAGCATGGGGTTGCTAACTGCAAGGTCTGTGGTTCAAAACCCACCAGTCACTCCATGGAAAATCTAGTAAAGATTTCTTGTCTCAGAAACTCTATATTAGGTGACAAGAAGTCACAAAATATGTGATGGCACCCTGGCAGTAGGGTTGGGTATGGTTTATCTCAAGAAAAAGTAGGGGGGTTGCTGATCTGGAATATAGTGGAATATGGCTCCTCTGGCATCATGTTACTATAATGCCTTTAACAAAAAACACTACTTTATTATTTTTAACAGTTTTATTGGCACTTCATCTACACATCATACAATTCATTAGTTATATTTAAATAGAGGGTGTAAATTCATTACCACAATCAATTTTAGAACATTCTCTTCTGCCTTATAGTCACCATTATTAGTGTAATTATTATTATTTTTTAATCTTGGAAAATATGCACAATAAAACTTTCTTTAATGCAAAAAGTTCTATATGTAAATTCAGTCTTATTGATGAGACTCTTCCTGTCACACAATCATTATTTATATACTTTTCCATCATCATTTATATACTATTTATATACTATTCCATCATCATTTACTTAAACTCAATGTCCCCTACATAAAAACTCTACCTCCTTCATCCATTGTAAACATTGGTCAAATTTATTTTTCCCCAGTGATTTTCTAGATATCATATTCATATTGCATACATTTCCATAGTTAAATTGCTTTTAAAAAGTATATAGATAATCACAATCATTTCTAGTGTTCATTCCCATACCCTGCATTCTTTTTCTCCAAAATTCCCCTCCCTCTCCCCAGCTCCATCTTTGGTAAACCTAACCAAAACAATAAAAAAGTGAAACAGATGGGAGAAAAAATAATATAAAGATAAAAGAGTACAAAAGAAAAAATCACTAACAACAGTTTTAATAGGTAGAGTAGAAATTTGTCATGAAACAAGGGGAAATATTTGAGCCTTTGAGCAAATTCAGGTTGAGTCAAGATGGAGACGAACTGACAGAATATCATATTTTACCATGGTTTGATCCAGCATAGTCAAGTTTAAAATCATCTCTGCCTGACAGGAAAGCTAAAGACATTAATTTATGTACACTTTTTTTCCTTAGACATTGAAACAAATAGTTCTCGTGGTAGACATTAACGCTTACCAAAATAGTTCTCATGGTAGACATTAATGCATACCAAGATTCCTGGATCACCTTCTCTATCAGTGGTTCTCAACCTTCCTAATGTCGCAACCCTTTAATAGAGTTCCTCATGTGGACTCTTCCCACCCCCAATCTTAAAATTATTTTCATTGCTACTTCATAACTGTAATTTTGCTACTGCTATGACTCATAATATACATATCTGATATGCAGGATGTATTTTCATTGTTAAAAATTAAACATAATTCGAGCATAGTGGTTAATTACAAAACAATATGCAATTGTACATTATGAAATATCTATTTCTAATTATAGATAAATAAAATTTTGTTTTGAAGCATGGTGAAGCATGGGTAACAGTCTTCACAATGGGTACTCATAGGTAGGCATATCTGCGAGTAGGCAGACCCACCTGGAGATGGAGTGTGTAACATTTCTAAACCATCAGAAATATGTTTTCTTTTTTTAAAATATTTTATTTTATTTTATTTATTTTTATTAGGCATCACTGCCCTCTGGTAGGAGTGGGAGGCCCAATCTTGCTGCTGCAGGATTTGAACTGCCAAGCTAGTAGGCCGCAGAGAAATATGTTTTCTGATGGTCTTAGGTGACCCCAAAGTTATATGTATATATATACATATATATACATATATATACACATATATATTTGTTTGTTATATATCAAACAAAACTCCCAAGCCCATTGTCATCAAGCTGATTCTGGTTCCTAGTGAACATCTAGGAGAGATTAGAACTGTCCTTTGGGTTTCTGAGGCTGTCAAGCTCTCACACTGCTTTGAGAGAGATGTGACTGTGTGATTTGCTTTGGCCAATGAGATATGATCAAGGGGATATGGTCAAGACCACTTCTAGATCAAAGTATTTCAGGCTATGCTCTTGTTTCCTGTTTTGATACACTGTTGCTTCATATTGAAAAGATGCCATCATAAAGATGCTAAGTAATGGGGTCTTTGTCTTCTGTGTTTCTGAACAACTGTGGCACTAAGCTCACTCCAAGGACACAAGGTGAAGGAGAAAAAAAAGTTTTTAGTCACTGATATTTTTGTAGCCCTGTGATCACCGAATAGTCTTGGTTGGCCTGGCTGAAAAACTTTTTTTACTAAGCCCCCCAAAAGAAAAGGAGGGGGATTCCTCATCATCCTGTGTCTTTTAGAGTTAAGTTATTCTAAGGGGGTAGGAATTTATGTAATCCTATGATTTTGAGAGTTAAGTTATTCTAATGCAATTTTCTTGTCATAAGACAGGTAAAGGTAAACTGTACCAAAAGACTAAAATGTTTTTATTTTGGTATGAGGAATAGATTAAACCTGCCTTTTGTATTTTGTTAGTTGCTGTTGTTTTTCTCTTCCACTGCTGCTAGCAGTATTGCTAGACTTTTAGTATGCCTACGAGAAATAATTGACAGTTGTGCTTTAATAATTTTATACTGTCTTAAGAATGGTGATTTGTTTTTATTCCATATTTATTTGCTTCAGATTTAATATTAAGAGAAGACTGTAAAGATCTATGGTATACAAAAAAAGGAAGGTTACTTTATTTTAGCACCAGAATTTTAGAAAACATTCTAAATGCTTTTTTTCTAAAGGTTGATATCAAGGGAATATGGTGTAAAGATTCAACCTCCTTATTAATCCATTTTAACACATATATTTCCCTCTCCCCCCATAAAGCTGTCTTTAATATAATCACCTTACATGCAAATGCATAGCAGTGTTTTTATTATTATTTAATTTTTCTACTCAATCTCACACATATCCTGGAATCCCCATGTGAGCTACCAGCCTGGGAGAGCAGCCTTTTAAGAGTCTGTATCTCTATTCATGGCATATACTGTAGCTTTCAATGTGTTTATTTTGCTAGTTATATGTGTTCGGGCAGGAATTCAAATATGTGATTCTCATTCTTGTTTCCAAAAGAATTATCCTGAGGGAAGAAAAACAATGTACATGTTTCTCTTCTTATTTGACAAAACTAAAAACAATCTTGAATTTAGACCCTTACAAGGAAATGTGTTCTACACAAAATAAGTGCTGGCAACAATCTTTATTCCTCTTCCAGCATCTGACTCATATGAAGTGAAAGTGTAGACAGTATAAGAATGCTCAAACCAAGAAGTCTTTCCTCTTCCATTATCAAGCCAAGGGCAGGCAAAATAAATCTCTTAGTAGAGAAATAAGCTGTTCGTGTTGAGACTCAGTTAAAAAATGGTCCATGAGGGCAGGAAAGTTTAAAGGGGAAAAAATGAAAATAATTTGACAACAGACTGGAGCAAAGTGGCATGACTTGCATGGAAGTGTTCAAGTCTGAGCTCTAATAAGGTTTCCTGGGACCATAGGTGCATGAAGTTCATAGTCATGCCCCTGCCAACCAATTATGATTATTCTCTCCCTTTAATTACTTTTCAACTGATGTGGAACTTAAGATACTATCAGTCTCCGCTTTGCTGAGGTAGACAGTTGAATAATACAGTATTGGGCATAAAATGAACAAAACCACGGAATGATGAATAGAGAAAGCTGCTTGAAGAAACTTAAAAAATTTTTTTATTTTTTTGATATGGTCTTTGTTGGACATTTCCTCCTCTTATCTGCTTGTATTTTCACTTTCGAGTTGATAGCTCCCAGACTGGGTGAAGCGCGGTGATGTTGCTGCCATTCTCTTCGGGGTTCATTGTGACTATTTTTTTTATCATCAGCAGAAATAGAGAAAGACTGAATTAAACAGGAGCTGCAGAACTTGCGTATGCGATAACAATACAAATGGATTTTCTCTAACAGAGAAAAACAGCTGTCTCCATTATTTGAATGCTTCACCTTTCTCCATTCCATTAATTGGGTCTTTGATCACAAGCTGAGGTGGAGAGGCCCTGATAAGGAATAGGTTATTAGTAAAGTAGCCTAAAGGAATGAATTGGGCCTGGTACTTGCTGCAGAAGATGAGATAAACTCATAATGCCTGTGTATGTGAGTGGTGGAGAGTGATAGGGCCTCGACTGCCCTGAACTGCTTGCAAAGAGGGAAGACTAATACTCTAGTGCTATGATAGCTAATACAGGATATAAATTTAGCTCCCAGAAATGGAATAGGATAAAAATTTCATAAAGAGTTCTCTGTAAATGGCTTACATTTTTATATCAAACTGTGACAGAGTAGTCACTGAAAAAAATAAAATAAAATAAAACAGTTTCTTGATCTCACTCTATGTTGAACACAACTGGAGGCTCTCGTGTAAGAAGGTGGGGGGGGGGTGACTGTTAAATTTGTTCACCAAGACATTAATAAGAGCACCCTTTGAAGTGCGGTAAAGCCAAATTGGAGGAATTAAATTTGATTGAATCTAAGCCTGTTTATTTTTCATTTCGGCAGTGCAAGTGTGGAGTGATTTGTAATACTTCATTGGAAATCTTCAGGAACTTGCTATCATGTAATCCATTTTTTTTTTTGCTGAAGAATACGACCGCAGGGGACAAGGCCATATTGGTTTGTTGTTAATGTACTGGAAAGAGGTACTATGGAGAAAACAGTTAATATTAAATTACGAACACAAGGTTATCTTTCCACCGCACATGCTCCACTGCCCTAGGCAGGGGTAATCTGTTAATAGCATTCAGCCAAAATGACACCATTAAGGAACTGAAGCTACACATCTTTTGCAAGCTGAATGATGTATAAAGCTGGCTTTCTATCATCCGAGATGCAATAAATTATCCATGCTGCTAAAAATTGATACAAGACAGAAGTGTGATGGAAGCAGCCCCCAGATGTCGATGGAAGGCCAGGCTGGCAGGAAAGGACATGAAGACGTGCATGCTTCTAGCAGGGTGTTTTTATTTGTGTTACTTTCTCCCTCCTCCCCCTCCGCTCTGATTTTTCAGGCTTTGGTGACCAAAGAGGCCATTGTAGGATACTAGCATGTTCCTGGTAGAGAGTGAGAAATGATTGAGGGAGAGGGAAAACGCATAACACATACAATTATGCAGATGAGCACCTCAGCCAGGTTTGCGTGGTAGGTTCACTGTGAAGAATCGTTGCATCTCAGCATCCGTGTCTGATTGTCAGCACCTGAATATGAAGCAAAGGCTGCTATAAAGGCCTCGCACTGTGGCGTCATCTGATTGGTGTGCCCTGCATTAGGAAATCCTCACTGACTTGTCCTCACGGCCCTTCGCACGCTTGGTCCCATCAACTTGCTGAACAAATAGCTGGGGAGACATGTGAGGATTATTTCCCAGGATAGTTTTTCATCATTTTAATTTAATCCAAATGCTTAGTAGACAAGAGACACAAAGCATCCACTTTCTCTAGTGGAATTCCTCTCTGTGCCAGAAAATAGAGAATTATTTCTCAAGGGCATCTCTAGGCAGCTGTAAGGGGTGTATACTGACCAGGTGACATTATGGAAGGGGTTCGCACCCAAAGGGTGTTTCATCAATTTTTTGTGGCAAGTGTTTTGGCAGAGAAGTTTATTTAAAAAAAAAAACAACCTTCAACTGATTATAATAACAGAAACTCCCCCACCCCCATCCCAGCTCCCATGTATCCATGGACCAACAAGGCGAAACTCTACTAAGGTAATTTTTGCATCTGACGAAAGCTGCCATCAACATCCAGCTACAATGACACTTCCTGTCATGTGATTTTTGTCTGCCATCAATATTATCATGAGAAGGGACAGTTTTAATACGACTGGTTTTCACCTCACTACCACCACCTTTATATCCCATGACATATGAGAATTACAATTAGCCAGTAACAGTAGTATAAAATGCAGCTCTAATGGTCCTCTATGCTGTGATACAGGGAGAGTTCCATAGGCAGCGCTTCAAATGAGTGAGTACACTGCAAGACAGCAGCCCCACTGACAGCCCTAGATTTCCCAAATAGCAACGACTTATAAACAGAGACATTAATGTATTAAATCATCATCTATTCAATGTACACTGTATTTTCCAGCACTGCTCTGGTGCTGGAGATATAACAATCTAAAGGAAACATGAACTAAGAACATTGGAACAATTTCAGACCAGTGCAGTCTTAAAAGGGTCCATTGAGTGGTTGGAAGGAGATGGCATGTTGACCAGGGATCAGGAAGAGCCAAAAATGAGGTTGTTTTTACACTCTCCAACTGCCCTCACCCCAATCCTCCAGACTCACTGCCACCAACTCAATGCTGATTCCTGGGGCCCTCCTGTGGGTTTCTGAGACTATAACCACATAGTACTTCCCTGACTTTCCTGAATGTACCAATATTTCTCCATTTCGGAACCCTCAACTACTGCCTGTCTTTGTTTATTCTTTTCTTATCGCCATCATTTCTTTCTTCCTTCCTTGAAATAAATAATTTTATTGGAGACTCAGTCAACTCTTATCACAAGCCATCCATCCATCCATGCATTGTGTCAAGCACATTTGTACGTTTGTTGCCATCATCATTCTCAAAAATTTTTCTGTCTACATGAACTCTTGGTATCAGCTCCTTATTTTTCCCCTCCCTACCCAACCCTCACTCCATCCTGAACTCTTGCTAATTTAAGATTTATTATTTTTTTCATGTCTCACTGCCCGATGTCTCCCTTTACCCACTTTTCTTTTGTTCATCCTCCAGAGAGAGAGAGTTATATGTAGTTCTTGTGATCGGTTCCCCCTTTCTCCCACACCTTTCTCTTCTCCTTCTGGTATTGATACTCTCATTATTGGTCCTGAGAGGTTTAGCTATCCTGGATTCCCTGTATTTCCAGCTCTGATCTAGCCGTATTTGTAAGGTAGAATTGGGATTATGATCATGGAGGTGGGGGTGGGGATGGGGAAGCATTGAAAAACTAGAGGAAAGCTGTATGTTTCATCATTGCTACACTGCACCCTGACTGGCTCGTCTCCTCCCTAGGACCCTTCTGCAAGGGGATGTCCAGTTGCCTACAGATGGGCTTTGGGTCTCCACGCTGCTCTCCTCATCATTCATAATGACATGATTTTTTTTTTGTTGATTCCTGATACCTGATCCCATCAACACCTCGTGCTCACACAGGTTGGTGTTCTTCTTCCACGTGGGCCTTGTGCTTTCTCAACTAGATGGCCACGTGTTTAACTTCAAGCCTTAAAGACCCCAGATGCCATATCTTTTGATTGTTGGGCACCTTCAGCTTTCTTCACCACATTTTAATGCATCTTCTTTGTCTTCAGTGATCATGTTTGAAAGGTGAGCATCATGGAATAGCAGTTTAATAGAACAAAATGTTCTCGTATTGAAGGCGTATTTGTCATCTCCATCATTTCATGTTTTCTCCCCCCTTTCCTTTACTTAATCTGAATTTATCATCCAGTGTCAAAATTTTCCTTGCTCAAGTACCCCTTGTGTCTGCCCCAGCAGCACCTCATATTTTGCCCACCTACTATATGCTGCTCTCTGTGTGAGGCTAGTATAAGTCTAGTATATGCTGTTCCCTATGTATTATCTATGGGGGTGTGGGGGTCATGCTCTAGTTCTTAGCACAGTGCCTGGCACACCTTTTTTTTAAAGATTGAAAGGGTAAGGTAAAATAATTGAATGAAGTATATATTGAGTATATCTCATTGGAGGATGCGTGACTCCTCAACCACCTGGAGGAATAGTGGGAATGACCAAGATCAAGGGTGGTGGTAAGGAATGGGTTAAGATCATTCTGTTTCTTGGAGACTCTTCCTGCTGACTGAGCTCAGAAGGACTGGATGGCAGACTACAGAGGGAGATGAGTGAAGAAAGCAGCATAGGAGAGCTAGTAGTTTTTAACAGATCAGCATCTTGACAGGAAGCATGTCCCTATTGGTCCTGCAGAGAGAAGAGATTGGGCTGCAAAACTAGGTGTCTGAGCAGACAATTTATTTTATGTGTAGTTGTTGAAGTTGAATTTAGATATACTACGCATTTTCCAGATGGTTTTCAACCTCCAACTTTATTTTGTCTTCTGTGGACATTTGATAACATCTGTGATAGACTTGAGCCAGACACAATGTAGGGAAGTTACTTTCAATACTTCTACCTAGATTATTGGGAACAAGATAGGGCTTTATATTTTGGTAAAGCGTTAGAGTCTCAAAAACTCCCAGGGGCAGTTTTATCTTGTCCTCCTGTCCCTAAGCCAGTACCAGTGGCAGTGATGTTTTAAAAACAAGTGTTGAATTAAATAGTATTCCCTTAGGCCACAGCATGTTCCCAAAAAGTGGGAGAGAGAGAAAGAGAATAAAAGGCATCATGTTTAGCAAAACATCCATAGCTTAGGAAAAAACCGAGAGAAAAATGAGTGAATGTATCTGTGTGGGACAAATAACTCAATTGGTTCATTTTTCTTTTGGTTTCTGAAAAGAGCCTTTAGAATCCCTTGGCAATTCAGTGTCTCCTTTTTTTTTCTTTCCCTGAAGCAGTCAGAAGACACTTAATCAGAACCAAAGAGGAGGGAGTTTAAAACCACATAAGGGGAGCCAACTTCAAGAAAAGGGAACACCCATGGGGCCAGTTCTATTCTGTCTTATAGAATCCCTCTGAGCCAGAATTGACTCAATGACAGTGAGTTTCCTACTGGGCAAAGTTATCCTTGGGTGGTGGAAACAATGAATCACTGGCTTCTAAACAGAAAGTTGGCAGTTCAAAATACACCCGAAGGTACCTCAGAAAAAGGCCTGGCCAGTGCTGAAAGCCTTACCGAGCACAATTCTCTGAAACACAGGGGTCACTCTGAGGCCAAATCCACTCGACAACCTTCCTTACCCTTCTTACATCGACCGTGTGCTAAGGAACACAAGAGAAGAACAATCTCTTGAAGGAGGCAACATTTCAGTTTTGTATTAGGATTCCTAGTGGTGTAGTTGGCATGTAGGGCTGTTAACCTCAAGGTCGAGTTTGGAGTTGGAACCCATTGGCTGCTCCACGCGGAAAAGATGAAGCTCCCTGCTTCCTGAAACATGTGCCAGCCTCTGAAACCAAGGAGGGCAGTGCAACTTGGTCCTACTCCATTCCCGTGAATGAGGACTGACCTGATGTCAAGGGGCTCGAGGACGAAGACATTAGATTAAGGAGAAAACAAAAAGGAAGAGGAAGAAAACTGATGCTGAGGAAGAGGAAACAGGGAAGTGACAAAGAAGTCAGAAGAGAGGTGCTCTTTTAAAAAAAGAGAACTGAACAATGTCTTTTAAAAATGATTAGACGCATATATCTCTAACACTCCACCCAACAACAGCAGACTTCATATTGTTCAATGTACCTGGATCCTTACCTTGCTCTCCTGGTCTGGTAGATGGAGCTCCGAGCATGTGAGGCTTAACTAACTAGATGTCTTTTCCCTCTCAGAAGGAATTTATAGCATTTCAAGGCTTCCACTTGGCCAGAGCAGGGATTTCCCACAACTGTACTGCCTTATTCCCAAATATTTCATTTCATTTTCTTCTTCATAGATACACATCTCGGATCTGCCAGTGACTCTGATTGCCTACATATTCACCAGGAAAAATAGCTCTTTGCGAGCTGGTCTTTACTGCCATGTCCGACAGCAACTTTCTTGACTTTTCAACCCGACCAAGCTGCTTGTTCCTCTCTCTGTTCAATCTCTCCATCAACTCATTTAACCCCCATATCAACTCAGCAGCTTACCTCAGAAAGTCTCCCCTTAGGATATAAGGGAAAATACTACAGGAAGATGAAACCTATACCTCATACATAATCTATAATCGACGTATTTTCTTGTTGTTTCCCTCCTGATAAACTGTGGTTTTCTTTGTTTGGGGGCTTGGACCCTTTCTTCCTGGTAAAAGTACCTCACCGCAGTCAGTCAGTATAGTTTATAACTATATCTGGTCAGCTGGACATGTACAAAATGGACACTTAAGTCTACAGTTGACCCCAGAGCAAGAGGATTTTGGTCAAGGGACAAATACTCAGCAGAATGTTGCCATCAGAAAAATCAAGATAACACATATAAATGAAAAGTTCAACAAACTCTTCCTGGCTAAGAATTGTAATTCTACTTCATAATCCTTCCTCAGAAAGCTGTTCTACATTCATACTTCCATTTACTTGTTGGTATACATGAAGACAACAAGTCCCCCTGGCCCTTTTGGTCCTTTGGAATTGGCCATGGTGACTCTAGTCCTGGTTCCCTACCTGCTTAACCAAAGTAAAAGTTTCCTCTTTAACTTTCATCTAGTCTCAGCCTTTGTTTCTGTGTTGGTCTGGGTAGACTAGAGAAACAAATTCATAAGCACGCATAGGCCTACAAGACAGAGTTTTATATAAAGGGTCATTTTATGTTAAGAAAACATCTCAGTGCAGTCTAGGTCAAGACCATAAGTTCGATATTAGCCCATATGTTTGACAGCAATCTATGAAGTCCTCTTCAGACTCACAAAACACATGCAATGATGCCAAATGTAGGACAATCACAAGCCAGTGGGTAGAAAGTCTTTGGGTCCAGTGGTGTTGTAAGCATGTCAGCACTGGCAGGAGTCTCCACGTGGCTTGTCTAGGTCCAGGTTTCTGGCTGCAACAGGGTAGGTCTATGTGGCTTCTCCTGAGGGCTGTCTCACAGGGAGCCTGCCTTGTCAGTTGAGTCTCTCAGGCAGTGAGTGTTATTATACTAGAAGTCTCCAAAGAACTGAACCGAGAGAGAGAAAGTTTCTGCCCCCAAGAAGGGATCACCACATTTCCCAGAATTCTCAGAAAAGGCCATGCCCACACAGAGGTCTCATTGGCGATCTCCAGATGGACAGGTTAAACTCTACCCTTCCACTCTTTTTCTTCAAATTGACACCAGGTTCGTTGACTAGACTGAGCTAGACTCAGCGAGACCGGACTGGGTAGCATCTCTCACACAGTGCAGCTCCCTCACACATGGCAGTGTCTTCCAAAGTGGCCGATACCACCCAGAAGGGGTCGTGGGATGATCCAGGGGGCTGGAAGAAGAGAAACTACACTTTACCCTGGATACTGACCATAGAGCAAACTCTTTTAACTGCTAGGAGGGTTCACCGAGCTCTGGTGTTTGTTTGCTTGTTTGTTTTTCTGCAAAAGAGGCAGAAGGCAAAATAAGTTTGGAATCTATGATTGATAGCATTCTCCTCTAACTAAGATAAACTCTCCTGCCTGCTGCGCCATTCCATCCGGGTCCTCCCGTGTGTGTCAGGGGTTCTCCCCCAAGGTTTCAGCAGGAATAAACACACAGGATTCAGATTTCCCAACAAGCAGCTCCCAAGAATCTCCAAGTATTTAATGGGCTGAATGTTTTAACCAGATTTACTGAGTCTGGTTTAAAAAAAAGTCTGTCTGACTTAGTATTGTGTGATCTTCGGTGAATTACTTAGCCTTTACACACTCGAGTCCCTCCAACTGTGAAATGGAGATCATTCAGATACCTATGGAATAGGACTTAGGCAGGACTAAGGGGGATAACCTTCCCCAAATGATCGCACTATCTGGAACATATGATGGGGCTTCAAAAGCTCATGGAATTTTCCCACAAACATTGAAGCCTCCTCATATTAATGAACCCCAATATTTAGGCACCTAATAAAAATGAGTGTGATAGTTAGGGTTTGTGTCAACTTGATTGGAGCAGGATCCTGAGTAGTGTGGCAAGGAGGCTTCCTCCTTATGGTATAATCACAGCCTGATGATGTCTCTTTGAGGATATGCACTATTTAGTATCTACAAATAAGCTGTGGAGAATTGGTTTATCTCTTCTTCCTCTTGTTGTCCTGGAGCTTGTATCTAGTTCCTTGAGATATAGGTGGTGGCTTGCCATGTGCCCTAACAACCATGGGAGCTTTTGGCACCCTGCAAGGTTGCCTGCTGATATTGGCTCCCCTCAACCGTGCCTCCACTGACCTGTCATCTTCCTACCTCTTGGCTCATATTCCCGCTTTCTGGTTTGTTTTCCAGTTTGTTGATTCTCCAGAGCCAACAGCTGAGTGATTTAGGAAGGGCCCCGCTAGAATTTTATTCGAGGTCTTGAGCCAGATGGGGCTTGCTACTCTGTGGCTGGTGGGCTACTTTCTTGCCATAAATATCTTTCTTGATATTAATTTCCTTCTTATATATGTATGAGTGTCTAGAAAACCCAGCCTAACAAGATGATGGCCATGATAATATTTTTCTTGTATGCCAGGCCCTGAGCCAGATTATAATAAAGACATCACAATGCAGAAAGCATAGCTCCTGCCTCCACTTATTTCATAACCCTTTGAGAACAAACATAGCCAGATAGTTAAAATTTGTCGGTAGTTCTATCATATGCAGAAGGCAATTCTAGACTTTCACAAGAAGCAGCAGCCTCTTGTGCGCTCCACAAGCCATTGGGAATGGACATATAAATCTGCTTGAAATCTGTTCAGAGGACCACCAGCTAATTTCTGCCCACTCTGTATAAATTTCACGTTCAGGTTGTCAGCATAAAGCAGAGGAACCCAGTAACAAGGGATTATTGCAGCTGAGGAGTATATTTAGCTCTAAGAACAAGCTGCTTAGAAGCAGAATTCCAAGTGCGAAGGAACTGCTCAAGTCCTTCTTGCCGTATTTATTTATTTTACAGATGAGGAAACTGTGAGTCCCCCAGGGGTTCCGTCCTAAGACCAGAGTCATGCAGTGCCCTGGTGACAGTGCAGAGGCTAAGAGCTGGATTTTTCATCTGTAGACCAATACCCTTCACATGACTCGACTAAAACGCCACTTTGGTTTGCTTGTGTTTTTATTCACTTTTACGAGCATGATTAGCTACTCATCTCTAGAATGTAAAAACCTCCAAAAACCTCTGTCTCTCCAAAAATGGTTGAAAAGAAATATTTAAAAGGAGAGGCTTTTCTGTCTCAAGAAATGATGTGACAGCCAAATCCAGCTTTCTTAGCGGCAAGAAGAATGCAACAAGTCCAGGTCCACCCGCGGACGGTCCCGCGGATATCTGGTCCCCTGCTTTCTTTAACCAGTTCTGACACTGAGCATTTCTCCCATGGCACGCTACTACTCTGCTGGGCTCAATAATACCTGGCAATGCCCACACCAAATACTCACATAATACTCAGGATGATGGACTTTTTGAGGGAAGCTAACAAGGTACAAAATGTTAAAGTTTCAGTTCATTTGTGTGCAATAACGCTTTGCACCCATGCTGGCAGGCATCTCTGGTCCTACATCTCTCAGTCATGTGGCGCCTTTTTGCCTTGCCTAGGAAGGCCATTTCTCTCATGGTGGGGGCCTCCTGGGCTCAGGGCTGCTCCTCTGCATGGTGTTGGCATTGTCTTTTCTCTGATGTCCCTGCTGCCTCTATCTCTACCACTTCAGGAATGGAACGTGTACATGCTTGTGATGGTCATGGAATTCTCGCTTACTCCTGAACTGATTCACTTTAGACCTAATGAAAGGGCAAAACAGACCAATCTCTGCTGTTAATATTTCACACAACCTATCTGCTTGGTTCCATTAATCATTTGGCAGGGCTTATAAAGGCTAAGATTGAAGAACCAGATCAGAACATTTCATTTCTCCCCACAGTCTCATGCTCTTGATCTCACATGCTGGTATATGCCTCTTTCTGGGCTTTGAGCAACTCCCTTCCAAGCTCTGGAATCTGGCAGACACCCTGTGGACCCTACACAGCCTGCCCTGATGGTCTTCATCCACAATGACGCTTTCCTTTTCTAGATTCACACCACTGAGTTTCCCGAACCTTAACTCATATCACTTTATTACATTTCACATCACTTAGTGCTCCATGCATTTCCCTTTTATGCACATATTTCCTAGCAATAATCATCAGATATATCCAAGAACATAATACTGTTGTAGTCAAAACAAAAGCTCAAACACATATTGAGTGGAAATAATTAAATTTCCCTCCTCCATATTTTAAGTTATTTGGAAGAGCAGTACTCTTTTCTTCTTTTTCTAAGTACTTTTTGGAGTATCTTTGAAGATTTTATATTTTTGCTATTAGTAAAGCTTGGATATTACACACATCACTATTTAAAAGTACCAGAAAATTTGTATCAAGACGATTAGAAAAGATTGGTAAAATTAATAAGTCTGTAAGCTACTTAAAATAAAAAGAGAAAATACAAGTCACTAGTATTAGAAATGTCAAAGGGCCATTGTATCTAATGCTATGGGCATTAAAATGATAGAAAAGAAATTCTATGAATGACTCTATACCCACGCATTTGATTACTTGGAAAGAATGAACCAATTCTTTGAACTATACAATCTGTTGAAGCTTACATAAGGAAAAATAGATAATATAAAAATACATAATAGAGACAAACAGATCTCTATTGGAGGAAGTAAGGCCAGAGGACTCCTTCTTAGACGCAAGGATGGCAAGACTTCATTTTTAAATACTTTGGACATCTTTTCAGGACAGACCGATCTGCTGGGTGATGCAGAGGGTGCAGGGGCATGGAGGCTGCATCGGGGGCTCAGGCAGAGGATCAATTGTGGGATGGTGCAGGATCATGCAGTGTTTCCTTCTGTTGTGCACAGGGTTTCTGTGAGTCAGAACCGACTCCGTGTCACCTGACAACCACATGTCTATTGAAGACATCAAATCAGTGCTTCATAGCTCTAGAGGACAGAAAGCACCAGGCCCACATGGTTCAACGGGCAAATGGTACCGAATAATGAAAGAAGAATTAGCCCCTTTCCTTCTCAAACTTTCCATTTAGTAGCAGAGATGGGGACACCTCCTAACTCATTTTATGAAACACACATTAGCTTAACATTGACTTCAGATGACATGATCAGGTGCAAAAATCACAAACTGGTATCTCTCATGAACATCGACATCACAGTGCTTAAGAGAATAACAAAAATTTCACACAAAAGTCAACTCAAATTTATTCCAGATATACAAGGCTGGCCTCACATTTGAAGGTCAGTTATGTATGGAGTAGATAAATGCACATGAAGGACCTGAAAAAACACAGAAGGTAACATACGTCAGTGACCAATACTATGCAACCCACCAGTGGGACAGATTGTAGAGTTCAAAGAATGGGTTCATTATATTCAAGTAATCAAATGGTCTTCATAAATTCACCGTCATTGAATTTAGTCCTACGCATAGCGACTCAGAAAGTCAGAGGAAAATTATTCCCTCTTACAGAAGCAGAAAAATCTCATCTTTCTCCTTCATAGCAATTGGTGGATTTGAACTGCTCACCTTTGGATTAGCAGCCCAAAGTGTAACCAACTATACAGCCAGAGCATCAATGGTGCAGTAGAGCTCCAAAGGTCCTAACAAACTTATCAAGGAAAATTATCTATGACCTAGATTGTATTTTGAGAGAGAAAGTTCATGAGAAGTTTGCCATGTTGACTATACACAGCAAGGCAAAGTAAATCTCTTCCATAAAGCTAGTCTGAGTTGACTAGATAAACAAGTGTGAGATAACTTTATATCAAAGAGCAATTGTACATTAAGAAAACATCCCAGTTCAGACTAGATCAGGTCCATAAGTCCTATATGACCCTATAGTAGTCCTCAAGTTCCTCTTTAGACTCATACAGCCATGCAGTGGATAGAAAGTCTTGTAGATTCAGTGGTGGTAGAAGAATTTCGGCACTGGTGTGGGTCTCCATGTGACTTCTCCAGCTTCAGGGTTCTGACTCTATCAGCATAACTTCATGAGGCTTGTCATCAAGAATATGAAGCAGAGAGTGTGTCTGTCCTCCAGTGATCTATTTATCTCCATCACATTTCCAAGTGAGATCATCAATCTCTGACCTGATTGTCAGGCTAGACTCCACCCCTTCACTTGTAATAGTCTCATGTTGATACCAGATGATGTAACTGCCACAGCTATAGCTTATGTGTTCCTGTCCCATAGTGAGGGGGATTTTTGAAGTGTAATGGTTGTCAGAAGGGGCCTGGTGGTACAACAGGAAAACCCTCAGCTGCTAACTGGAAAATTGGAAGTTTAAACACACTCCGTTGCCCCCCAAATCGGCTCCTATAAAGATGAAAAAAACAACCTCCTCCCCCCAAACTCACTGCGGTCAAGTTGATTATGTCTCTTAAGGATCCTGTAGGACAGGGTCGAACTGCCCCTGTGGACTTCTGAGACTGTAACTCTCTACTGGATTGGAATACCTCTTCTTTCTTCCACAGAGGGATTAGTGACTCAAACTGCTGACCTTGCCCATCACAAATTGACGCATACAGATCGCAGCCTAGAAAATCATATCAGGACAAATCTGCTTGGCCTCATGGTTCCCTGGGTTTGATATTAACTCCAAAACACTTAGCAACAAGTGGTAGCCATGGGCTGAGCCCCACAGTGGGCCCTGTGCACTCCCTCCCTGCTGCTGAATAAGCTTCTCCTGGGGTAATACGCCACATCCAGCCTGGGGAAGAAACAATTGGATAGAGCGAGAACTCCATTAGAAGGAGCATTTATGGGCTTCTCTTAGGGTAATTCCATTGCTACTTTTAAAAGGCTTGGAGAACGGGGAGTGAGATCAGTGAGCCACAATACTAAACAGAGGGTGGGCCTATTCTAGAACTTTCTGTGTCTTTTCATTTAGGCCTGAATTTACATCCTTCTGGCTGCTTTGATTCCTGTCTTAAGTAAATATGAAAAGTGTATTACCTTCAGGACAAAGAGTAGCTAAATTCTCCTTTGCAGAGTTGACACACACTCGCTTACTCTTCCATCCCCCTCTCCCCCTTTCCGCCTCCTCAGCTCTCTTCCCCCTTCTCTCCTAGATCCCATCACATACCTTTGGTTCTGTCTCCTGACTTAATGAGCTACGTAGCATTGCACTCATGGTGCTTAAAAAAGCTCCCCCAACAATGGAAATACACTGTTGCAGATGCAAGGGAGAAAACACAATTTCTAAGGCTGTGGGAAGCCATTGGAAGTTTCCCAAAGGTTTATTTAGTAAATTCTGCTGCTCCTGATACTAAGAATGAGATTTCTACTGATGTATTCACTCAAGACAAAAACGAAAGGAGAAAAAAGGGAAGATCATCTGGCTAGAGAAAAAAATAAAAGCGAAAAGAAAAGAATATTTAAGACATAATTCTAAAATGAGCTTATAGTCTAAAGAACATCTGGGTAGCTTGCATTGAACAGTTAAACTCTTTTAAAAATAGCAAAATGGAAAAGGGTAGAAAAGAAGAAAAATGACTTTCCAGATAGCTTCCCTGCTGCTGTGCAGTGGATCAATGGACGATCGCTGAGGAAGCTGAACAGAGGCCGTTTTTTGTGTGTAAATAATACAGGCACTTGAAGCTTGGCGCATTTTGTTTTTAAAGTTCTCAAGGGAAGAACTTACTTGATAAGCAGTGCAGATAAAAACAGCTTTTCCAATTTTTAACAGCAACTCTGCCTTTGACCCAATGGTGTAGGGTTCTTATTCTAGCCAAGAACACAAATGCATTTGACAGTCAATTATTGAATTGGTTATTTATTGGGTTTTAATATACAGCATGGTGGTGTCGGGAACTATAGGCCACATGCAGCTTTTCAGGGATTTTAATCATTCCAGATAAGTTGTTTATGAAATTAACACGGAAACATAATTATTATGAGGGTCGAGAGTATTTTAGACAAGAATTTATAATTTTTGCCAACATATTCCGTCTAAATATAATGGTTCAACTCGAAATTGTTATTCTGATACTTTTAGGAACATGTCAATATGTTCTCTGCTCTAATTCACCAGTTTCTTCTCTATCATATAGTGTTTTCTCCTAAAATTCCAAAAGTCTGAAATGAACATCACTTGTTTAAAACCTTTATTCCTGTCTCCCACCTTCCTCATGCCCTTATTTATATCCAAGCATGGTTACAAGTACAAAATATAAATACAGGCATATACATATGTAAATATATCTATATATAATGAAAATGACATAGATCTATGTACATATATGCTAAATATTAAGACTTCAGATGGACATTGGGTCCCTACTCAAGTACTTCCTCAATGCAAGAACACTTTGTTCTAATAACCGGGCATTCTGTAATGCTCACCTTCCAGATGTGATTGCTGAAGACAAAATGAGTGTATAAGCAAATATGGTGAAGAAAACTGATGGTGCCTGGCTATCAAAAGATAAAGCATCTAGGATCTTAAAAGCTTGAAGATAAACAAGCTGTCATCTAGCAGGGAAGCAAAAAAGTCCGTATGTAAAAAGTACAACAGCTTGTGTGATCATGAGGAGTTGATGGGATCAATTATCAGCAATTAAAGACCCAGAACAAAAAAATCATATCAATGCGAATGAGAGGGAGTGCAGAGTGGACACCTAAAGCATATCTGAAGAAAATTGGACATCCCCTTACAGAAGGGTCACCAGGAAAATATGAGCCGGTCATGGTACAATATAGTATCAATGAATCATGCAACTTCCCTCTAGTTCAGTAGTTCTCAACCTTCCTAATGCCACGACCCTTTAATACAGTTCCTCATGTTGTGGTGACACCCCTAGCCAAAAAATTATTTTCATTGCTACTTTATAACTGTAATTTTACTGCTGTTATGAATTGACAGACCCCTGTGAAAGGGTCTTTGAACCCCAAAGGGATCCTAACCCACAGGGTGAGAACTGCTTCTTTAGATCTTTAATACTTCCTCCCTCACTCCACTATCATGACCCCAATTCTACCTTACAATTCTGGTTAGAACAGAGCATGTACACTGGTACATATATGAAATCTGAACACACAGAATCCAGGACAGATAAACACCTAAGGAATAATAATAGGAGCAGCGATACCATGTGAGTAGGGGGAAAGTGGAGGCAGATTGGAGAAAACAATCACAATGATCATTGTATTAGCCACCTCCTCTAAAACTTCCTCCTACCCTGTGGAGGACGAATAACAGAAACATGGGTAAAGGGAGACAGTGGTCAGTATAAGATATGAAAATAATAATAATCTATAAATTATCAGGAGTCCATGAGGGAAGGAGGGAAAAATGAGGTGATACTAAGGGGTCAAGTAGAAAGAACATGTTTTGAAAAGGATGATGACAACATATGTACACATGTGTTTGACACAGTTAATGTATAGATTGGTTTAAGAGCTGTAAGAGCTCCTGCTAACAGTGAAACAAAAAAAGAGTTTCTGAATAGAGCTAAGGTTCAACAAGGCTTAGAAAAAATGTAGAGAAAGGTTGCTCTGAAGTCAATTTCAAACAACAGTGTTGAGACCAATTCTCCAAACTAGGTGCCACCACTTGACAGAAAGAAGAAACAATTACCTTTTGGTAACAACGCATCTGGGGTCTACAGGCTCGTGGTCAGAGCTGACAACCCCTGCAGGTGAGATCACATTTCCAGGGCATAGAGATAATGGGTGAGAATGGTCAGGAAATCTATTGGCTTCCCAGTATGACAGGAAATGTATAGTTAAAACCAAATGGATGAGGGAATCTTTGAATTGACAGAAACTTTATACTACCAATCATATTTGCTGAGGTGATATTAAAGAATAAAGTGGTTTACTCTAATGTACAATATTTTATTTCTAAAAACCATGCGGATGGGCCAAGAGACTATCAGGTGGCCTATAATTCCGAATCGGAATTGCCCAGATGTAGACATCTTCCAAATTGCTGGTCCAGTGAAAACTGGAATCATTCAAAATGGAATGAACATACCAAGATACAAGCACAGAATAGAAACAAATATTCTACAATGAAAAAGACAAAAGGAAAAGGGAAAACTAATGATAGAGGAAGAACATTCTCTGTAAAAGTGTTACTAAGAATTAGATAGAATTAAATCATGTTATCACTGTGACTCTTTAAATACATCACTTATCTTCTAAAAGTAAGCATTTGAAGTAGAGACTTGGGAGTTTAGAGAAAAGATCCACCACTCGTCAGTCATGTTTTCATGTGGTGGTGACGGGTGTATTGCCGTGTTGCTAGGAGCAGGTCACTGGTCTGTCAAATGATGTCTGGCCAGGTAGGTTTCAACTGAACTTGCAGACAAGAATAAACCAGGAAGAATGACCTAGAAATCTAATCCCAAAAAATCGATTAGTAAAACCTTGTCAGTTTTTGTGAAAAGCTCTCTCATATAGGGCTAAAAATTGAATCCCTCAGAATGGAAGATATTCAAAAGTACCTGTTCAATGTAGGATAATTATAGAAACATGGATGAAGTAAAGCTTTCTGGACTTTCATTGGCTGCTGTGGAAAGTGTCTAAAGGAGAAGAAACAGCATCAAGTAGCCATTAATGCCTGGACCATGGAGGTTTGAAGTATGAGTATAGGAAAATGGCGAGCTCTCAAAAACTGCAGTGGGACAATTGAAATGAATGTCCTAGCCATTAGTGAGTTGAAATGAACTCACATCTTATTCCACATCTTATTCAGTGAAGCAAAAAGGAAGCCCTTTAAAAAGATGGATTGCCACAGTGACTGCAACGAAGGGCTACAGCATTGAAGTGATGGAGTAGGGCAGGCAGCGTTTCCTTCTGTTGAATCTGAGGTTGCTATGCGTTAGAACCAAGTCAAGAACGCCTGACAACAGGGAAGACAGGATGTTAATCAAAGTGGGTCGACAGAAGCAGGAAGCAAAACAAACACCGAAAAAAAACACCATTCTAGATATGAAGTCCATTTTGTAAGCTGTACAAGAGGGTCTACTGAAAAAGCAGTAAAGAATAAGGAGAACAGGGTTAAGGAAATCATTCAAAATTGAGTGACAATTTTAAAAGGAGTGACAATATAGGAAAAGATATTAAGCCCAAGAAAGATTTAACAAAGAAGCGTAGACCCACGAAGAGGATAACGAATGAAAATTTGTAAAAGTAGGAGGAAAATTTAAAAATTGCATTCATTTTTCGTTGCTGTTTAAGAACTTGTCACCAATTTAGCTGATTTAAAACGTACCCATTTATTGTTATCTCACACTTCCTGCCATTTAACTCAGCTTAACTTAATTCTCTGCTAAGGACCTCACCAGACCAAAATCAACCTGCAAAAAGCTGTGCTCACATCTGATGGATCAATGACTTTGGAAGTCATTGAGGTTGTTAGCCAAGTTTGGTTCCTGACAGTTGGAATGAGGTCCCTGTTTCTAGTTGCTATCCAAGGACTGATAAAGATCATCTTCTAGAGAAGGCACATATCTCTCAGAAAATACACATACCCATATTCAAAGGCTGAAAAATGCATCAAATTTTTCTCCTATCCATTATCTAATCCTTTTGATATTTCAGCCACCCATCTTTGTGGTAGTTCCATAATCTGGTGTCAAGAATTTCCATGGATTTGTTTCTCTAGTCAACCCAGACAAACACAATCTGTAAAAACTACCATTTAAAAAATGCTTCACATGATTTGGTTTTGCCTACCCAGAAACATTCTCTAGCTAAAGATCCACTCTGCTGTATATGAAAACATAACCATCACAATGGTAACTCTTCATTACTACAAATTTTAAGGTGTAGAATTTGGGGAGTATTTTGAAAATACTGCCTACTACAAAACTCTAATAATGGAAAATGCCTCCAAAATAAAACAATTGCATCTGTAGCTTGACAGTACATGCTATCCATACAAAGTAATCCTAAATTGAGTTACATAATAAAAGCAGAGATGCATCCTAGAATTATTTAGGATTTAGGCATTTTTTCTGTCTATAAACTAAAAGAGAACATTAGCAACAGCAAAATGCTCATCCATTAAAGCACAAAAACTGAGACCACCTCATACTTCTCTGTTACATGAGTGTCAACATACACTGTTTTCAGTGGGGGAAAAAAAAGCATAAACAAAAAAAAAATCCTTCTTCCAAGCATAACTCCTATTGAAATAGGAAAGCAGAATTAAAGAACATAAACTATGCAGGACATTTAGTGTATGTCCATCAATTTTTAGTTGGAGAATTTCATTTAATCAAGTAACCGAGATTCAAAAAAGGACTATTATTCACATAATTACTGTTAGTGGCTGCTGCAATAAGTAAAATCATAAAGACACCAGTCCGGAGATGATATCTTGTAATCCGTGGTTTATATGTTGAGAAAATAGCCACAAACTGTTTCTATGTCTGGGACTGAGGGGAGTCGTGGACCGTATGAGAGGTCCTATTTATTGGTGACCTCATAGCAACTTCTGTGCTTTCTCTCTGCTCAACTTGATTTTCTGCTGTGGTCTCCATTCTTGAACAAGCTCCTTTACCAGAGACAAAGAAAAGAGTTTAGTAAATGTAGTGTTGTAACTAAGGAGCCCGAGGGCATCAACCCCTCTGCCACGCAGTCAATGTCGACGCCTCGTGGCCTTAGGAGTTGTAACTATAGAAGGGAATAGAAAGCCCCATCTTCTCCCGCGGATCACTTAGTGGTTTTGAGCTTCTGGCCTTGCAATTAGCAGTCGAATTTGTAACTACTATTCCACTAGGGATCCTCTGATAGCATATTCATTGCTAGATGCAAGATCAATGGCTCAAACCCATCAGTTGGTCCACTACACTGGACAGAGGTGAAACTGTCTACGCCCACAAAAAATTAATGTTTCTGAAACCCAAAGGACCAGTTCTACTATGTCCTAAATGGTCACTGTGGCAGTCACCTAATCTGGTGTCAATTTGAGGATTAAGAGTCTAGGCGTGGAGTCTAACCTGTCATTCTGGAGATAGCCCATGAGACATCTGTGTGGGCATGGCCTTCTCTTGAGAATTCTGGGAAATGTGGTCATTCCTTCTTGGAGGCAGAGAAATTATGTCTCAGTTCACTTCCTTGGAGACACTTGACTGACAAAGCAGGCTCCCTGTGAGACATTCCTGAGGAGAAGCCACATGGACCAACCCTGATGTGGCCAGAAACCTGGACCTAGAGAAGCCACATGGAGACTCCTGCCATTGGTGAGATGCTTACACCACTGGATCCAAAGACTTTCTACCCACTGGCTTGTGATCATTCTGCATTTGGCATCATTGCATGTGTTTTGAGAGTCTGAAGAGGATTTTATAGATTGATATTGGACATGTGGGCTAATATCAGACTTATGTCCTTAGACTGGACCGGCTTGGAATCCTTTCTTAATATGCAGTTGCTCTTGTATATAAAACTCTTTGTTATACAAATATGAGAATTTATGAATTTGTTTCTCTAGCCTACCTGGACTAACACAGTCACCAAGAATTGGAGTCAACTTGGTGACCTGTGGCTTTGGGTTTGGGTTTAATGTTATCATTGTGACCAGTTCATTTCCCACCCTTTAATGCTAGTAAATTAGAAAGCACCAAAAAGCTCCCTATTATTAGAAATCAGAGTTACCTGGGGTAACTGGGGTAGTGTGGAGTCTATATGGGACCCAGGAGATTTATAGGGCCATACCTTACTACTTTCATGTCATGAGGATGCATAAATGGGCTATAACAGCCACAGCCTGACCAAGGAAAGGCCTGATAACTGAAGACCCAGATCTCTTGAGCAAGAAGGCCTAACCTGCATCTATAGGCAAGCAGTCAAGACATGTCGACTGGGGGGATAAGGAATATAGAACGAGTGGCATGAAAGGTACCAACTGCAATAACTTGAATTGCAATTTAAGCCATTAAAGTTTTATGTTTTATTTATATTTTTAGATATTGTGGTCAGCCAACATCTTGAATGAGCTGTTAGAGTATAGATTACATTTTTGTGTGTGAAAGTAGATCTGAGGGACCCTACCAGTTTGGTGTGCTTCAGTCGACTTTTAATCATCACGTTCTGAGGCTTTTTCTTGAACAACACAGAGATGTTCTGCTTGTGCAAGAACAGGCCGGATGTGATTTTCTGACCAGTGCTGGGCTCAACTCTCAACCAATGTCTTAGTGTACTAATAATGCAAGATTATACCCCTTGGGTAGCTTGCATTTCACATTGTAATATAATCCTCACATATCACCACATAAACTATGCCTGCCCATAACCCCTGGAAATTCATTTACTGAGCCTTCCATAAATAAAGTCCATTCTTATGGAAAAAGTGCAGAGTGAATTTTATGAAATTTGTTGTTTTTCACAAACTTGCCTTGGTTCCAAAGAAGAGAATGACATTTTCTATGCAGTAAAGAGTTCTGTAGACACAGAGAAGTAGCAGGTCACAGACATTTGCACTCAGTGAAGTGGAGTTGGTAATGTAGAGTCACACATTTGATCCTATTCACTGTGCCCTGGTAGCTCTCTCACAGGCCCATAGAGGAAATTTAGAAACTGGCAGCTACTTTGATGGGGCTTTGAAGGAGCCCAGGCAGTAAATTGGCACCAGCACAATGGCACTCCCAGCAATTCCCTGGCATCGCAGGGCTGGTGCTGACAGTGCTGCTTCAGGCTGTGTCGACGCTATCTTTTTACAGATAATGAAACCTTCCTTTGTCTTGCTACCCCAGGAAAGGAAGACAGGCTGCTGAGGCCCCACCTCATGTCAACTTTCTTTTGTTTTATCTTGCAACGAGGGGACCTATGGGTGGCATTCAGAAAGGGAACATGGGATATCGCTCAGCTTCCTTATATGGGAATCACTTTTAAGATTTCAAGGCCTAAATGTATGAGTGTGGCATGTCTAAGAGACTTCAGAACTTAGGAAAATCAAAGTAAAATAGACAGCAAAGGGCGGTAATGAAGCTTGGCCTTCCTTTTGGCTATAATCAACTTAGTAACTCGAATGATTAAGCTTGTCTGTCAGCTTGGCTGGATCATAATTCTTAGTGGTTTGGCAGTTATAAAATGATACGGCATGGCAGGTGTTACGTAATGATGTCATTTGGCATGTATATCAACCATGTGATTTGGCACTGTGATGATGTCTTCATCCTCTCTGATGTGATCTTATGTCATCAGCTAAACAGTTATGAGGGAAGTTTCCTTGCATGAGGCCTGCATGCAATATATACATGAAAGTTGTAGCAAAGATGGCTGACTTGCTCTAGATCTGGCATATGGCTCTTTTTCTAGTCCAGTTCTTGGGAGTCATCACTTGCCACAGCCTGGAGCCAGCAGCCTGCTTTCTGAAAAGCTGATCGAGTCTTCAGCACCTGTGTCAGTAGAAGCCCGTAGGCAGATGCCTGATCCACGAACGTGGGACTTGCCTGTGTCTAAAACTATGTGACCTATAAATTTGAGGTCTATTTTTGTCGTTGGACCATACACAGTCTCAAACTGTATCAACCTTAAATTATTTGAAGTCTATTTTTTGTCTTTTGATCATACACATACACACATACCCACATTTCATTAGTTTTGCTTCTTTAGAAAACCCACTGTAAAACAATAACCTTAGTCCAAAGAGATTGGACTTTATAGACATGAGATTGCCCTGATATTTGCAGTACCACATGCAGAAAAACTGTAGCACTCATTGAACACTAAGAAACCCTGTTGGTGCAAAGTTAAGTGCTTGGCTGAAGGTTGGTGGGTACCTGGTGGCTCTACAGGGAAAGACTTGATGACCTGCTTCTGGAGAGTTCCATGGAAAAGTTCTCTGTCAAATGTGGTAGGTATAAATGGGGATAAGCTTATAGCACTCACCAACAGTAATTAAGTTTCGAACATGATGCTAAAGACTTTCCAGTTGTTGACACAGTTATCTTTTTATCCATACTGTGACATATGTACAATGTGTATAACCATTTTCTAGCATAGGAAACCAAAGTTCTGATGAGGTCAGTTGTGAAAAGTTCATTCAGTCAGATTTGGAATTCACATTGTCCATCTTCAAGCTCTTATTTCACTAGGGCATTTTGAGCTATAAATAAAAATATAACAAAATCCAACCCCATGGTAAAAAAGATATGTTATCTTATATAAATGGTCCCTAAAAAGGTTTCATTTAGGCATTGGGAGTAGTTTAGCACTCATGGTTAAGGAATTCTCTTTGGGTGTTGAGTTAATTTTATTTATGAAATATTGTACTGTTCTCTAGTAATTATGTACTTAAATCAATTAATCAAAATTTCTGTGTTTGTCTGGGCACATTAGAGAAACAAATCCACAGAAATGCATATGAACAAGAGAAAGTTTTATATTAAGGGTAAGTGCACATCATGAAAACATCTCAACCCAGTGCTGCCCAAGTCCACAAGTCCAACATTAGCCCATGTATCTGACACCAAACCACAAAGTGCTCTTCCATCTCAGAACACACATGCAATTATGCTAATTGCAGAAGCAAAGCTGAATCAGTGGACATGTAAGCGTCTCAGTGCTGGCAGGGGTCTCTACGAGGCTGCTTCAGCATTCAGAGATGCATCAGGGTAGGTCCCTGCAACTTCTGTTAAGATGTCTCACAGGAAGTGAGCCTTGTCACCTGAAGCAGAGAGCTGGCTAAGGTAGCTGCACCCTGGTCCAGCCATGAGAAAGCAAGAGACCCAAGAGCTGGAAAGGTGAGATTCACAGAGCCAGTTATCTCTCCACCCTTCAATTAACTCCACATGTGTTTATTGGCCAGGTTGGCACAATAAACTTTAACTATCTCAATCTCTTACACTGATTATTTTAGACCAGGAACTTATTTCACACATAGAATACTGTAATACAATTTTACCATGGTGCTTTTTTTTGCTTGACTTTGTTTGAAGAGTTAAGTATTTTTAAACAATACCCTAGTACAAGAAACAATGCAGGAGGAAGATGGCCTTCCACGAATGGAGCTTATTAGACAATATTATTTGATATCGACCATAACCAGGTCATCTTAAATATTTTAATTTTTATATTATCTGTGATCTGTCCCTTCCATGGGTGATAGTGTTGTCAGCTACCATGGAGTTTATTCCAGTACATAATGACTCTCTAAGAGAAAGTAGACTGCCTTATCACATTTTCTGGGCTGTAATCTTTGTGGGAGGAGAGCACCTGGTCTTTTTTTCCTTCAGAGAAATGGTTAGCCAATGCACAAAATCTGATCATTTAAAAATTAATCTACTTGTCAGTTACAGAATTATATATCTCTGCTTCTAGGCACAATTTACTTCTGCTGAGCATCTGAAAATAATTTTGAGAATTAAAACTATAAAATAAAATGAGTAAACAGTTTATTTAACCAATGGCAATGACAATGCAAATATAATCTTAACTTTTCTCTCAAAGGTTATCGGTGTTTGTGGCTCAAACAAAAGCTAAGCCAGCTTGAGAATCCAGGATGATCGCGTAGCTTCTTTCTGCTGGTCCTTATTGCCCCGTGACTTGATGGCACAGAAAGTGCTGACCAATTGTGTCACTTCAGTGGTTAGCTTGTTCTATATATATTTGACTAGCTCTAGAACAGTGGCTAGAGTGAATATGGCAATGACTGTCACATTGTTAATGTTTTTGTTTCGCTGTGCATCAAAGGTGTATTCTACATGTCATTGGCTACAGCCATTTACTCTGGATATAATTAGAATAAGAGCATCTTTGTCATATAAAAATAATAGAGACAGAATATCCTGGTGATAAATGGTTTATAATACATGATAAAAATATATTAGGCCAATTGTTGTGTTGGCCAATAGTAAAGTGACAAAAATTGATCATACCTCCATGACAATAATCGCCAGCCAGGACAGAAATTATTTTGGCCTGATGACATCCTAGATTAGTATAGTGTGCACCATGGTAAATGCAAGGAATCCTATTTTGCTTCCCAGCATACAGAAAACTTCTTCACCAATATAATTGTTAAAATTAGCTTTTGGACAGTGGGTTTGGTCTGTATCTGAATTTATGTGTAAAGACATATATAGGACACCACACACACACACACACACACACACACACACCCTTGGGAGAGCTAGAACCTGGCAGGAATCCTTTGTTTTTCCTGGACTTTCAAGTTTTCTGCCCTTCACGGGGAACAGTCTTGCATTTTTTAAAAACCACTGTTCTATTGCTTGTCTGAATGGAAACTATTTAAATTTTCTTCTCCAACATGCTTCCTCTTTACACATCTTCTGGCTTTCACATGTTTTGCTATACATGTTTTCTCTGGATCAGTTAATACATTGCAGATATTATGATTCTGTGCTCTTAAACATTTCAATGTGTATTTCCTAAGAATTTATATAATCACAGTACAGCGTTCAGAATCAGATACTTTATCACTGAAACAAATAACTATCTTACTACCTTATTAAAAATGTTCCAATTGTCATAATATCCTTTTGCCTTCCCTCTTTAGGGATCCACTCTGGAGTTCTACATTAGATGTAGTTTTTTTTTGGGGGGGGGGGCATCACTGCTCTCCGGCGGTGGGAGTAGGAGGCCCAGCCCCACTGCTGGAATTGAACCTCCATCTCATTGGGCCATAGTCCCGCACACAACCACTACCCCACTGGGGCTCAGCCCTAGATTTAGTTTTTTGTGTCTTTATCTTTGATGACATTAGCATCTTTGAAGAGTTCAGGTTATTTATTTTGTTACTATCCCTCAATTTGCATAGCCTGGTGTTTCTTCATGATTACATTTGAGCTAAGCACCTATGACAGGAATACCAGGTGTAATACCTTGTCTTTCTCAGAGCTTCATACGAGGGGGGAGGGTCACGTATGATAGCATTTGGTCCCTCGTGTCTACCAGGTTTCTACTGGGAAAAATTATTTTCTGGAAAATTAAAATCAGGATTGTCTTCCTTCTGCGTTAGGATGGGGCCATGTTTAAGTTGAATGCATTCCAGTGAATTCATCAATGGCATCTAAGAAAACAATTGCTCTATAACAATTGCCGTATAAGACATTAGTACTTATCAAATTCTCACTGCCATTGAGTCAATTCCAAGTCATGGTGACTTCAGAGGACAGAGTAGAACTGCCCGTTTCTGAGACCATCACTCTTTACAGGAAGAGAAAGCCTTGTCTTTATCCCACAGAGCAGCTGGTGGCTCCAAATGCTGACTAAACATAAGCCATGATCTGCTTAACTTTGAAGTTAGGTGGGATTTTCTTGGATGGACAGGAACATATAGAGGAAGGAGCACACAGTCTTGGAAATATGGGACTATGCACTAGACTCTACTCAAGCGTTAGGCACAAGTTCACATCCTAAGAGTCCAATGCCTGGATCGATGCAGTGGCTCGATGCATGCATCCCAATGGCTGCAGTAATTACTAAGCACTTGCTGTTGATATGAAAGGAAAGCAGAATCCATTTAATTTAGCATAAGCTCTTTTAGAAATTCACATTTGGATTCAGTTACTTTGCAAAATGAACACAAATCTAAAAGCAATAGTATTATTCAGCTTACTTTAAACATCAAAGTTCTGTGCTGGATTTGAAGTAATTTGTGAATTTCATTTATTTCACCCCAGCACTGTATTTAAATTGCATTACCTTCCCAAGTCTGTTAGATATGATACTCTTGATGGATTGATTTCTAAAACTGTCATCACTTCCAAATATGCTCCCTTAATGATATTTAGGCACTTCAGTGAATCTTTGGTCTTGATAACAATCTGTTTTGAATAAAATCACATTACGTTTGATGTTTACCCAAATTTGAAGACAAGGTTTATTACTAAACTAGAATGTAAAGGGAAGTGATCTCTCTCTTGAGTTGTAGATGAGTAGCGATTGGTGCCCAGAGACACTCTTGTTCAATTAGCCTTTCTCAGTGGGTCTCAGCAATTATATTTTCTCACCTGTAAAATATGAAATCATTCGTAATGCCTCTGGGGAAAAGCAGTAATTCTCAACCGACATAAGGGAGGAAAGGCCCTGGGTGGTGCCAACAGTCTGCTCTGATTCTGATCTGAGAGTGGTTTACATCAACCTGTGGCAACTGTGGAGTAAAGGATCTGGCAATCTACCTTTATTCAAATGACAACCAAGAAACCGAATGCAGCCAGTACACTCAGTGAAGCATGGGGTAGGGAGGCGAGGCTTGCCCTGAGTAAGATTCAATGGAAATGGATATGGGGTGTCTTTATTTTGTTTTGCTTTGCATCTTAAGAGGTAATATCTATATTTCTAAGGAGATTGGGGTGAAGTGAAATTTCAGATATTCTATTAAGAGTTATATTTTTCTTGAACAGTTTCACTGACATACAATTCACATAGCATATAATTCAATAGTTTAGACATAATAAGAAAGAGTTGTGCAATCAGCACCACAATGTCCTCATTATTATTAGCTTTCCATTCTCCCAGCTAACTTCCCCTCCCCTAACCTTAGAAACTAATAATCCTGCATTTCATGTAAAGAAGATCATAAAACAAAACTCAACAACAGAAAATAAAACAGAGAAAAGCCTCAATCAAAAAGAAAACAGAAAAAATAGAACTACAGCAAATTGAAAATGGGCCAAAAAGGGAAAAAAATGACAAAGTGTTACATTTTTACCTAGACTACATCTGCATTTTTCCTCTGTCCAAGGCACTCTGTCTGGTAGCACAGCTATTCAAATACTAGTCAATGGTCAGAAGGGATTCATTGAAAGCTTAACCAAGTGGAGACCCTGCAAATGAATTTGGGCTTTCTGCAAACCTTCCCCAAGCCAGTTCCTCACAATGGAAACATTAATACAGTTTGTCTTCTGGCCTTGGACTTTATTGTTTACAGCCATTGGATCACACAGGCTGGTGTGCTTCTTCTATGTGTACTTAGCTGACACCTCACTTACATGGCTACTATTTTGCCTAAAGCCAGGAACCATTTGATTTCTTCTATACCCTTTTGTCTAGCACCATTATCTTCAGTGATCTCTTCATGAGGACAAGTACCCAGTAAGGTTGGGCCAAAAGAACTACGTAGTTCTTCTGAAAACTGTCACTGCTGCCGAGTCGATGCTGACCAGTGCTGAACCCCATGGGTTCCTGAGACTGTCACTGTTTATGGAAATAGAGAGCTTAGTCTTACCCCCTCCGAGCTGCTGGTGGTTTCAAAGTGCTGACTGCACAGATCTAGTCCAATGGGAACCACTCTACTGGAAGGGGAAAATATCAGACAACTTAATGCAAAATCTCTTAAACTTGTCTAGGACAGTGGTTCTCAACTTTCCTAATACCACAGCCCTTTAATACAGTTCCTCATGCTGTGGTGACCACTAACCATACAATTATTTCCATTGCTAAATCATAACTGTAATTTTGCTACTGCTATGAATCATAATGTAAATATTTGATATACAGGATATATTTTCATTGTTATTACAAATTGAACATAATTAAGCCATAGCAATTAATCACAAAACAATATTTACATATTATGATATATTTATTTTTAATTACAGATAAATAAAATTTTGTCTTGAACCCTAGTGTAGCACGAGAAGCAGTCTTAATATGACAACAGTGAACTTTATTTAATTACAATTCATGAAGTGTTGTTGTACTGCCAATACTGCTGCTTTCAACACAGCAGCTGCTTTCTACACAGTAGCTGCTCTCTCTATATGTGTGACTGCTCTGCATAAGTACTTTCTGGCATCAAGCTTGTCTCATACACCTGTATTTGTATGGGGTATAAGTGATGGGATTGGTGTGATGATGTCTTCATGCTGGGTACTTGTCTGTGGGTGTATCTTAATGTGAACCCACCTGCCAGGAGACGAATATAGGAGCAGTGTCTTAGTTCCTAAGGACATCCAAAATATGTTTTCTGATGGTCTTAGGCAACTACTGTGAAAGAGTCATTCAACCACCAAAGGGGTCATAGGCCATAGGTAGAGAACCACTGATCTAAGAAGTTATTCAATAACTAACTTTTTTATTTCTCTCATGAAAATATTGGATAATATTGAAGATTATTTGTAAACAGCTACAGTGGTGCTCTCAAGATGCATTTATCATCTTAACTCTGATGCTTATTCCCTTCTTTCCATTCTGTGTAGGAAGATAAATTGAGAGGATGTTGTAAGAGAGAGGTTGGATATGGCTAACGCTCTAGTTTGTAGCTTAGGTGACTGACTGAGTGGCACCTAAAAATAAGAAAGACAGACATGAGAAACATGTTTAAGAGACATGATAATGTGGTTCCATTTGGCCTTATTGAGTTTTGAGTTCCCACAGAACATTCAGGAAGCAACTGTACCTGTGCTCTTCCTATTGATTTAAGATTGGGAACTGTCTCCTCCGAAACCCCAAGAAATTTAATGGCTTCTTCTTTATAGTTCTACAAGCGTTTGTTTTCTATGATGCGTTTACTAAATTCAAACCAAACTCATTGTCTTTCAGTCTATTCTCACTTGTGATGACCGTGTGCATTAGGAGTGAAACTCTTCCTGGGCTGGCATCTAGACAGAGACTAGATGTTTTTCCAGTGTCACCAGGTGGGCTCAACTCACCATCATGAAGTCTAGTAGTTGAACAGAAAATGCTTACCCTAACCAGAAACTAATTTTGTTTCCTGTTTTCTTTATGTTTCTAGTGGCACCCACAGGCACCGAGGTTGAAATTTCTTAAAGACAGAGAGTATGTTCTATTCATTTTTCAAATCTGTAAAATCAAGTATCATCCCTGAACCACAGTAGGCACAGAATATATACTTGCGACTGACTTAATAGATCAATATTTCTCCAATTTTGAAGACGTGCTTTTATGTTCTATGGAGGCTATAGAAGAACATAAGGCTACTGCCACGGCTGCTCGAGGGATATTTAAGAGAGTCATTGAAACTTTCATAGATAAGAAAGATCAGAAATCTCTGTACATCAAACATGCTTGTTCACCAAACGTACATGAGTTTTGAGCAACAAAATTGTTTTCCATGTTACCATTCATTTGCATATAGCATTGCTTGTGTTATCAAGGTCACTTGCAACTAGCAAAAGTCACTTATGCCATTTCCAGCTTATGTTCATAAGGGATTTTGAGTCTTTATCATCCATTTGGCTGTCGGAAGTTTTTATGATTAGAAAAATAGGTTATGAGGAGAAATACTGTGGGTTGGAGCTAACAGAACACAATGGAGAAAAGGAGATCTATCCTCAGTCTTTTGAAAGACCAGAGGAAGGTAAGGCAGAAAGGTGATCTCAAGGTATTTAACTTGGGGGGGTTCTATTATTTATTTCTTTGACTCTTTTGAAGAAGACTGGCAGACAGGCAGACACTTAAGAATAAGCCTGCCTGCCTTCTCTGGGAGGACGTGAGTGTTCTGTTAGTCAATGCGGCATCAGGAAGCAGCCGGTGCCCTGCAAATGGACACCAGCTTTCTGAGGAGGTTTCAGCAGGTGTGACTGGAGGGGAAGCTCTACCCTGTTTCATCAGGCTCCTTGAGTCAACATGGACTTGACTGCAGAGAATTCGCTTTGCAAGAGGTGCTGAGGAAGAAACAAAGGCCCAACACTGTTTCCAAAATCCTCGGTTCTACAACATTTGGGGTCATCAGGAGTCAGAATTGCCTTGGTATAACTAGTTTGGGTACATTTCGTACAGTGTCTAAAAGGTCGCTCCTTTCTATTTTATGAATTTTTTATTCCTATTCACATTAATAATACTTTTATTATTATACAGAGAAAAACTGGGCCTTCTGCTGTCATAAACACTTCCAGGCTCTGGACCACAGAGAACTGCCTCGTGGGCTTTGTAGTCTGTGGCAGCAAGATCCCCAGGCTGCTCTCCAAAGAGTTGCTGGGTGGGGGGAAGCCACGTGGTGCCACCAGGACTCCTTCAGATCTGCATAAAACCTCTCCTTCTCCTTGGCAAGGACAAGTCTTTGACTAAAGGCAGCAGCTCTTACACTGATGTCTGCTGCGTGAGTCTGAGGAGACAGAGTAGTCATAGGCCTGGATCTAATTCCTGGGCCAACCACAGCTCCCTGCACATTATGCCAGAGAAAGAAGATGCTCCTACGTAGGTGGGGGAGGCACGGGGGCATCAGCAGAAGTCTTTGCTTCATCAATAGCTAAGTCTACAGTGTAGGGAAGTCACACACTGCATGGGAGATGTTACAGTTGGATCGCACACATGTCTCCAGTTTACAGGCACAAGGGCAAATAAACTGGGGCAGGAAAGGAACCCTTTAGCAAGTATTGAACTGGAAATCAGACTTGAGTAATTTGCATTTTGTTTTTTAAATTAAAAAAAATCATTGTATTGGGGGCTCAGGTATCACCTATCACAAGATATACATACTGTGCCAAGCCACTTTGTCTGCCTGCTGTTGTCATCATTTTCTAAATCTCTGTTTTTACACCTGAGCCCCTGATGAAAGCTTCTCATCGCTTCCCCTCCCTGCTGCCCCCTGCCTTACCACCCCTTATCACTTTATAAATTATTATTTTGTCATATCTTACATTGCCTGCTGTCTCCCCTCACCCACTCCTCTGATGACCGTCCTCCAGATAGGAGGTTATGTGTAGATCCTTGTGATTTACTCCCCGCCTCTACCCCACCCTCCCTCTGCCCATCTGGTAATTCCACTCTCCCTACTGGTCCTGAGGGGTTCATCTGTCCTGGGTTAACCGTATTTCAAGTTCTCATGTGTACCAGTGTACCTCTTCGAGTCCAGCTGGATTTGTAAGGTAGAATTGAGATCATGATAGTTGGGTGGAGGAAGCCTTCAAGAACTAGAGGAAAGTTGTTTGTTTCATCGCTACTTCACTGCACCCTGACTGGATTTTCTTTTCCCCGCAACTCCTCTGTAAGGGGGTGTCCAATTGCCCCTGAATGGCCTTGGACCCCCACCCTGCTCTCCCCCTCATTTGTACTCATGTGCTTCATGGTCTTGGATGCTTTATACCTGCTCTCTTTGACTCGTCTTGATCATAAAGGCTGGTGTGCTTCTTCCATGTGGGCTTTGCTGCCTCTGCTCTAGATGGCCACTCGTTCACCATCAAGCCTGTAAAACCCCAGGGTATTTTTTTTCTCAAAGAAATATTAGATTCTGGAACTTGTTAGTGAGCATCAAGCAGGAGTTAAAATCGGTGACTAGAGCAAGGTCCTGAGGATCAGGAGCCAGGAAGCCCAGCTGTCCCTTTAAGTTGTCTTCTATCCTGGTAGACATCATTCATGGATTCTCTTCTGGAGTTTGGGGGTAGAACATTATTATACTTAAGAGCACAGCTCTGTACTTCTCACGGAATGACTATATGTGATCAGCTACTGTACTTTAGGTCACTCTGTATCACATGCTGGCCACACTCTGAAAAGTGAGACAGTGCTTTTTTGCACTGTTTTGCTTTTAATTGTCTACTGTTGCCCAAACCTAGATGGTCTTTTGGAAGAACTTCTCAGGAAGACAATGAATTGTTGATGCCCACAGTCTCCTACGAGGGTCATGGGGGTGACAGGAAACATTTGGGGTTCAGGGGGCTAGTATTGAGAAGTGATCTCATGTTTTTCAAATTCATTTTTATTTAGATCAAATTACAGTGACTGTAATCCAAATGAGTTTTATAATACGACTGACACTGTTTGGGATACATATATATGGGAAAAAATAATATACTGGTCTTTTGGGTTAACAATGAGCAGTCTTCATCACTGAATTTGTCTGGTATACTGGAAGATGAAACTTTGCTACTTAATGATTCAAATAGTGTTTCAAATTACTTATGCAGAAAAAGATTATTAGCTATTTATCAAAAACTTTAAGGATACGAGTTCCCCTATATTTATCTCCCTTAGGGTGTTGATTTCCATATTTATAAAGGCACTTCTTCTGCCTTGGGTATATAGAAATCTTTTAAGTATGATGCATTCATTTTCACATAAAAATGTGAAATGATTCATTTCCAATGCAGAGAACAGAAAATCTAAGTTTCTGTGATTCCACTATATATACTCTCCCTACTAACAGATCCAATATTAAAACAACAAGACCAACAATCAAAAACTCTCCTGATTTTGACAACTTGGCCAAGGTCATGCATGTGAAAATTTTAAGGATTTTGTTAAGTTTAGCTGAATAGTTTAGGTATATATTTTTACAAAACTAAAATGATTGGGTGCCATATTAGTAAAGATGTGAATGCTTTTGTTCTGGTAGAAATTCTGTTCTGTGTCATGCAGTTTCTATCATTGGCTACAGCTACACAAGAGCTTTGTAATCTTTTACTTTTTGAACTCTTGATTTATAAAACAAGAAAACTTTAAGAATCATAAAGGTAGAGTAATTTATTTATGGCCAAAGAGCAGGAGAGTAGTTCTGGCAAGAATCAATTCGAGGTTTTCTAAATTTCAATTTGATGTGTTCTAAAACTTGAGTGCTATTTTAGAAAGGGAAAGGTTGATTTTTATGGTTTTTGAAATCAGAATTAATGGATGAAAGTGTTCAGAATCTGAGGGCTCTGACTAAATTCTTTCATAGTGCATGAGACTGTAGGTCCATTACACTGGAAGGCTTAAGAAGTAGAAAGTAATTGCAATTGGTCTGAGTATGAGCTTGTGTGTAAGTAGATAGAAGGTAGCTTCTTGAAAGAAGAAAATGGTTTTATACCACTTGGTTTCTTTCTAAGTACCCAGAAGAGTTCTGTACATATTGTAGGGAGTCAACAAATATTTGATTGATGAGTCAGGGAGAACAGAAAAGTAAAGAACTAATGTCAACGTTCTTTGCCCAGTAAACAATTCACAGCCTTCTAAAATCCCTTTGGGAGGGTCTCGTCTATCTGAAGATAAACAGCATTACCATATTCTGCTGTGTGTGTGTGTGTGTGTGTGTGTAAACCAGCACTTATTGAGAGGTTATAGCATGTCAGACACTCTATCAAGCAATAGATGTGGTTTATTTTATTTAATCGCTATCACAATTCTATGAGGTAAGTTCCATTTTTATTAGATGGAGATCTTATCATTTAGATGGACTGAATAATATATCTAAGTCCAGAGAATTATGAAGTAATATGTGCAGGAAATAAAAAGGAAGGTGAATGGCTGAGCTCTCCTGCACGGGAAAAGGTGCACACACACACGTCAACCCAATGATGTCACACAGACTCTCATAGTCAAAACGTGGAAGTAATAGGAAAAAAACAAGAGAAATTCTCCGTAGATAAAGTTTAAATTAGTTTCCATTCATTCAACTGTTGTCAACAATCAGGAAGCTCTTGAACTTTCGTTAAGTGTGACTCTAATGATTCCAGGCATTTTAACTATGAGTGAGCATAGTTAAAACATGAGTTCAAGAAGTACACCAGCTTAGGCCCATCTTGGGAGATGGCCACTGTCCTAAAGATGAAGGACGCTATCTGAGTGTCTTTCATCAGGAGTCAAAGTGCTCCTTCTGCTGCAAAGAAATGGATGGTCATGAGAGGACCAGCAGAACTGGGTGAGATCGTCTGCATCTCAGGGGCTTTGAACAATAAAAGTTAGATTGATATATAGGCAAGCTAGCTGGTTTTCAAAACAAAGAAACAAAACAAAACAATGAACACCATAAATAGGAAAGGAAATTCGATTTCATCGAAAATATTTATGCTCAAATATTCCACAGAAAGTGTTTATTTAGTAAATGTGCCTTTTCACTAAATATCTCTCATAGTACTGCACTGAGCAAAATATGTGCAATTTTCTCTTAATGACATCAGAATGGGACCTAACCATCTGTCTTACAGTATTTCCTATCACTCATTTTTATAGTGAAAGAAAAATAATTTAAATGCCATATATGAAAATATTTAAAATGTGGAAGAAGTAGAACCTGTCAATTCAATGCGTCTTCTTGGCAGAATGGCCCCAGGTCCAGAATACCCCTGTTGACACATGTCTTTGGTTTCATGTGAATGGGAGGAGCGGGGGGGCGGTGGGGGAAGGCAGGGAGAGGATGTTGCCGATGGTCTTTTACTTACTGCATTCGCATCCCCGTCTTGTTTTGGTAAGCACCATCCAAAAGGTTCTTATTGAGAGTCCTGAGAGAACAGTTCTTTCTTTCACAAAAGGATCACAACATTCTTTCTATGTGGTCTGAAACTCATTCAGTGTCGTATGGACCAGAGCCCTGGGGACTTGGCAGGCCGAGTGCTAAACAGCCTTTGTGCAAACAGTGTTACACAGCAAGCTGGCATCTGCTCTCTGAGCATGTAATAGGAGCCAGGAGTCAGAAGGCAGATTGGCTTTTCAGTTATTTCAATAAGACAGCAAATGCCTAAGGAAATAACTATCCCCTTAGGATAAAATGTTAAACAAGCAGTGCCACACAAGTAATGGCACACAGTAGGCCTTCACTAATTATGCCTTGCATGAAAATGTGCTGTGAGAGCTAAGAGAAATGCTGGTGACATGTAATGACAAAAACCAAACTTACTGCCAGGGAGTTGATTCTAGTTCTTAGTGACCCCATAGGACAGTGAAGAACTGCTGCCAGGATTCCTAGGCAGTAAGTTTTTAGGGTAGCAGACTCCTTTATCTTTCTCCTACGGAATGGAGGGTGGCTTGGAGACACCAACTTCTGGGCTAGCAGCTGAGCATTTTTTTTTCATTTTTAATGCACTTTATTGGGATCTCTTACAGCTCTCATAACAGCCCATACATCAATTGTATCAAGCATATTTGTACTTATGTTGCCATCATTATTTTTTAAACATCTGCTTTCTATTTGAGGCCTTGAGACTGTAACTATTTTTTTAATTTAAAATCATTTTTATGGGTTTGTACAACTCTTATCACAATTTATCCATACATTCATTGTGTCAAGCACATTTGTACATTTATTGTCATCATCATTCTCAAAACATTTACTTTCTGCTTGAGCTCTTGGTATCAGCTCCTCATTTCCCCCTCCCTCCCCAGGCCACTTCTCTCATGACCTCTTGATAATTTATAAATCATTATTATTTTGTCATGTCTTACACTGTCTGTTGTCTCCCTTCACTCACTTTTCTGTTGTTTGTCTCCCAGGGAGGGGCTTATATGTAGATTCTTATTATTGGTTCCCTCTCTACCCCTTCCTTCCCCTTCCCCTCCTGATATCACTATTCTCATTATTGGTCCTGAGGAGTTTATTGGTTCTGGACTCCCTGTGTTTCCAGCTCTTGCCTGTACCAGTGTACACCCTCTGGTCTAGCAGGATTTGTAAAGTAGAATAGGGATTATGATAGTGGTGGTGGTGAGGGTGGGGTGGAGGAGAAGCATTTAAGAACTAGAGGAAGGTTGTCTGCTTCATTGTTGCTACACTGCGCCCTGAGTGGGCACCTGAGCATTTTAACCATTGTGCCATCAGGACTCCTGGGGACAAATGAAAGGTAATGAAATAAGTTAACTTTTGAATTATAACCTTGTAACAGTCTTTATGCTTATCCACAAAGCGCTTAGCAGAAACCCAAATTGCTGTTTTAAAAATAACAACACTATTCATCTCTCTCTATACTTTATGTTCCTATACAAGAGTATGTCCATCAGCAGCAATGTTAATGTGGACTTTATTAACTTAATGCCATGATTTCATTTTAACTCTGATGCCACAACCAGTAATTAAGTTCTTGGTGCTTTTCTCTCGCTCTCTCTAGGCACTTGGGTTTCCTCCAGTGCTAGAATGCCCCTGCGAACTCTGAAATGACTCATCGCCGACAGGGTCCACAGAGCACCCTCTTTAATTGCCTCCACATCTCCCTCTCCCTCCAAAAATGGAATTCATAAATGCAGGTGTGGAAACATAATTAAGGACATAATGTTTTCCATCTTCTCCTAACAACTGCTTTACTTCATTCACATTTCAGCTTGTAAAGCTCTATTCTCAATGGAGCAACCCACAGGAGAGCTTCACAGATGCTGAAAACACATACACACTATAAATTAATCGTTGCCACTTGAGGGAATTGAAGGAAAAGAAAAGAACTTGCACAAAGCAATGGCACGCATTCCATAGCAAGTGACATGGTTCTACTTTCAAATTCATCTTGCTGTGCAAATTTAGAAGCTAGTCGCCAGTGACGACAAACGGATTGTTTTAATTATAAATGTGGTCAAATGACTCTTAAGATTTGTTTACTGGCATTTTCTGGAAATCAGCCACTATACACTTTAATATTATATATGTGTGTGTAAGTATGTATGTACATATATAAAAGAATCCCTAGTGGCACTGTGAGTTAGGCATTGGGCTGCTATCCCAAAGGGTCATAAGGAGGTAGAATTGCCTTGAGGTTTAGTGGGTTTGGTTGTTGGTCCTAACTTATCTGAGAAATAATGATCCCTGGTGGTACCGTAGTGGAGTTCTGGTGGTTATGTAGGGGTAAGATAAGCACTGGACTGCTAGCTGAGAGGTAGCCAGTTCAAATCCACCAGCTGCTTTTCAGAAGTAATCTGAGGCTCTGTACTACCAAACGAATTTACATTCTCTGAAACCCTTCACAGGTTTCTGAGTGTGGCCTAGCAATTGGTGTGCACCTTTGCTCACTTAAAGGATCCGTGGACTGCACTCTCTAGAAGGATCTGGTAGTCTGTTCCTGCAGCGATTACAGCCTTAGAAATTATGGGACATTTGATTCTGTTTCATACGGTTCCTATGAGTCGAGCTGGCTTCTAGTGGCAATGGGAGGGTGGATTATCTGTGAATCGATATACAGTGAATATGTATAGACAACGATCAAAATGTTATCCCATTATTTAGGTAGGGAAATAAATATCCAGATGAACTGCCAATTTATAAAAAAAAATTCTCATATACATTATTTTATTGAGTACCTAGCACACATCGTGTCTGAAGTTTTGAAATGACTGATCTAAGGCCATGCATTATTCATTCAATTGATACTTTTCTTGGTGATAGAATCTATGCCTAAGTATTAAGATGTGGATGCTTCTGGAACATACAATTTCTTAAATACCCTATGATGCCTCTCTAAGACTACAGTTCTTGACACCGTGATAACAACAGTGGATTGGTACTTCTGACCCTATGTCTTAATCTGAATAAGAAGATCAAGTGAGGCCACACCGTTTGAGCCTAAAGAATCTGTGCTGGTTCAGTGAGCGGCATTACACATCTTGCTTTTGCAGGGGGAAGGGGGTGTTTATCAGAGCAGAGGCCAACGCATGGCATCACTAGGGTGGGTGCCAACCAGTCTGGTAACTCCTGGTGCCACCCCTGCATGAACCTCCTCCAGGGCCAGAGGGCACTACTTCCTTTGTAATGCTTTTGAAGTAATGTTACTTATACATCATAATCCCATATATATATATATATACATACACAAAGATATCTTTATATCTGTATGTGTGTATGTCTCTATATATCATCCCTTCTTTTTTTGGTTATGGCTTCCTTCTCAAAAAGTTATTAGAATTCTTTCAGAAAGGCTCATCACCATCACACTGTGGGTGTGATGGACATTTGACAAGATCAGTCATGCTAAGACACTGACGCCCCTTGAAAACTGCAGCACACGTGTATGGTGTGTGCAGAGCAAACGTCAGGATTTGCAATGTCATGGTAACTGGGTACTAATGACAGTTTTGACCTAAGTGCATTTCAACATTCAGAAGGCATCACTGGCCTCAACCTTAAAGTCCGTAAAACATAACACGTAAGCAGGGCCTACAAAGCATGCTTTTTGTAAATGGGCTCGGCTATTGTTTAGAACTTATCTGAGGAATATCTTTATTAAAAAAGAAGGACTTTCTACTAAAACACTGCACCACTCTTTTGATGTCGAGTTGTTTGCTGGTGGCCCTAAGACAGTGTCCCTCAGAGCAGTCCGCACCCCACAATCCCTCAGCGTCACCACGGGGGTGGAAGGTGACGAAAGAGGGTCAGATCTGTGCAAATTTGCCCGTTTTTTTCTTTTGTTTTTATTAAGCAAAGGTTATGCTTTTACAGAGTGCCGACACTTTCTCCATACAGCATGTGACACACCATCCAATGCCAATCCGATACAGAATGCCATCAGAGTCATTTGTATGTGCTTCATTTTGCGGGCATTAAATTGCAAAAAGCTACAGGCCTTTCTAGACAATGGCAGCATTTTCTGTGCTTCTGACAAGGTAAGTGTCAGACTACTATGAGGAGAGTGAAGTCACCCCAGGGAGCTTCCTGGGTATGTCTGAAAAACAAAACCACACAACAACCCCCTACCCACCCCCTACCCCCCAACTATTTTCATTCCTATTTCTAAAGGACACATAGATAAGTAGCTTCAGTCCTTAGAACCGTCAATCCCGCATATACACAGCTCAAAGTCAGCAAGCAACCAAGAAGATATTTAAAAATAGTCTTGAAGGGTTCAGTGTTTATTCTCCTAGCAGGTTTTTCAAATTAGAAATTAACATTGACGAGAAAACAAACAGAGGGAGGTGGTGAGCTGGGGCTAAAATAACTCACATTAGCACATGGTCATAGAGGTTCTTTTCCTTTCTCTCTCTCTCTCTCTCTCCCTCCCTCTCTCCTCTCTCTCTTTCTTTCTTTTCTTCTTCAGGACAGGAAAAGCATTCCAGATTCCACAGAACAGAATTTCCATCAATTTCCAAGTATGGCAAAATCTGTACAAAACTCAGGGGGTTCTCTTCCCTCCAAACACAGGCTGTTGCCCCATTCCGCACCTCCCAGTAAGCAGGTCACCCCAGCACATTGGAAAAACATTGGATGAGGGATGTAGAGATGTAGACGTTTCCATTTTGGCCTCTGGATCTCCCTTACCTGTGTCACCTGAGGTTCAGCTTTTCCCCTTGTCAAATGGGAAGGACACGTCCTCCTTTCCTCCACAGCAGCGGTTCTGGTGCTTCCTCATGCCATGACACTTTCATATGGTCTCTCACATGATGGTGATAACCAATCATAAAATTATTCTCATTGCTCCTCATGACTGTAATTCTGCTTCTGTTGGGAAGCAGGCGGCTCCTGTGAAAGGTAACATCGAGCTGAGACTCTCTATAAGGGAGCTTTCAAAAGTTCATGGAACAATGGAGGGAAAAAGTCCACGAAGCCCAATCAGAAGCCTTTATTTTTTGAAGTGTAAAATTTTTATTTTATGTATTATACATATTTCTTTGTAATGTAATCACTCAGAAATTATTACTGATATGAAATCTGGGCCGGGGCCAGTGGGAGGCTGGTAAATCTGGGCTTGACAGTGGGAGGAGGCCTGCTTTGTAGTGTCTGCCCAGATCTGCCCTGTCGAGACTCCCAGGACGATCACGGTAAAGTAATCCAATTTACCCACCTTCTGGGTGTTCAGCACTTGACTCCTGGCCCTGGCTGCAAACTGGCTTCGGCACTGTACTAGAATGTCAAAGACGATGCCACTGGGAGAAGAGGGATTTTTAAAGGGCAAATGTTTTTGTTTGAACCTTCGCTTATTTTGCTTTGCAATCCTTCTAGAGCTTTTGCTCCGTCCCCAAACCCTCTTTTTTAGCTTCCTTATCTATTAAACCAACCATGACTGCCTCCGGCTGTTATGAACATTGAAAACTGGCTGAGTATTTATTTGTTTTGTGACAAATACTCAAATACTATAACATGAATATCAAATACTGTGACAGTTACTCTAACAATATGAAAAGCCTTGTTTTAGAAATCGCTCTACAGATTAAAGCATAAAACCATTTGTTAGCAATCTGCTGAAAATCTATATGAAAGGAAGTTTACAAAGCATTGTCCTCCCCATCCTGTTAGAGGTCGTGAGATGGAAACCCAGTGGGCTTTTCGGTCAGACATTGTGAGTTCAAGCCTCAGGGTGGCCCCTGCTCTTGGTGTGCCTTATCACTCTGATTTTCATCTCCTTTTAAGTGGAAATGATACCCCCCTACCCCTGCCCCATACATTGAACTTCTCGTTGTGCTTAGAGGGGGCAAGGCTGCTGATAACCCAAACCAAGTCCATTGCCATCAAGTTGATTCTGACTCCTATCGCCTCTGTGTAGGGTTGCTGAGACTTCATCTCTTTGCGGGACAAGACAGCCTCATGCTTCTCCCTGGCCTGGCCATGAGCAGCCTATTGCTTACCCCTTAGCGGCCTCAGGGTTCCACTAGAGGTGCCGGTGGTTTGAGAGCAATGGAAGTACTAGACAGAAGCTAATTTCTACTCTATGGTTGTTATTGTTAGCTGCTGTGGCATTGGCTCGACTCACAGTGGCCACACTCACAGTGGAACAAAGTCTAGCCTGGATGGGGCCATCCCCATGACTGGCTCTAAAGTGGATCATGGTGGTTCACTGGGTTCTCTCTGGCGGATTTCACGGAAGTCTATCTAACATGTGGGCAGTTGATTCTGCCTCATGGTGAATGTCCTGGACAGAGGAGAACTGCGTGATTTGCTTATAATATTTTGAAGAGTTATTAATATGGTCCGTAATCTCCAGGGGCAGGCAAATGGAAGTCATGAAAATAAAAATATATATGTGGAGAGGGATGAACATCTGGACGTTAATATTCCGTATTAGCTGTTTATGATACTCTAGTGAGAGAAATATTATCTTTAAGGAATGGAGAGAAAACAAGCATTAGGATGAATGATGCTGATATACTGTATGCTCTATATAAATGAATACAATTGAAATATTTTTGAAATATGAAAGTTTTTCGTATATGTATTTACATATCTTGGAGATATTATAGCTTCAGTTTTGGAAAACCAAAATAAAACAGATATCAGAATGAAGGGGGTCATATATTTGGGGGGGGGTTTCTTGTGGCATGTAAAAGTTACATTCATACTACACTACAGTCTACTAAGTGTGCAATAGCAATGTGAAAATGTTTGGAACTATTGTGAGAATTACTGAAACCTGACACAGATCCAAGGTGAGTGTATGCTGCTGGAAGACTGCCCCTACTAGACTTGGCTGATCAAAGGTTGCCACAAGCCTTCACTTTGTAAAATGCCCTGCATGTGAAGTGCAATAAGACAAAGCGCAAAAGAGCAAGATACGTGTGTGTGTCTATCTATATACAGGTATCCACTGTATAATATCCCTTTAGACCACATCCAACTGCATAGACATCAGTGAGGTAGGGTTTCTTGAAAAGATGCCAGCACATGGGGCAGGATCTGGTTTGCAGTCTGTCACAGCCCTGGCATGGCTCCCATAGCTTTTGTGGCCTGGCTGCAGCCCCAGAGCCATGGTGGGGCTTGTAGCCCTGGAGCTGTGACATTGGTCACAGCTATATGTCTTGGGCTGCCGCAGGCTGGCACGTGGCCTGCCCAAACATCCTAGGTGTCAGTGCCTGAGGGGATGTGCTGGCCTCTAGCTGCTCCACTGCACCCTGAGGCTTGTGATTCTGACCAATCTCCTTGGGGTGGGCCATCAGGGGTCCAGTGGCAGCCAACTGCAGATGGCAAGGTGGCAAACCTCTCAAGGCTCTGTGTGCTAATGGAGAGCTGGGGCCGCTTCTCAGGAGGTTATTTTGAGATCCATACACTGTATGCTGTTGTTGCTATTGCTGTTATATACAGCCACCCTGTATATAACAGAGTGAAATGCCGCCTGCCTCTGCGCCACCCTCGCGATTGTTCCTATGTGGCAGCCATAGTGGCCAACTGTCTTGTGGAGGGTCTTCCTCTTTTTCACTGCCTCTCTACTTTACCAAGCGTGACGTCGTTCTCCAGGGACTGATTTCTCCTGACAGCATTTCTAACGTATTGAGAGAGGGAGCCTTGCCTTGTCTCTCAGGAGCATTCTGGCTGTACATCTTCCAAGACAGACTTGTTTGTTCTTTTGGCGGCCCATGGTCCTTTCCTCATTCTTTAACAGCAACATAATTCAAAGGCATCAATCCCCTTCACTCTTCCTTATACAATGCCTTACTTTCTCATGCATATTAAATATATACGAGCATGTATACTATATGAGTGTCAGTCAGCTCTCTAAATCCACTGTAGATTGAAAATATTGGGGGGTGGTGGTGGATAAAAGCCATTAAGTGGTCAAGGCAGGCTGTCAAAGCCTAAGAGGAAGTTAAAAGGGTGGTTTACATATCACTGACATTTTCTTTGATATTATAAGTAATAAAAGGATGATTTAAAATACACAGGAAATTGTGCATAGACCATGCACCACATGCAAAATGCTAGGTCATTTTAAATAAGGAAATTGAGTACCCACCAATTGTGTATCCTTCCAGGTTTTGGAGCAAATTCCCCACAGATGAGCAGAGACAACTCTTTATCATGTGGTGTTCAATATCAAGATCAGGCAGCATCCTCTTTCACAGGATGTATCATGGATATGAGGTAGCATATACCTGCAGCAATATCATAGTAAATATCTTGGCGATTGTGTGGGTGGTAATCAGATGGCCTAGCATTTTGCATCACGTCACAAAGGATTGTAGTCTTTAGATTGCTCAAAATGTGGCAAAGGAAAAAGCAAGTTGTCTTGTTCTGAATGTCCCATTCCTACTATTAGGAAAACGAGAGACAACCCGGCAGTTTCTTAAAGTTAGGTTACTGTCACTTGGGTTAGTCTTCATGGAGCAGCAAGATGGTTTCATTTTTCTCTTCTTCCCAAGATGGTAGGAGAACCTGGTGATTTGCATATGCTAATAATCTGAGGAGAAGGCTCTTGGTCAGTGTTTTCCCTCCGCCACTGCCTGCTTCCAGTAGGGTATGAATGACGATGGGGTCTTGACTCAGAGCACCCTGCTAGGGGGCACATTAGGTGGGAACATCCCCTCCTACTCATTTGGTGTGCTGTGTGGCCACTGGCCACTTGACCCCTGACGCAGTCTCCAATTGAGAGGTCTCTGCTCCATGTGATCCTTGATTCCAACCCAAGCCTTTCCTGGTTCATTAGTTGCCTTAGAAGACTTATAGATCTTTTGGCCATTTCAACTGTACATAAAAAGTTTTCTTAACAAAATTGAGTGGAGGCTAAATGGGTTTGGGAAAACAAAATGGGACTGTTGCTGGGTCTCCCACTTCCAGTTTTATGAACTTGAGCTTGTTACCAAAGCTTTATAAAGTCCAATGGTCTCTTCCTTATGCTAGCAATTGCTCCTGAGTCAACTCCAACTCCCAGAAACTATATGTGCAGATTAGACTTGCTCCATAGAGTTCTTTAAAAAATCATTTTACTGGGGGCTTGTACAACTCTTAGCACAATCTATATGTCCAACCACTGTATGCCAAGCACATTTGTCCATTTGTTGTCATCATCATTCTCAAAATATTTTCTTTCTACTTAAATCCTTGGTATTAGCTCCTCATTTTCCCGTCCCTCCCTGCGTGTCCCTTCCTCATAAACCCTTTATAATTTATAAATTATTATTATTTTACCATATTGTACACTGTCCAATGTTTCCCTTCACCCACTTTCTTGTTGTCCGTAGCCCAGGGAGGCGGTTATATGTAGATCCTTATAATCGGGTGGGGAGGGGGGGAAGCATTTAAGAACTAGAGGAATTTTGCATCTTTTCTACACTGCACACTGACTGGCTTGTCTCCTCCCCGCGACCCTTCTGTGAGGGGATGTCACCTTGCCTACAGATGGGCTGTGGATCTCCATCCTGCACTCCCCCTCATTTACAATACCAATAATATTAATTTTTAAAAATAATTTTATTGGTGACTCATACAACTTTTATCATGATCAATATATACATCTATTGTATGCAGACCACTTTTGCTACCATCATCATCCTCCTTCTACTCAGGCCCTTGGTATCAGCTCCTCATAGTTTTAACAAGTTACCTTTGAGAAGCTGATAACCAGGTCTTTCCTCCAAGGTGTTTCTGGGTAGACTCCACCTCCAATCTTTAGCGTAACCACTGAGAGTGTTCATCCTTTGGCTGACCCAGGAGCCCTCTCTCCAAGAAGTGCTATTTTATTTATTCAATGAATGTTTGCTTCATACTTGCTTATATTCTATAAGGAGAACTGACACTTCTCAAGTGAACAAAGTTTAAGTATCTGACCTCACATATTTTACAGTCTGATGAGGAAAGCTAACGATAACTGGGTTGGATAGAATGTGGGAACTTGGAAGGATAAGTGAGCAGTTCTTAAGGCAAAGAGAATTTGACTCTCTGATACTCATGAGAGGTGATATCCAGTTAGTGAATACAAGCACAGCAGGCCTGTTTTGAGCTTAATAATAAGAAGTTTGACAATCTAAGTGCTTTCAAACAAAAGAATGGGACTCTCCAGAAAAAAAGTCAATACTGGAAGTAATTTTCTTATTAATCTATATTTGATGTAGACCATTAAATTCACTGGTTCAATCGCATCAACAAGAGTTGAGCAATCATAATCGCAATCAACCTCAAGGCTCCCCCCCTCCATTTATACATTGATTTTGATTCTCCATTTGCCCTCTCCCTGTCCCACAATGTCTCCAGGCCATCACCCATTTCCAGTTACTAATTGAGTATTTCCATCAACCCAGTTTCCCTAGAGAGATACCCAGGCAAGGATAGGGTAGACACCAAGCAAAGATTCATCAGCAATGGCCATCACAAAGCACGTAGATCTTTGCATCTAATAGAAAGCAGAAGATGTCCAAAGTTTAGAGTAAATGCACATGGGTTCCCTAAGGAGACCATATGATAAGAGTTTACATTTCTAGCCTGACTACCATGGCTGAAACCCCTTTACAATGCTTACCTTTTGAGTTTGGGGTCATTGTAATGTCTGGACAATGTGTGGGGGCCATTCACTGGAGGCTCACCCCATAGAGTGACTGTGTAAATGGATTTTGAGCTACCACTATCATCCACAGTTTTCTAGTGTTGGAGAGATTCAGAGGTCGCATGACCATAGCTCTGTGATAGAAATAGAATTCTTGCATGAGAAATAGAATTCTTGCATTTCTTGGATGAGAAACTGGGCTGGGTGGCCTGCTATCTCAAGTGTTGTTCTGCAAGTGATGGTAAATTGCCGCGGCAGAACAATTGTCTAATTCATAGGCGACACTTTAATGTTCAGTGTCAAGATTGCCTTACTACCCAGTTCTGACCATCCATAACTACATGCCAAACCAATTTCTAATGACTGCACACCTTTCTTCTCAGCTGTCAGGCAAGAGTTAATGTACATTTTCCTGTCTGCCATGACCAATTTTCAGTGCAGATATGAGGCTAGGGATGGAGGGGATTTTAAGGAAAGCAAAGAGAGAGAGAAAATTTGAACAGCTGCCTTTGTGCTCCTAGGCACAGAGAAAAAGCAGGCCAGACCAGTCAAGAGCAGGGAGAGAGGTGAACCTGGGGACAAAGAACAGATGGAATGCAATGAGGGCACAGAGAAACAGATTTGTGAGAAATCCAAAAGGGACGAAGTAAATGAGAAGTCAGAATAGTGAGGAGCTGTTTGGGAGTGGGGGTAGGATGAGGGGGGTGGGGTGGGGGGAAAAGTGGTATAACACAAGAAATGGATTAGCTACAATCAGAGGGAGATGATAATGCACAACAAAAAGGGAAAATGCAAAGCAAGAAGGGAACAAACACAATGGATGAACAACCTGGTTCCCACCCAGGACCTTGTGGCCTGAGTGAGGAAGAGAACGGACCCAGCCTGTGTGTGGATGCCCCGCCTTCCATCCGCGTGCCTTCTAGGTCTGTATTCTGCTTAACTTTCTTAAGGAGAGATGAAAGGGATTGTTCTCCAAGATAGGCAAGACCTCTGTCAGCAAATGTAACCGACTTTATCTTTTTTTATAAAGTGTTTATCATTTACCAAAAAATATGAACAGATGATACAGTTTCCAAATAACTCACTCTCCCCCTGTCTCTGCTTTCCAGTTCTCCCAATTATTAACATTTTCTTGAAGCAGCCCTGGTGCTGTGCTGTATCGGCTGCTTACCAATATGCCAGGGGTTTGAACCTTCCTAGCAGTTCTAAAAGACAAAAGACCCACTTTGACCCCACTGACTGCTCTGAAGAAGGCTGAGACTGTCTGCTCCCATCAAAATTGACAACAAGGGAAACCCCGAGGACAAACTGTGGTAAAGGTCTGCTCTGTGCTATAAGGGCTCCATGATTTTGACTCTACTAACAAACAGAGAAGTGTACCCCACTCAAAGATGATGGCTGACAACATGACTTTGACTGTGTGCTATTCTCCAGAGCTCTGCCAATCATCCCATCTCCACTGCAGGCTCCTGAAAGTTTTCTGGAGGCAGGACCTGTAGTAGGACTTTTGAAGAGCAACCTCCTTGACAGGACTCGAGAACAACACACATTCAAAGCAGCTTGTGCAGTCACCGTTTTGAGTATAGCAAAGCCATTTGCTTACTACAGAGATCAAATACTATGGGCAACAGATGTGGTCATTACGCGACATATACACAGTCCATATTTGTGAAGGCAATTACTGAATCTTTTTGAACCAGCTCATAGCCCTGATTTTAGCAAATGCATCATAAGGTGTCCACAATTACAGTGCCATGCAGAAGAGTTTTGCTGCCTCTAAAAATGCCCTGTGCTTCTACAGTAAAACGTTCTTCATATTAGTATAACTTTTGTTGTTGTTGCTGTTGTTTTTGTTGTTGTTTTTTGGGTATCACTACCCTCTGGTGGTGGGAGTAGGAGGCCCAGCTTTTGCTCCTGTGGCGCTGCTGCTGGAATTGAACCTCCATCCCGGTGGGCCACAGTCCCGCGCACAACACTACACCACCGGGGCTCAGCCAATATTAATACAACTTTAATGAATAAATATTTCTTTGCCTCTGATGATCATTCCAGAGCAGATAAGGATATATGCTACCTTGCATAATGATGGTCTCTGGGTTACACATATGCTAGACTCACAAGAAATCCAAACAACAGTGCCCAGTGACGATGAAATACCATGTTGATTACTGCAGTAACCATAGTGAGTGTTGCTTGTTTTATTTGGCCGGGAAGAAATTATTCATTGTAAAGCAACCACGGTGACTGCAATTTTCAAAACTTAGTAATCTCACCAGCTCATCTTTTGACTGGCCAAACAGAGGGCTGTTGTGGTGTTGGTGGTGATTGTGATTGTTGTTCCAGAAATCAGAGGCTTCATCGAGATCAGACACCAGAAGGAACAGCTGCTTCTGTCAGCAAGAAGCAAAAAAGACACTGCTAGGGTGTACTTTCTCAAGAGCTAATTAAAAAAGCACAACAACACTGAGATTTCTCTGTTGTCTTTTTCATTTTGTCATTACCATTCATTGATAGCTTTTGTTCAGCAACTTGTCTTGAGCCCCTTTGTTCTTTTATCCTCATATTTCATATATGTCAGATTCTCTCGTCGAGCGACCTGTGATAAAAAACTCTTCAGAGTCCTTGTTATGCTGTATTAATATGCATTGAGCTGTTGTCATCTGTTCGTCGGTAAATGACATTTCTCCATATCCTCTTTCCTCTTCTCCACAATGGGCTACTTTTGACTCAGCCCTTTCTACTCTTGTGCCTTTGATTGTGAAGAGATAATCTTATCAGTTTGGGAGTCTAGATTGACTAGGAAAGCTTTAGGAATTTTAAAGTGCTTTCAGAGTGATCATTATTTGAATGTTAGGCTCTTTGGCAAATATCAAAGATCATTTTCATATGGCCAAACAAGATGAATAAAAGCAGTTCTAAGTTTTCAAGCTTAAAAAATAAAAACAATTTCATTCTAGGGGTAAATGAACCCATTTTTGCTAGTTGTTCATCATGTGTCTTGGCCATCAGTTTTGGACTAAATATGAACCTTTGGGGGTTGACATTCATTTACTCCTGGCAAAATGTGACTTCCTGCTTCTAAGAATAAAGGCTTGAAAAGACTTATTAAAGGGAGGCTCCAGAAAGACTTCTTAAACTTCAAACAGGTCTTACAAAACAACATTCTGATGAGTTAAGTGCACATGAATTAGAAGCATATGTATTAAATTTCCCTTAAAATACACATGGGTTTAAAAATTAAGGGGAAAAGACTCTTGGCAAAACTCTATTTTAAGTTTGGTTAAATCCAAACCATTTGAGAAGTAATTCTAAGGAATGGGACAAAAGACAGATTAAAATTCTTAAACACTTTTTGGCTTTGAGAATGCCTTATTATTATGTTTTTAATGATTTAAATTTACATGAATAAGAAACACTGGATTTGTTTTAAATTTCTTCTAAAATATGAAGGGCAAACTGCCAGGAAGCAAGAGCGCTCCCCCTCCCCCCACCCCTGGCCTCTTATTCCCCAAATGTTTGAAGATCTTGACAGTCTTACATTCAGCCTAGGAATGCCTGGAGGAAAACGAAGGCTTAGTTCAAGCGAGTTGTGACTTTTGTCCTATTTTTCTGCCCATGTTCTATCAGGAAAACCTAAGAATCCTTTTAGACCATTGTTTCTTTATCTATCTCTCATACGAGTGATATAATTTGTTTTTTCTCCTACACACGCACGCACACACACACAGTGAGAATTAACTGAATAACACTTGTCAGCAGGATAAGTGCAGAAGAAAAAAAAACACTTTCCGTCTCAAATGTACTATTCTTAAGCCAGGCAGAGTGTCACCGTCTTCATATAAATGGAATCACAACAAAACATGGAAGCTTGAAAGCTTTGAGAAGTGATTGGTTTGGTTGATGTGTACCTAAAAAAAAAGAAAGAAAAAGAAAATTGAAGTAGGATTAAATATTCAGTAAATCTTATTTCTACATAAAGGGAGAGACTGGCATTTACAGTCCCTATTAAGCCTTGTTCTCAAAAGGTTTCTTTTTGAGGTCTCGGTCTCTAAATGAGTCATGGAAAAATCCGGTGATCCCAAATGCATTAGAGTCTCACTTTAACAGGGCAGGCATAAAATCAAAGTCCAAACTTAAAAGTGGCATGGACCTGGCAAAGTCATTTTAAAGGATATCATCTAGTTCAGCATGTGTGAAAACTTGAATGTATCATTTCTTCTCTCTCTCTCTCTCTCTCTCTCTCTCTCTCTCTCTCTCTCTCATATCTCTCTCTCTCTCTCTATCTCGCCTTATGTGTGGATAGTGGGCAGAAAGATGAAAAAAAAAAACCAGATAAAACTAGGAATAAGCCCAAGGTAAGTAAAATATAACATTAAAGGTTAATACAGTCCATTAAATATTTATCAAACTACCATATTGTACCAGGTTTTGCATTCAGTATCTGAATGAAAAGACAAATGAAAACTTGTCTTAAATTTCAAGGTAATTAAAATTAACAGTGGAAGCAAACACATGGTGACTAGACCCAGGTGTTTTGGCATCCAACAGACTTGGATTCAAATACGCACCCCCTACTAGCACTGCCTGTGTAGCCCTGAGCAATTGACGCATATTCTGTAAGTCCCCTATCTATGTCTGTCTTCTGAGCTTAGTTCCAGATGACACAATAAGAAAATGTCACAATAAAGCAGGTCACATAAGCATACTGGTGTCCCAATGCACAGAAAAGTTTTGTTTACAGTCCCAGTGTAGCTTATTAAGTGTTCAATGGTTTTAGAAGAAATTTGGAATGTTCTAAGAATTACAAAAATGTGATACAGAAATGAAGTGAGAATGTGAAAAAATGGCTCCAATTGACTTTTTTGGTTGCAATTTTGCCACAAAATTTCAATATATAAAATCACAATATCTGTGGAGCACAATAAAATGACATATACCTGTCCTAGTACAGTGCCTGACAGTTAATACAGAGAGCAGTGATTGTTCTTGCTAATGTGGGGAATAGAGTACTTTGAGAAATGGAGGCATCAAAGGGAGTATACTCTGGAAGGGGAGGAAATAGGGTCTTTTGAACCAAGTCTTTGTATCAATTAGCTTTTCCTATGATACAAGTCATATTAAAACTTTGTATCTTAAAACAACAAATGTATATTTATCTCAAAAGTATGAGGAGTGGCAGGCAATTGTCTAGTCAGTGCTACTTCAACTGGTTATCTCTAGTCTGGGAATGACCTCATAGGATGCTGGGGGGGGGGGGGGGGGAGGAGTTGGGTGCTGATTAACATAGCTGGGGAAGCTGTGGCAACTGGACTGGCTATGTAGCCTGTCTCAAGTGGCTTCTTGTCATTCAAACATGCTGGGTATATTTACCTGGGGGAAAGAGTTTCCAACTGCAAGAGGACAAGATTCAATGCACAAACACTTATCAAGTGTCTGCTACTGCCTTGTTCTTTATGGCCTGGTAAGTCAAAGCAAGTCATCTAGTCAAGATCAGCTCAAGAAATGGAGAGATGGATTCTACTCTTGGTGGTAGAAATGGCAAGCCATAAGGTAAAGGAAGATGCATTCAGGAGGTAGGAACAAACTGGGTCCCATTACTGCAACAATTTACCAAGACTTTAAAAAAGAATCGGTAGCAATACTGATGTGGCAAGAATCATTTGACTTTGTGTATTGCCAGAAATGACAAGTTGGTCTGGCTAGAAGTTACTGCCTTGATATTTGATGATGGAATCAGCCTTGGAACAGCATAAAGGTTAAACTCTAAATTAAGGACCCAGGGGAATCAAGGCAGCTTCCTGGTTCATCCTTTACTGTGTGCTTTATGTGCCAAATGGAGCCTATATGGAGCCTATATGGAGTCTTCTACATTTGAGAAACCCCAAATAATACCTAAATACCTGAGTCGAGCTGCCACCCCTCTAGAACAGTTGATGATAAGGCTTCAGGCTCTGTCGCAGCCGTGTCTGTGGATCAGGATGTAGCAATGACAGGGCATCCACAGGTGCACACATGCAGGTGGACAGCAGGTTCATAACTGAGACCAATCTGTGAACCTGGATAAGTGCTTCTCTGCTGTAGCATGGTGCCCGAGTGCAGGAGAGCATCACAAGTCCCAAACAGAAATATAGGAGTTTGTTAAAAACAAAGGTGCGATTTAAGTGTTTCCCAGGTTGTTTTGTTGTAAGTGCATAGGTGATTCTGACCATGTGTGGAGAGTCTCTTGTCAATGTGTCATAGAGATTCTCAAGTTTGGAAGGAAAAGTACCCCTGATAGCAGAAGTAGAATCGAGCAGAAACAAGCAAATGAAAAAGACAATGAACCGCAGGTTCATCTCAGACCTTGGGGGACTGAGAGGGAAGGGAGGAAGGTAGAAGAATCAAGAGATAAAGTTGGAAAGAGGAGAGCCATGAAATCAAAGCGGTGGGTTATATGGAAACCAAGCAGATAGACATTGTCCATGATTGTGTATATTCCTTCTTTACAGATGGCATAAAAAAGTGAGGTCATAAAAATGACACTGCAAAAAGGAACAGGTATAACTATATGACCTCCTATGGAATACCCTTGCCATATTAATTCAATAGCAAGAATTTTCTGAGACCCGCCTGTGAGTCAGAACCCAGCTTCCCTGTCTCTACTGGAAGCCATACATTGAAGGTCTCCTACTCATTTGCATGCATAACCCCCAGGGTCTAATAAATGCTCTCAATCACAAAGAAACCACTCATGTTTTGTTGTGATTTTGACTGGAATAGATCAATAGCTCCCTAACATGTTCATTATGTTTAATATTTTATGCATATATAAGATGATTGATCATCTAAATTCTTAGGATGTGATTACTCATCTTAAGTTCGGTTCATGGCCTGCTTGTTTGCAAGAGAGCTTTGTTATTAAAGAGCAGTAATGAAGGACTCTAGGTTTATTTTCAGCCATAAAGATAAGATCCATTCAATTCTCCAGAGTTTTGAAGATGCTGAAGGTAGTAAATATCCCTGTGGTCTATAATAAATGGATTTCTATGCTGGAGATTTTCTAATATAATCATTTCCATAACATTCTAATCCTCTTCAATTGTTCACTTGTGGGTCTCTAAAGGATATAAGTTAACATAAAGAAATAAATCTGAATTAAAACTGTTTGCTTTTGCAACTTTTAATTTTATTCCACAAAGATGTAGATAACCTATTTCCTTGTGATATTGCTATTGCATTTACACATTTTCTCCAGTACGCCTACATCTCAACTACTGAACACTATATGTAGGATGCAGCATTCTCGACTATTTGGTGATCTCTTAAAGCAGTTAAAAACCAGGGCCAAAATTGAGCTTTTCTGTACTTCTAAATATCGATGACCTGATGTTCCCTAATATTTCAAGCTACTTCATAGTTTCCCCAGTCACCTTGGTTATGGAAGATGAAGATTTATTTATTACCTTCTTCATCTTTCTCTCCACTGGTCCCTACACCTCGTTTCTATTTCTAAATTAGCTGAGATCTGCCATATTATTTCAATGCCTATAATTATTAGCCTGAAGTTATTTATTTCCTTTCCCTTAGTTCACAGCAATGTAGAGTAAATTGTCTGAGTTGCTCTTACATGTTCCAGTAATCTATTCTGCATATCGACTTATACATTCATTTTGCAAATATTCGTGGAACAGCCACTACATGCCAATATTGTTCTTAACACAGCAGATACAGCTGTGAACAAAACAGATCTAAATCTCTCCCTTTGTGGATCATACACTTCGTAAGAGGAGGCAAACTTGAGAAAAGATAAATATCTAAAATATACAACCTCCTATAGTAATAAATGCTAAGGGGAAACAATAAAACAAGGAAGGAAGCTTTAGTGTGACTGACATTTTAGACAGACTAAGAGAAAGTGTCAAGGAGGGGAAGATGTGAGAACAAGCAGAAGGAAATTGAAAGTTAATTATCTTGCAGTCAAAGTAGCACCCATTGCTGCAACTAGGTGAAACCCTTGTCTTCATTAGTTAGTGCTGCTATAACAAAAATACCACAAGTGGATGGGCTTAACAAACAAATGTATTTTCTCCCAGTTTAGGAAGCTAGATCTTGAAGTCATGACTCTGGCTTGATAGGAAAGCTTTCTCTGTGGGTTGGCTTTAGCCTCTTTAGAAGGCCCTTGTCTCCTTTCCATGAAGGTCCAGAGAGTGATCCTTGTGGATCTTTGTGTGTCTGGGCATCAGTCTTCCTAGGGTCTAGGAGTTTCTCAGTGCAGAGACTCAGGCTATGAAGAACATGCTCTGCTCCTGGTTTTTCTTTCTTGCTGGTCATCAGGTCCCCACTCTGCTCTTCTCTCTTTTCCTCTCGTTAAGATTAATGTTGATGCAGGCCACACCCTTGGGAAATTCTCCTTACAGAAGATAAGGGCAGTAACCTGAGCAGGAGTGCTGTTCCCGCCCTACTTCAGGTGTAATTGATGTCACATCAGATATCAGGAGTGATGACATCATTGCATAATTGCCGAATTATATCATTACATAACTGCCAAACTACTGAGACTCGTGGCCCAAAGTGACATACATTTTGTGAGAGACAATTTCAGTACATGGCATTTCCAAACTGAGTGGCTTAATTAAGGATGCTTATTTCATTGCTATATAATAGTTCAACGCAGGAAATCTACAGCTTTCTGCAGGGGTGATTCGCAACATAGGGCCCTTTCGTTTTGTAGAAATTCTGGTCTAACCTCTCTGAAGCCAGGAAGCAGGGGAAATCATAGGGCTAAGCTTGGTTGTTCATATTCTTTCATGGAGTGCTCACCTCTGTTGCTTGATGTTCAATAGGTTGAAAACGGTTGTTTCAGATATTTTTGTTTTATTCCCCTCGTTTGTAGTGGGAGGATAAGTCCATGTCCTATCACTCAGCTTCACTGGAAGTGAAAGTCTGATTTTTTTTGTTTACTTAAAAAAATAATATGCTAATGATGCCCCTCCCCCCAAAGTAATACGCTAAGGTACTAATTTTTTTAGCAGCATGATCCTTAACCTTTAGAAGAATAATAGATTATTTTTTTTCTTTTTGGATTTGTGGGCATCACTGCCTTCTGGTGGTCATGGGCACTAACCCAGTGCCGCTCCTGAGAGCCGCCGCCACTTGATTTGAACCGCTAAGTCCGTGGGCCGCAGTCCCGCACTCAACCACTTACGCCACTGGGGCTCAGTCCAAGAATAATACATTCTAAGGTTTTCTAAGGTGTTTAATAGTTGTCTGACTTCTGAAAAATGAATTGATTGGGAGAAATGAATTACTCCATTATGTTTTATCTCCTTATGGTCACTCAATAACCAAAAGCATGTCTAATGCTATCTTATATTGGTGTCAGGTGTCCAGGAGTCAGTTACAACTCAGAGTTACCCTGTGTATAACCCAATGAAACACTACCCTGTCCACTACCCTCCTCATTGTTCTCAGGTTCCAGCCCATTGTCGCAGCCAGTGTCACCCCAGCCTGTGTAGATTCTTCCTCTTTTTAACGGCCCCTCCACTTTACCAAGCACACAGTCTTTGTCCAGAGACCAGCCTCTCCTGACAACAAGTACAAAGTAGATGAAATGCAGTCTCATCTCCTTATCCTTCTAAGGAGCAGAAATGCTGGCTTTACTTCTTCCAAGAATGATTTTGTTGTTGTTGTTCTTCTGGCAGTTCTTTGACAACTCTTCACCAGCACCAAGTTCATCTATATTGCTTTTCCTTTGATCTTCCTTATTCAGTGTTAACTTTCACATGCATGTGAGGCCATTGAGAACATTATGACTTGAGTCAGGACCACCTTAGTCTTCAAAGCAACATCTTTTTTTCTTCCTCTTCCTCTTCCTCTTCCTCCTCCTCCTCTTCCTTCTTCTCCTCCTTCTCCTCCCTCTTCCTTCTCCTCCTACTCCTCCTTTTTTTCCTTCTTTGAGTAGATTTTCCTCTATTCTGCTTCCTTACCCTGTCATTGAATATCTGGGGTTTATGAACAATTCTTGGGTTCTGAACAAAATCCGTGAGTTATGAGGACATCCTTCCATTTCATGTAAAAGGCTGGAGGCAGCAGATTTACCCAGTGAAATACATTATTTGGTTTCTTGACTGCTCTTCCATGAGAATTCATAATGGATTCCAGCAAGATAAAATCCTTCACAATGCCCATCTTTTTTTATCTCTCTCATCTATTATTATTATTTACAAATATCTGTTAGCCCATTATGTGCACATTCCCCTATGATTATTCTCTTTTGTGTAACTTGTGTGTGTGTGTGTTTGCGTGTGTGGTAGTTTATGACACATGTGATTTAAAAAAACTTTTCAAAATGTGGGTTTCATATATTTTCTTCACCAAATGCTCTCAGATGTTTATAAAAAGCAAAACAAAACACAATTTTACTAGGTTCAAAACAAAACAAATAAAGAGCAACCCAATCTGTGTCTTGAAGGAGCCATCTTCCCGATCACTTTATAATGAGTAAGAAACTCAGGAAAGCAGTTTAGAAAAGCTTGAGCCATCAAAACATATATGTAAGTGCACTTACTGTAACTTCGACAGGAAGCATGGGGAGAAGATCATTAGTAACTTCTGTGTTCAAAATTTCAGAGAGTTCAGTCTAAGAGAATAAAGGCATCTGTGGGCTTCTCCAAATATCCAGGCAGTTTGATAGTTTTCAGTAACTTTATACAAAGAAAACGTGGGGTTTTTTTTTGGGGGGGCTTATTCACTGTTTGCAACGGAAATCGACAGGTATTCCGACCAAACAGGACAGTGACAGAGACTGGGAAATAAACAAGAGTTCAGGGAAATCTAATAATACTTAGAAATGCTGAGCCACAAAATGTGAGGCTGACATCAAACTTTACTGGGGGGAAAAAGAGCTGTGGGATGAGATAAGCAAAAAAGAAAGAAAGAATTGGCAGACAGCCCAGGGAAACAGTTTAGAAATTGAAGTGGAGCTTGCTCTCAAATCCCCAATCTTCAGACACCCTCCAGCTCACTCCAAAAAGAAAAAGAAGGGGACACAGATGACTGAAGAGCACCCTCTTTTCAGTAGAGGAAGAAAGGATGGGGAAAACTCAACCCCCAATTTCTTTTCCCCAGGAACCAGGGTCTTTGCTTAGTCCATTCAACCTTGACCCAAGAGTAAAGAGGCTTTTCCCCCCTCATCAGGGCTCATGTCTTCTCCTTTTTGTTGTTTGTGACTATTTACTACCACTTTTCAGAAGTGTCTGAGATGTTTTCTTTTCTTAATCTCTGCCTCATTTCCGTTCTATACAGTTTGCTTTCCCCCAGTGCATTCAATTATCACCTCCCCATTCTAATTAGCTTGCAAGCTGCCTATATTGTCGCCCCCACGTTTATGATATTGGCTCCATATATTCTGATCTCTTAATTGGCTTCTGACTCATTCCCTTTTGCAAACTGTCTCCAAGTGCCTTTTGCTTCCCCTTTCCTTTGAGATGCATCTATGCACGTTCAGGGATGCCCTATTTTATTGTGTGTATGTATGTGTGTGTGTGTGTGTGTGTGTTTGTAGAATGTCCCTTTCCTATTCCGATGTCTAAGTTCATGTAGCTCAAATTGGCTCTCATTTGCAACATACGAAATCTCTGAAAATGCCTTTATTCAGTTCTTCTTCTGGTGGAATGGTGCACGGTGCTCTCTGCCAGGTCAATCTTTTAAGTGATTTCTTGTTTTTCACTCAATATTCCTGGATTTTGTCAGGGATGACAATCACTTGAGATTGAGGCTAAGAAACGTCTCCTTTACAAATTCACATTTGTGATAGTTTGTAATGTCTTAAAGACTGTAGGAAGTAGACATCTGAAAAGTGTGATTTCTTGACAGACTGTTTATGTACTAATGTGTAAAATTTTCCCAAAAATCTGCTCTGCCATTTCTGTTGCCCATGGGGTTGAGAAATCCAACAGCTCAGTATGTTAGTAGTTGTCTAACCACGCTGCATTGCCTGTCTCCTTCCATGGACTGTCACTCAGTAAAATAGTCCATCAAAGTTTCTAAAAATGTAAAAATAGTCCTCCTTATGATTTTTATAAGTTATATCATTCCTACCAGTTCACTGCACATAGCATGGATTTATATTGGCACATTTCAGTGTTTAAATAAAAAGTAAATATAGTATTTAAAAGTGAAAGACATAAATATGAAAATATGAAAGTCTTAAAGTTTTACCATTTTGATAATAGCCACTGCAGCCTTTAGTTTGTTATCATTTTCCTTTTGCTTTTAATTATGAAAATTCTGAGTTTAAAATCCTGATTAAAAGTGAAGTAGTCATTTGGTTTTAAGCTGCCTATATCAGAAAGTACTTTATACTCAATTGCATACATAGCATTCTGAGCTAAGGGAATCTGTGAATCATTTGAAAATTGGAAAGTTTGGTTAAGAAATTAGCAGGTGTTTTTTCTCCTTAAGAAGTTGGTCAACTACATGCTTTTTGTGGGGGGGGGTCATTGGTTTGTTGTTTTGTTCTCTTGATTTGTTTTGCTCTGTCTTATTTAGTGAATTTTATATTCTCTGCAGGTCTATCTACATAAGATAAACAATTTGCAGAATAAACAATTTAGAGAAGAAAATAATGGGACCATTGGTCTGGCTGGACATAGGAGAGAGTGAGGTCGGGGAAAGAATGTGGGTGTCAACAATCCCAGGATCAAGGGAACAACAAGCAATCCAAAATAGGTGGTGAGGAGGGTGTAGGAGTCCTGGTAGGGATTAATCCAGTGCGATGTAACCTAGAGCAATTACTGAAACTTAAACGAAGACTGAGCATTATAGTAGCGTGAGAGGAAAGTAAACAGAAATAGAGGAAAGAAGTAGGAGGCAAAGGGCATTTATAGAGGTCTCAATACAGGCATGCACCTATGAACATATGTTTATATATGATGATGGGAAGTAGATCTATGTGCATATATTTATAGGGTTAGTATTAAGGTAGCAGACGGACATCGGGCCTCCACTCAAGTACTTCCTCAATGCAAGAACACTTTGTTCTATTAAACTAGCTTTCCATGATGCTCACCTTCCTGACACAATCGCTGAAGACAAACAGGGTGCATAAGCAAGTATGGTAAAGAAAGCTGATGATGCCTGGCTATCAAGAGATATAGCATCTGGGGTCATAAGGGCTTGAAGATAAACAAGCAGCCATTTAGCTGAGAAGCAACCAAGCCAACATGCAAAGATGCAAGGCCATGAGGTGTTGATGGGATCAGGTATCAGGGATTGAAAAACAAACAGTCATATCATTGTGAAGGAGGAGGAGAGTTGATTAGGGACCCAAAGCCCCTCTGTAGGTAACTAGACATCTCCTTACAGAAGGGTCACAGGGAGGAGACTAGTCAGAGTGCAGCAATGATGAAACATACAACTTTCCTCTAGTTCTTTAATGCTTTCTCCCCTTCCCACCCACACTATCATGATTCCAATTCTATCTTGCAAATCAGGCTATATCAGAGGATATACACTGGTACAGATTGGAACTGGAAAAAAAGAGAATCAAGGATGGATAAACCCCTCAGGACCAGTTGTGAGAGTGGTCATACCAGGAGGTTAGAGAGAAGATGGGCTACAAAAGGGGAACCAATCACAAGGATGTACATATACAACCCCCTTCCTGTGGGATGGGCAACAGAAAAGTAGGTGTAGAGAGACATTAGACCGTGTAAGACATGATAGAATAATAATAATTTATAAATTAAAAAGGGTTCAGAAAGGAAGGAGGGTGGGTTGGTATAGGAAAAAATGAGGAGCTGATACCAAAGGCTCCAGTAGAAAGCAAATGTTTTGAGAATGATGAAGGCAACCAGTGTATAAATGCCCTTGACACAATGTATGAATGCATGTATTGTGATACGAGTTGTATGAGCCCCAAATAAAATGACTTAAAAACAAAAGAACTTGGTCAACTTGCGTAAATATTGTGTACCTTGGTCTACTGCTCTATAAAACTGATGTAATAGTATTTAACTCTTTTTTAAATGTAAAAGTTATTTAACTCTTATAGCTGATGAGCTCTAGATGAGATAATATAAGGAAATGCTCAATAAATGCAAGTGTTATTTATTTTTTGATTGAATCAGAGTATAGCTAAATCTTAATCAAATGTACCATGTTTTTGCACAACGTAGTCAGGGTTATATCAAGTTTTCTGGTGTCACTAGTTCACCTTGAGTTATCTAGTGTCATATGAAGGGTGTGCATTACTGTGGGGGGAGGGGTGGGGTGGCCCTCCCTGGATAAAGACCTGGGTTGAGGTGTAAGTACTCCAGGGAGCCTATATTATAAAATGGGTGCAATCAATCAAATTAACAGCATAGTCAGATAAACTTATCAGAAAGAAGAAGACTTGGGAAAGTCATTATGAATGATGATGACTTTGCCTAGCAGAATCTGGTACTCGTTAATTGTATTTGGCCAGGGATAAAAGAAAATAGACAACAAGACCCAGGAGTGGTAAGAAGCCCTGCGAATCAACTATATCTTCACAGTCATTATGTCACAGATGGTGGTGCCTATTGGTGATGTCTCTCAAGTTGATCTGATCCATGATGAGGTTAAGCAGAAGAAATGTGGTTTCTTATATGGCTTTGAGGCACAGCTCTGAGAAGCAGATCATCCTTGCAGTGAATCTGTGGTTGTATTTAAACCCCAAACCTTTTTCTTAATAGCACAGCATTAGCCATGCCTTTGCATCACCCAGTGACTATCATTTATGGTACGGGGAATTAGTCTTACTAATAATTTAGGATGATTTCACCATCCAAACATGTTCATTCTAGGATCACTGAGTGTTCTTTTTCTTTTTTCTTTTTGAATGTTGAAGTTCATCAGCCACATCTATTATCATCTTTAAAAGGTGCCCTGGTGTCAGAGTGGATTAACTGCTTGGCTGCTAATGGGAAAGGTGGCAGTTTCAACCACAAACTGCCCCACGGGAAAAGGATGTGGCAGTCTTCGGCCCTTAAGATGACACCCATGGACTGCATTAGACATGGTGGGTCACCGTGTTGCTGAAGCTACTAATGGCGATTGAGTGTGGGCTTTTTGGAACTGGTTGATGAACAGATCTGCTGGGCCTGGGTGCAGGCAAATCCAGGGAGAAGGCCTTGTCCAAAGGGGGTGTGCTAGAGGGGCTGGGAATCAAAATGCTTCAAGGAACCGCCACCGTTGCATTTGAGTTTTGCCATGAAGCAGCAGGTAGCAATGGACTCCAGGCCCACATTAGATGCCTGAATTGTCCCTTGTCCCCCACTGTGAAGAAGGTGATCAGGATCACCCGCTAGCTGCCAGGCATCATTGTGGGAAGTGGAGTAGATTGGAGCTTCTGGGAGAGACTGTTGACTTGGCAATGTCGAATTTATGAGTTTGTGAAAAAAAGGAACACCCCCTGTTGTGTCAGTACAGGTCTGGGGTTATTCTTGGACACCAGGATCTGTGACTGGCATAAGGGAGGTCATGGTGTCCACTATGTGGACAGCGATGGGTCCATCATCTCAGAGGCCACCTTCTTTGTAGATTCTGACTCTGTGTCTGCCAATGGTGTCATGAATAGGGGCCACTCCTACAACTTGGTTGTGGAATAAGCCTAAAATATAGCCCACTGAGTTGTCTACCACACCACCTACAGAGATGCTGTGGCAGTCATGTGCTTATGATAATTTCATGATTGAGATGTAGGGGTGGAGTCTAGCCCGTTAATCTGGAGATAGCCATTGAGTAGCCAATAAGGCCTGTGTGTGGGCACGGCTTTCTCCTGATATGTCTGGGAAATCTCATGATATTTCCCTCCTGAAGATGAGAAGCTATCTCCCCAGTTGTAAGTTAGTTAGTCTCATAGATGATGAATCACAGACAAGATGGCAGCATCTGAGAAGATGGCAGAGAAGCCAACCAACTTTGCCCCGATGGAGCCAGACCACTGAAGGTGAAGAGGCCACGTGGAGACCCCTGTCAGTGATGAGTTGCTTCTGCCACCACTGGATGATGTTGATGAACCCTGAGCCCTGGAAGCGAGGAGCCATGGAGAGACCCCTGCCAGCTCTGGGACACTGTACCCACTGACCTATGACTTTGTGAGTCGGAAGGAGACATTATAGACTGCTATCAGGCATATGGGTTAATAATGGACTTATGACTTTGAACTGGACCGGATTGGGATGCTTTCTCAGTGTTCCATTCTTTTTGTATATAAACCTTTCCCCTATATCTATATGCATTTCTATGAAATTTGTTCCTCTAGTCTACCCGGACTAACACAGATGCCTAAGCAGAATGTATTGTTATCCTGCACCCTGGCTGTGAAGATGACGGAATCTGAATTTCCAGTGATAATGGTGCTGATATCTATGACCAGTACAGTGGATCTGCATCCTGAAGACTGTTGGCATTTCTCGGGGGGGTAACTAACATTGGTAATAAGAGTTTGTCCCTCAATTGTGTAGTTCAGGGGGGGCGCTAATTGATATTGATCCTTTTTATTTTTTTAGCTTGCGTACATTGGCCTCTCTGTTACTGGTTGTTAACGAGCTATTGCTGAAAAAACAAGTTGTGTCACTTTCGTGGCGGTTACCATTAACCTAATTGATTTCAAATAACAAAACTAAGCAAAACGGATCATAATCTTGAAACCCTTATTGGATAGTTCTACTGTGATCTAAAGGGGTGCTATAAGTCAAGGTTGGTTAATAGCATTGGATTCACAAGTAAGTGGTGCAAAAAGTTTTTGGTCAAGTTCTAAGTTAAAGTTTGTCAGTTCTAGCCCTCCCAGAAGTGCCCTAGAAAAAGGGGCTGGTGATCTGCTTCCATGAATATTAGAGCCAAGAATACCTGATAGAGCTCAGTTCTACTCTGTACCACATCCAACAACCAAGATTTGGATTTGACTTTATGGCAACAAGATTGTGTGTGTGTGTGTGTGTGTGTATGTCCTGTCTTACTAAATCCTCACAATACTAAAAGATCAGCATTCTCTTTTCTAGACAAGAACATTCTGACGCTGCAGTTTTCTAAATTTATACAACTTTGGTAAATGGAAGAGTTTTCAGCAAGTCCATGATGTAATAGCCTGCACTCTTCCCAATATGCTAGACTGTATCTTTCATTATATTTCATTCTTTCAGCTAGTGGCACTTGTGTCAGAAGCTCCCTGGCCTCTCACAATGTGTCACTTTTTATCTGCGTGAATAACCGAAGAGTTATAAGAGTTTGCTCTGCACATCTGTCTCATGGACTGATGAGCTATCTCAGACATATGGGGGTCATATTTGTGTTTGTTCTTCCAACAATCTGTGGCTAGACATATAGAGGAATTTGGGATGATGTCATGATTTTTAGATAATTGAATTTTGGATTCTCCCTGAAGTTATTACATTAGATCTCTAACAACAGACAAGCAGGGAGTTAGTATTCCTTTGTTCACCTCAGGAAACAGCAGGATGAAGGAAAGCAGTGAAAGTTAAGAGGAGCTGCTGCATGCAGTTGCTGTCTAGTGCTTCACTACCCTGCTTCTCTCATAATACAGAAGAAGAGTTGAAAATAAAAATGAACTTTGTGGGCCATTGAAATCACTGGAAGCAAAGCAGATAGTTTGGTGTGAGCTACCTTCATCAGAGACGTAGGTCCAAGGTAAAAGTAACACAGTCTTAGTCACAATTCACTGAGGGAGATAAGGAGTATTTGCTGTGTGTGATTTTTAGAAACTATGGAAATTTAGTAAAATGATTCTTTGGATTGTTTCCAGTTATGATTTCTATAGCCTTGATTCACCAGAGCCTGTCCATCTTCTTAGCTCATCACCGGTTGCCTCTGCTAGAGTGGAAGCTATTTCCGGCCCATGATGGACCACCTCTGGACATTTCTATTTGACCTCTGCTCACTTGGCGACCAATACTTGCATGATCTTTTTCTAGCTAGCAAATTTCTGAGACTCCCACTGTTGTCTGTCCTTTTGTGCTTACCTACCTCACGGATCTTTGATATGGAAAGAATTTCTTGATAGAGGAATTACCTTTTGGAGCTTCCCTTCTTCAAATCTTGCCTTGTATTTCTCATTTGTCGTATTTTTCATATTCAAAACTGCATTTGAATTGTTGAATACTGGCTATAATGTCTGCTTCCACAATCTGGACATGCCCATTTTAAAGTTGAGGTACTACCACTACCTAAATGGCATTTCTATCTTTCTATCTATCTATCTATCTATCTATCTATCTATCTATCTATCTATCTATCATCTATCACTATCATCTGTTATCTATCTGTATCATCTTTCTATACCTATCTATCATGTATCTATAGTTGCTACAATCACATTGTCTCTTTTCTTCTTCTTCTTCTTCTTCTTCTTCTTCTTCTTCAAGGGCAAACTGATCTAGATGGAGAGATGGAGAAAAGATTTAAGTGGTCAATAATTTTGTCTTATTTGGATCCACAATCAAGGGAGACAGCAATTCAGAGATCAAAACACCCATCACTTTAGGTAAATCTGTTGCACCTACATGCTTAGAGCCTTGAAGCACATGGTTGTTATTAAGAGGACTAAGGTGCACCTGACCCAAGCCATGACAGTCTTTATTGCATCGTATGCATATGAAAATTGGACAATGAATAAGAAATTCCATAGAGGAATAGAAACAAAATAATTGTGGTGCTGGAGAAGAATATTGAAAGTACTATGACATACTAGGAGGAGAAATTGATTTATATTGGAAGTAAGATCAGAGTGCTCTTTAGAGGCAAGGCTTGCAAGATTTCATATAACAGTCTTAACACACCTTGCCAGGAGAGATCAGTTCCTGGAGAAGGGCATCGTGTCTGATCAAGTAGACGGGTGATGGAAAAGAGGAAGGTCCTCGGTGAAACAGATTGACAGCGTGGCTGGGACAAGGGGCTGAGGCCTAGGGACCACGGTGAGGAAGGCATTGGACTGTGTGGCGTCTTGTTCTATTGCGCATGGGCACTGTGGGTCAGTGTGGCGTCTTGTTCTATTGCGCATGGGCACTGTGGGTCAGGCTTGATGCCACCTAACAGCAGCAGCAGCGAGCCTGGGTTTTGAGTTTTCTAATTGTCAGTCACACTGTTGTATCGTTGCACCACTCTATGGGATTCTCTTATTGCCTATCGTCTGCTGGGAACCATCTCCAGTTTAAGACGATCTATGTGTGAATTTGAGAACATACATTTTTAACCTATAATATCACGGATTTATGGAGCTGTGATTGAGCTTTGAAATTCAAAGCTGTTTATAGACTGACAAACAACCCATCTTTGAAGACAAGCCTTATATAAAATAATGCATAGTGACGATACTCATTAGTCCTGACTGCTAATCATGTTACAAACCATATCCCATGTACCTCTGATAACTCTAAAAAGTATTACTATCCTTGTTTCCTTAATGAGAGCACTAAGGTACAGAACAAGGAAACATTTTAAATCAATGAAAATAACTTTAATCGAGGGAAATCATTTTGCAATAATTTTACACCATATATTGGGAGACTGGTACCAAAGTTCTGAGTTTTTGTTTTTGTTTTTAACCTTCATGCTAGTCAGCTTCTCACCTCACTTTATGTAGACAGTTGAGAGGTTTTGCTGCCCTGCTCCCTGAAGTCTTTGGTCGCAATAGAGTGGCTTCACTGCCTCCTAAGCCTGGAAGGGCTTTGAGTTACCTTCATGATGTTGTCAGTGCCTACCCTTTCAATGCTGGAGCAAGGTAGTGTGTTCATATCTGCTCAACCAAGAACTTGGAAGTAGCCCTTTGGTTTGCCCTTGAGCCAAGTAACTGCTAACTTCTAATCTGCATCCTCGGAGTCCCCTGCATGCAGGTTTCTGGCCTCTGATCTCTGATCTCTGCTCCCCGGTTAAGGAAGGTTCATGTGTGGCACTGCTGTGTGATCTTGAGAAAAGGCTCCTCGGATTTCCACAGTCATAGCACTGTGCTTTGCATTTCTGTTTAAATTGATTACTTCCCAGGTTCGTCCTCAGACCTGCTGAGTGAACATGTTTCCGATTACCTCCCCTCAGATTGATTAGTTGCACTTTTCTAAATGGAATCTAATTTTCCTCTTTTCTCCCCGTATTTGTAATCTCATTAGATCCATTTGTATTAATTCTTAGTCTCCTGGTGTGTGCAACAACTTCCAAATTTGTAACATCTGCAAATTTTATTAACGTGCTGTGTGCTCTGTCTTTCATATCATTAATGCTAACCATCAATAATCCAGATGTTAGAGAAGACAAGAGCATCACGTCAACCCCTGGAGTCCCTGCATGAGATCCCTCCTTACACCAAACATGCCATGTCTCACCACCTCTTATTTATGACCATTTTGCCAAACTGACATTTATGGGATCACATTTCTTCCCAAACGACTGGTCATTCAAAAACACAGTCTCAAAATGTTGCTCCTGTTTGAAGGTTTTGGGAACATCCCTATCTCCTATGTAGGGATTGTATTCTTAAATGCTGTAACTTTGTGGTATAATCTTTAAGAGTTCACGGTTATAAAGCAGTTAGGCTGCATTTTTATTACCAATCTTATCATTAGAGTCATTTTTGCAATTGGATAAGGAATTATTTTGGGGGCACGTAGGTGTAAAATGTGGGTCTTTGAACTCAGAAAAATGGGAGCTGGAATTTGAGGTAATTCTAGCTGAATTCATTGGCAAAGCATTCCTTTTTTTCCCCATACTCATTTACTTGTTTAAATTTATCTGTGACAATCAAACTTAATGGCTTTAAAGTATTTATTATTGTGATGATTATTCAAGTGTTGACATCATATTTACAATATTCATGTTATAATTATTTTATTTTCATTTCACAATTTAAAAAATCATTTCTTTGATTTCTTTATTGGGAAAAACTCTAATTTTCAAGAATCCTGTGCTGTCCTATGATTCTTGCTGTCTTTCTCTTTTATCAATCTTGTTTTCCATTCCATTTTTAGAGTTGATTTTTCCCCTAATTTTGCTTAATTTTGGAGCCTACAAAAAACCATTGATTGCATTCATATTCATAAAAAGGCAGTGCCATGTTCTGAGGTAATTTCGCTCATAATTCATTAAAAATTTTCATAACATATTTGAAGAACCTTTATCAAATTTAAAATAGCAGACAGTAATCAGAGAAAACTGTTAATGCATTACTAATGATTGTATTTTATATGCAAATCATTCCATTCTTCTAATATAGCTTTACATATTTTTATCTCATTCTCACATGAGGCTTTGCAGTGGACTGCATGTAGGAATGACTAATTCCATTCTAAACAGACAGAAAATTAAATAAAAAGTCTGCTTATTTATCCAAAGTCATGCCAATGTGACAGTGAAGAGAAAGCCAGACATTCATCGCTGCATGCATTCAAAGGTGACAGCTCCAGCTAAGATTTCCTCAAAGAGCATCTCTTTAAACCATTCTCTCTAGGTGAGAACTGACAATCAATAAAGACAGGAAGGTAAGATTATAGCCAAAGCCTATATAATTTAGAATATAAAAAATTACAATAGTTGTTTTCACAAGTGGAAGATGGCTTTTTCACTTTCAGAAATTGGGAACTCTAAGCAAGGGCATCTGCTCAAGTAATTAACTAAGGTCCCAGACGCCTTCTAGCTTTTTGTCCTGTAGTCTTCATCTGGACGGCCAGTGTGGTACGCATAGTCACATGGGAAGAGGAAGCTCCTCTTTCACTCGAGCCTGGGAAGCTGATGTGAGACCTGGTGCCATCTCCCAGAGAGATAGGGCACTCACACCAAGATGATGAGGGTCGCCCGGTCATTCAAAGAAACTGACCTGCTTTTCTAAAATGAAAACCCCAGAGAAATAACTCTCTAGCTATCTGTGCGCCAAAGTGGAGGGGGAATCAAGTTGTAAGGAAAAATAAGTCATATGTGTGTGTGTGTGTGTGTCATGAGTTATGCTTCCCTATCTATCTAGAAAATCTGTGGAAATGAACTTGTCTTTCACAGCTTCAGCAAGCAGTATTGTGCAGGGTTCAGGAACAGAGAGGATCAGGTTTTAGTTCACCTCTGTCATTTACTAACTCTGAGGTCTTTGCCAGCTTCATTGACATCCACAACTTTACATTTCATTATCACTAAAGATAATAATTTCCACCAAAAAGGGTTGTTTGGAGATGAAAGGGGACATTGTAACACAATGCACTTGGAGCAAACTCTTCGATAAATGACAGCAATGTTTTGTTTGCCTCCTATTCCAGAAGTTGTGGCAAGAGACAGCCTCTGATCAGTCTCTCCTCACATCTGCACTTTCATGTAGGGCCCATGGAAGCAGGGAGAAGTCACGACAGACACTCCATTCCACAAATAATATCCCGACTGGAACAGGAAGGGAATGGAGGGAGGTGGGACAAGTAGCACATTGGATGATGGGTCATATCAGCCTTAGTGGCACCATTGCCTGGGTGGCCCCTGCCGTTGTGAAGGATTAGTTTTGATGTCAGTCCCTCTGATGAGGATCTTAGTGGGGTTGTCTGCATGCTGCCTACCCTCCTCGTCATAACACTGGTATAGTATTTTATCATTTGTCAGTCATCCTCCCTAGACCGGAGACATTAAGGAAAGAAAAGGGGTTTTATATGTAATTCTGACTTTTAGCACACAGTTTCCTATTTCAGAAATTCTGTGAATATTTAATGAAATTAATTTATAAACCAAATATGAGAAATAGTAGCTTCAGGTATCTCAATGCAAAAAAAGAGGACATTCTTTGAATAAGATTCCTTCTATTGAATTTCTGGCATTACATTCATTATGTTCTGTGGGGATTTTTACAGGCTAAGTTCATGTGGTAGAATTGCAGGCAATTTGTTCCTTAGGGTTCAAAAGGGATTCAAAAAGTTCATGGAAAAACAGCATGTAAAGATACTGAAATTGTTTGTAAACGTAAAAAAAGAACATAAAATATACATATTTATTAAAATGTACTGTACACAAATATAATATACACCATTAAATGTAATCTGTACTGTATACAAATATATAATATATACCATTTATTTGCTTATGCAATCCATAGCATTCGATTTTGTCCTTCATTCTTATTAAGAAGATTTGTGCAAGTATCGCCACAATCAATTTCAGAACATTTTCTTCTCATACTCATTGTTTTTAGCTTCTCATTTTCCCCCAGCCTTCCCTGCCAATACCTTATCAATGCAGTTACCATCTCTATAAATCTACCTATCCTATGTTTCATATATAGAAAATCACACAAATCCAAGCAAGCAAACAAATAAGAGAAACAAACAATAACTAAGCAAAAGGCAGTAAACAAAAAGTAGAAAATATTAAAAATGGAAAAAACTTTAAAATGGGTAAAAAGAGAGATCAAATACACAGTATTACATTTTAACCCAGCTACATCTACCACAATCAACTCTACAGTGCTCTCTGTCTGAGAGCAAGGCTAGTCATATTCCTGGACTATGGTCAGAAGTGATTTGCCAGATACTTCATCCATGTATGGACTCCACAAATGGATTCTGGGCTTCCACTGTTATCCTTAGCCTTCTGCACACCAAGGGTTCACAATTTAAGCTATGGTACCATTTCCTTATTTGGATTTTATTATTCACACTCCTTGTATCACACAGGCAAGCCAGCTTTCCATGTGGGCTTAGTTGAAACCTCACTTAGGTGACTGCTTGTTTTAAGACAAGACTTTATGAATGCTATTCTTTCTGACAGCTGACACCATCTGGTTCCTTTGCCACATTTTGCTATTGTACCCATGTCGTCAATAACCTTTAGGCAGGAGAGCATAAAGTAGGGCTGGGTCATAAGAACTAATTTTTCTTAGATTGGGGCTAGAATTAATTGTGAGGCCCAAATATGTTAGATATCTATAGTTTCTTATATGCTCACTTTTAGAGACATCCTGGTCATTTTGGGATAGAGAAGGTTATAAATCACTCCTGTGGGGCATAAAGTAACAAGTTATAGTGTTATTAATTTAGCCATTAATAGAGAATTTAAAACACTGTTGAGAAAAGGAAATTATACATCTACAGGTGAGCTTCAGACCATAATGCATTAATTACTGACTTGTACAGGTTAATCTCTTAAGTGACTAGGCACTAGTCACACAAATAATGGAGGTTGGACATAGGGCAAAGCTTTCAGTTACACTCATTCGCTGAAGAACTATTGTCAGAATAATACATATCATAAGAAAGAAAGGGGACATTAAAATTGTGCATATTTTGTTGTCCTGGGCCACTTTTCATTGGGCACCCTCAAAGGAAGAGATTCAAACTAAAGTCCAATTATCATCAATTCTACCACCTCGGGATAGTGATAGACTGTTTCTTCTCATATTAGGATGTTTCAGTCTTCAGTTCAAGTGGCATATCAATTCTTTAAATCTGCTACAGGTGAGTTCGCAGTAAAAACCAGTTCACTTACTGGAGTTTTCACATGGAGTGTTTCTGTCGTGGCCTCTGAAGGAGGCAATGATCTGTGTGCGGACAGAGTCTAGGTGCCCAGTGGTCTACAGCACGTGGCCTGGGTCATCAAGGAATACAGTACCAGGAATGTTCTTGGGTTCTGTGTAAATATTATGGGTTATTTCTCAATGAGAAGTTGCTTCTCCAGGTTTACTTACCAACAGAAATAGAAGAGCCTTCACCAAGACATAGATACCGCCTTTACCCATCTTGCCTGGAATTTCCAGTAAAGTTCACTTATAACTCTCATAGAAATGTGTTTATTTGGAGTGAATTTAGTACTGTTGTATGGCAGCAACTGGAGGGCCTGCTCTCTCCACATCTTGAAAAACTTGCTGTCTGGAGGTCTACTCTGTCAAAGTGTTTTTTAAGATGTCCATATCGAGGGTTACGGTTAAAAAAAAAGATGTGCATATAGAAGAAGTGATATATGGTTTATGAGCACTATACTTCATTGGTTAGGAGATCAGATTAGAAGATTATATGAACTGATAGCAGAATCCTGCCTTCATCTTGGTGTTAATACTTAAAGTAGTAGAATCATACAATATGTGTCCCTTTATGATTTTATGCAGTATAATGGTTTCCAGGTACATGCATGTTATGAGGTATTTCAAGGTTTCATCACTGTCTTTAGGAGTGCATAGTATTCCTTTGTATATATGCACCCTATTTTCTTTATTTTTCTATTGTTGGGAATTTTCATGATTTCCAACTTCTTGCTATTATGGGCAAGCATACATCTATTTGTGTTCTGTCTTTTACTGCTTTAGAGTCTATGCCCATCAAAGGTATTTCTGTGTCCATCATAAACTTTTTGAATTCTCCTCAAACTTAGATTCTTTGAAAAAAAAATCTACTCTGTCCTGCCAGGTGAAGTCCATTATAAACCACACCTTCTTAATTAAATCTCTCTTCAACTCCAGTCAATGCTGATGTTCTCTTTGCTGTTTGGGTATCAGAAGCCCTGTGGTATAGCAGTTACATGTTGGACTGCTAACCACAGGTCAGAGGTTCAAAACCACCAGTTGCTCTACAGGAGAAAAACTTATAGTCTCAAAAAAACATAGGGGCAGTTCTACTCTGTCCTATAAGGCTGCCATTAATCAGAGTTGATTAATGGCATTGGTAATGCATTGGGAAGATCCTATGTAAAACTTGTCTCAATAAACTAGACCTGATAAGCTTCAGAGGTAATAAAATGAAAACTTAAATCACACTGAAGTTAATTTTTAAATTATCTGACCGAACTAAAAATGAAGTCATAAGCAATAAATGTATTTGTTATTAACTCATAGATTATTGACCTCAGAAAGATATTATAAACTTGATTCTGAATACCTCTTGTATCTTGTGTAGTTCATTTACTCAGGAATAATTTACTGAATACCTTTAAGTCCATACTTAAACATACTGTTCTACTTTTCTGGAATATACTGAAGAACAAGTCAATCAAGAATATTTCAGTTCAAAATCAAGAACTCTGATGTGCCTCTGTAATATATTATGCCTGATCCTCCAGGTATCCTATAGCCCATTGTATTGGATTGAACTCCATCATTAATTGAGAATGCATGTATCAAAGAGTAAGCAAAAAGGTTGCAGGTAGGATCATCATATTTCACACCCATTGACCATTTTTATGTCTGTACTTGGCATCATACCTAGAAAGACAAAGGCCTTGGGACTCTTTGTCAGATGTGAGAATCATTAGTATGCATGCCCTAGATAATTGTGATTGGTTCCAGATCTTTCAAGAGGATGGGTTCCGTCCTAATTGGACCTTTGAGGAAGAGAGACAAGTCTAAGGATAAAGCTTATACAGCTCATGCTGAGAAGGGAAAAACCTAGGTTGTTATCCCTCCACCCACCCCTTCTTACCAATATTCTGAGTCAGAATTTATTTCTAGAGTGGTTTCAGGGGACTATTCAATTTAACTTTTGATGCAATTTCTAGCAAACCAGAAAATCTGGAATTGACATAGTTGAAAACACATGTTTCACCACAGAGTGTAAGAATGTATGCCAGATGCCTTCCCCTTGAAATTGGGTTTTTAATGTTTGGTTCCCAGCACGAAATGTATGAACTACTATGGGAAACTTCTTAACAAATTAACATGTAGCAAAATATAGCAAACTATGATATTCTATTTGATGGACTCTTGTCCAAGCTCTCAATTCCAACACAGGAGATGATGGGGGTGGGAGGGGTGAGGGTGGGAATCCACTGAAAAAATCATACAATAAGACACCAATTTGGGGTCTATTTGAGGATTGAGTCCAAGAGTCAATAAATAAAAAGGTGTGAAGCAAGTATGGGAAACCTTACAGAAAATTGAAATGTTTCAAGTACAAGTATCAAGTAGAGATAAAAGCTTCATTGGACTTCCAAAGAAGAGTCAGTTAATAACCTAAAAAATAATTCTTCAAAGTATTTACACAGCCAAACTATGCAATTAATAAGGACATTTTCATTAAAAGTGAAACTTTCTATTTACTGCCTATGGCTTCATTTTTAGTTTAATCAGATAATTAAAAAATTAACTTCATTGTGATTTAAGTTTTCATGTTGTTGCCTCTGAAGCTTATCAGGTCTGGTTTATTGATTCCATCTTTACATAGAATCTCCCCAGTGCATTGATATAGGGGATTATGAACAAGAAATAAACTAATTGATAATTATGGGTTAGTTAAACCTTATAAATTGAATTTTACAAGTCTTAGGGAAACTTGCTATCCGAAGAAATCTCTTAATGAATATAATCACCAACCCTTCACATGTTTTGTAATATTGTAATCAGAGTAGTGCGAACGATGCGTATAAATAGGTATCAGATGGCCATGTGAACGCAATTGTGCCTGATTTCAGCTTTGAGTTCCTTTTTTTGTGACTATGTCAGGGCTCATTTTGTCTTTCTATTTGAGAGTAGCCAGCCAGTACTATAATTACTGCTGCGGCCACAACCTCCCCCAAATTACCATTACACACAATATGCCTCAGGCCTATGCTGCGGATTCTCTGAACTAAAACCAGGCAAGATTGGTGTGTATGTAAGGCTGGATTACATAAAAATTAATTGGATGGCATTGATGTACCATGCTCACCTGTTCTTACTAAAAAATAAAATGAAAAACATTTTGAACAGAGCCGACAGTAATTACCAATTAAGCAATTTCATATTTATCGTTCATAAGATAGAAACAAAATCAAGCCCTTTTCTTCAATGATTCCATTATGTGAGTAATGTTAGTAATAGAGAAGGTTTATAGTCTCAGCAGATACATATTATTCATTTCTCATGATAGTATATTTTCTATTTCAAGGTCACTAATGACCACACATATTTAACTTTTGTTATCTCTTCCTGTATTTTCCTATTTATGTGCACTGTCTGTAATTGCTAGGAGTCGTGGTAGTGGAGTGGGCTCTGTGATAGGCTGCTAGCTGCAAGGTTAGCTTTTCTCAACCACCAGCACCTCTTTGGGAGAAAGGTAAGGCTTCCTAGAGTTTTAGCATCTTGGAAACTTACAGAAGCAGTTTCACTCTGTTCTTTGGAATGTTCAATGAGTTGGAATTGACTCAATGGCAGTGAGTTTGAGTCTATGATCACTATATCAATTTACAATCAGACTAAATGGTGATTATTAATGTGAACTGTTGGCCTCTTCGTTTTTAGTTTTGTCTGATAGGTATGTTGGTGGAGTGGAATTTCATATTATGACTCTTCCTTCAATGTCTCCCACCACGTGTCTGTCAGTTTGTTGAAGTATGGTGGCTTGTGTGCCCCTGAGATGCTGGAAGCTAGGTCACTGGTATTTCAAGGGCCAGTAGCATTACCCAAAGTGAACAGGTTTCATCAGAGCTTCTAGACCAAGAACAGATAATGAAGCAGGACTTGGATCCTCACTCAGAGAAAGAAGCCATTAAAAACCTTATGTGGAGCTTGAAAGCATTTTCACATACTGAAAGCAAGCCTAGACAGATGAAGAAAGTGGATGATTGTCAGGGATACTGCCAGCAGATGAGCCCCTTGTGTCCTAGAGCACTTAAAATGTAACTGGTGAGGAGCTGATTGGAAGGGAGTTGCTCATGGTGGTGTGAGTGCAGTAAGACCGTGGGAGTGGAGCCTCGGGAGTCTTCATTAGCTTTTGAGGCAGGACTCAATGTAAAGAGCAGCAGCTGCATACATCTTCGAGTGATTGAAACTTGGATTGTGTGCAGTATGAATTTGGGGATGTTGGAAGTGGTCAAACATGAAATGCAATGCATGAAGATCAATATCGTGGTAGGAGAGTAAGCTGAAATAGACAGGTATTGGCCATTTTAAAACAGAAAACAATATGATCTACTATGGCAGGAATAGCATAATCAAGAGGAATAGCATAGCATTCACTGTCAGAAAAGGCCTTACTCAATCAGTACAGTGTCTGTGATAGGATGATATCTGTGAGCCTTCAAGGAAAGCCAAGCAACAGGATTATTATTCACGTTTACAAACTAAAACAAAGGCTAGTGATGAAGAAACTGAAGACTTCTACTGACTTCAGTTGGACATAGATCAAACATACAACCAAGATGCCCTGAGAGTTGTTAGATTTCAAACATTGGAAACAAAGAGGAAGGGACAGTAGTTAGAAAATCTAGACTTAATGATAGAAATTAAGCTTAAGACCACGTGATAGCATTTTGCAAAACCAATGACTTTATCATAGCAAATATGTTTTCTCAACAACAGGAAAGGTGGCTATACACAAGGACTTATCCAGATGGGAGTCACAGAAATCAAATTGAGTACATCTGTGTGCAGATACAAGAGAAAAGCTCAATATCAGCAGCGACAATCAGACCAGGAGCTGAGGGCAGAACACATCACCATTTGCTCCTGTGTACATTCAGGAAAATTAAAACAAGTCCACAGGAGATAAAATATGACTCAAAGACAACTATGAGTCTCTTCCACCTGAATTTCGAGAGGATTTTAAAAGCAGATTTGATGCATTGAGCACTAACGACAAAAGAACTGATGAGCCATTGGGAGGACATCAGGATCCTCATTCATGAAGAAAGCAAAAAAGCCATTAAAAGACAATAAAGAAAGAAAATATTAAAGTGGATTCCGGAAGAGATGCTGAAACTTGCTATTAATCATAGAGTAGCTAAAGCCAATGAAAGGAAAGGGAAGGTCAGAAATCCGAACAGAAAATTTCTAAGGGGAGTTCAAGAAAGAAACAGTATAAAAACGTGTAAGTGTCCCACCTGGTGTCCCAAAACCCAAATGAAACAAAATGTGCAAATGACGAGAATTGGAAAAGCAAAGAGGAAGAACATGCTCAGCACAGCCGAAACTGAAGAAATGCAAGAAAAAAATTCCAGCCTCGAATTGAAATGTGGAAAGATTCGTGGACAGGGAGCATCAAGAGAAGAGGGAAAGAATACCACGAGTCGCTGCATCATGAAGAGCTGGTTGACAGAGCATCCTTTCAGGAAGTAGCATATGAGCATGAACCAGTGGTGCCGAAGAGAGATGTCCAAACTGCTCTGAAAGTATTGGTCCCCAAAGGGATTGCTATGGAGATGTTTCAGAAAGCTGAAGAAGCGCTGAAAGTACTCCTTCCCTTATGCTAAGAAATCTGGAAGTCAGATTCTTGGTCACCTGCGAGAGATCAATATCTGTGCCCATTCCAAACAGAGGTGGACCAACAGCATGCTCAGATGGCAAAACAATGTCATTGATAATCACACACAGGTAAAATTTTGTTTAAGATTGTACACCAACAGATGCAGCAGTACATTGATGGGGACCTGCCAGAAGTTCAGGCTAGATTCAGAAGAGGATATGGAACAAGGGATATCATTGCGGATGTCAGAGAGATCATGGCTCAAAGCAGAGGATATCAGAAATATATTTACTTATGTTTCATTGACTATGAAAAGGCTTTCAAATGTGTAAACATAATAAACTTTGGACAACCGTGGAAAGAAGGAGAATTCCAGAAAGTTTTACTGTGCTCCCTCGGAATTTGTACATGGATCCAGATGCAGCTGTGAGAACAGAACCAGGGAAATATGTACATCAAAGTTGTTTCCTCTCACCATACTTGCTCAATCTATATACTGAGTAAACAATCAAAGAAACTGGATTATATGAAGAAGAGGGTGACATCAGGATTGGAGGAAGGTTTAGTAACAGCCTGCAGTATTTAGATGATGCAACCATACTTGCTGAATGTGTGTAGGGATTTGCAGAACTTGCTCCAAATACTTGATGAAGATCAAGCATTGTCACCTTCATTATGGAGTGCAACTCAAAGTAAAGAAGACCAAAATCATCACAGCTGGACTACTAGGTAGCATCATGTTAAATCACAAACAAAGTTGAAGTAGTGAAGGATTTTTGTCTTTCTTGGATTCACAATCAATGGTCATGGAAGCAGCCGTTAAGAGATTACATTAGGTAAATCTACTGCACAAGATCTTTTTAGAATATTGAAGAACAAGATTACTTTGAGGACTAAGGTGCACCTAATCCAAGACATGGTATTTTCCATTTCACGTTCAACGTGAGCGTTGAACATTTCATTAAGGAAGCTGCAGAAGAACAGATGCCTTTTAATTGTGATGCTGGAGAAACTATTGAAAGTATCAGGGACTGCTAAAAGGACAAACCAATCTGTGTTGGAAGAAATAAGGCCAGGGTGCTCCTCAGAATTAAACATAACAAGACTTTGTCTTATGTACTTTGGATGTATTGTCAGGAGAGACCAGTTCTTGGAGAAGAATATCATGCTTGATAAAATAGAGGAGAAACAGAAAAAGGGAAAGGCCCTCTATAAGATGGATTGACACGGTGGCTGCATGAAGGGACTCAGGCCTAAAGACAATATTGAGGATGGTGAAGGACCATGCAGTGTCTTGTTCTGCTGTGCACAGGGTCATCATGAATCCGAGTCAGCTCAATTGCATCTGACAACTACTCTATTTCTGTAACGTCCATGAAATGATTGGATGGTCCTATGCAAATAGACCATTTGTAACACTACCAGAGGGGATTGGTCAGATTTAGTTGTCACTCACCTGGCTGTTAAGATGAGCCCTTTCAGAAGAAATTGAAAGAAGGTCCAGGACGAACAGAAGAGTTATATGTGGAGCATGTTTGAGATCTCTTTCCAAAGTGGGGGAGGAAGATACCAGAGGCACCAAGGCTGGAACAGGGAGCCCAGAGCCAGACTGAAAGAAGAAGCTGAAGCAATAAAATGATAGAAAAGAGGAGCAATACTCCTTCGACTCTGAGATGGTAGGAAAAGTAGCCGGCTGGCTTCCTAGCTCATGGAGTCAGGGGCCAGGAGATAACGTGGCTGAGAGACTCAGGATTGGAGAGACACTTGGTTACTGATGGGGTAGAGGTGCTATTATACTATGTATTTTTGCTGACTTGTAGTAACCTGTTAACTTCCCTAACAAGTCCCCATAATTGTGACTTTTGTTTGTGAGTCCTGTGTGGCTACAACATGAATAATTATGCTCAGAATAGAAGCAGAGTGTTGTGGGAAGAATAGGTGGTACCAGATAGGTAAAGATGGAAGCACACATTATTCCTGTCTTGTCGCCACAGAGAAGCTAGAGGCGTCTCTGCAGGATTTTTTTTGTTAATGTCTACAATAAAATTCAAAATTCACTACTGTCAAGTTGAGTCTGACTCATAGTGGCCACGTAGGAGCGAGTAGAACTGCCCCTGTGTGTAACCAAGATTATAACTATCAATGGGAGTAGAATGCTACATCTTTCTTCTGCAGAGTGGTGAGTGGATTTGAGCTGCTGCCTGGTGGATAGCAGCTAAATGATTAACCCACTGTGCTCCCAGGGTTCCTAGTGTCCTCAATACAAGCTGAGAACTAGGGCACTATGGGAGTTGGACTTGGGTGAACACTAAGTTCAATATAAGGGAACTTCAAAATGTTCATAGGAGATAATGGAATTTCCCCACAAACTTAATTCCTCCTAGGATATATATATATGTATATGTATGTATATGTATATATATGTAGGTTGTTATACATATATTCGTCCAATGCTATACAAGCTGTTCTGGCTTTCTGTCAGTGCCTGGGGACTCAGGGTTTGAAAGCTTATAATTGACTGCCTGTGCATTTTTTCATTCTTTGATTTGTGTCCTGGAGCACCATCAGAAATAAAAAGTTTGAGGGAAACATGGAGCAGCTGTAGCCCAGCATCTCCCTGTGGGCACCCACCTATGGGTTGGCTTGGCTGAGTCTATGTCAGGGACAGCCACAGGATCCACAGGTGTAGCTAATGCTATGGCTTGAGGGCTGCACCCAGGCTCCCAGAGCCACAGAGGTTCAATTTTACCAGAATGACAATCCTGATGACTGCTTTCTCTCCTGCTGCCCTTCCAAGTCAGCGCCTTCACTCTGCTCCAGTGACATTCATGGGGGAGTGTGGTAGAATATTGCCTTTTTTTTTTTTTTGGTTTGGAACAATACCTGCCATTAAGCTCAACTTTTGATTGTAGACAAAATATGATATCATAAGCCCCACCAACAATTGATTTGTTTTCCAGATAAACTGCTTAGCAAAAGCCAACATTTTCAAGGAAACAATGACTGAGGATTTAAGGGAAAATGGATATACCATACAAGAGATCATATTTATGTCCTCACACTAACAGCAAATAAGTTATGATCATGCTGCTATTAAAAACAGCTGGTTAAAATGTGCATAGATTTTAAGTTTTAAAAGAAGCATGCATACAATATAGTGCTAAAGTGTCAGAAGAATTGTTTAAAAGTTAGAAATGAGTAAGCGAGGGATTTTTGCTAAGTGTTTTTTTTTCATTGTAATGCTAGACTTGCTGATGAACTGGGCAATTTTCAACCCTGTCAGAACAAAGGGCAACTTATAGGCCTTCGTCCAGTATATACACAAATGCTATCTGTCTCATGAAACAGATAGCCACAAATGCTGCTGTTTGGGGTCTTTGGACATTAGTCAATTATAAACACGATATAGCAAGTCATCCTAATCTTCTTTGTTAGAATGCCTATATATATTTTCTATTCCAAAAAAAAATGTTTTGGATCAGCAGTAACACATTTCTGGTGCCTTTCTTCATATATAGAATCTTTGACACTCTTCATTTTATATTGCTTGTCATAAGCAATGAAATGGGGTGGGGACCACATCTGACTTTCTATGGTGTGTTAGGCACATTTATTGTGCCAAGCTGGCCAATAGGAACACATGGGATTAATTAGGTCCCAGTTTGATTGGAGGAAAAAGAGATAAATGTGTCAACAAGTCTGGCCCCCTTTCTCTTGCTCTCTGATGATCTGACCATCATCTATATGCTTTAACTAGTTCTCTGCCACAGCTTGTGAGCTATACTACCTATAGGACAGCCAACCTATAGATTGTGTCCCTAGAGCTTGAGGATCCTTCAACACCTACTTCACCACACTGCTGTTGTATACATTGCTTGAGCTTGAGGCTATCAGATCCTGCCGTCTACCATTGTTTGAGTTTGATAGCCTATCTGGCCTGAACTGCTGACTGTTGGTGGCCCATCGTGTTGCTTGTGGCCAAACTGTCTACATTGCTCTAGGGAAGACTTAGCTGTCTGCTTCCTTGATCTCGTACCCAGCAGCCCTCATGAGTTGAAGGATTTCCAGTATATTAACCATTCCACCCAAGTGAGTTTAACTGAGGCCTCTGTATTGCTAATGTGGACTAATTACCTATTATTTTCCTTTGTCCTCAATGTGTCTATCATCTATCTATCTACACCAAAAAAATCATAAGTATCCTGGTTTTGTTCTTCTAGAAAACCCTGTCTCACACATAGGGTTTCACAAGTAGAAAGGTGAATCCAAGTCAATACCAGTCCAAGGCCAAATGCCTAGCAAGAAAATCCAACATGCCTTCATTCTCCATGCAAGCTTATACTGGGCTGATAGCACCATCCTTCCCACAGCACTCTACTCAACTGCTGTGTTTGACAATCCATTGCAATGGACACATAGAACTTAACAGATAAGTCTCAATTACAGGGGTCCATTAGGGAAATTGCAGGAATCCTGACAGTGTAGAGTTGGGCTACCAATCACAGTGTTAGCAGTTTGAAACCATTAACTGTTCTATGAGAGAAAGGTGAGACTTTCTAGTCCAGCAAAGATACCGTCTTAGAAACCCATAGGTGTAGTTGTACCTTTGTCCTATACAGTTGTTATGACTTGGAATCAACTCTATGGCAGAGGATTTTTTTAAGCATTTGATAACAGGTGACTATGCATCAACATCATAAAAAATTAAATATATAGTCCTTTTGTCCATAGTAATCTCTTTAGCCATACTAGCAGGTAAAGTCCTTGATCTCTCAATCACAGTGCCTCTTCATCTCAACTCTGTTTAGACAAGTGTTATAAAGCTCCTTTAGTACTAACAAATGCCCAAAGATTACCTCATTCTGCAATCCAGCCGCCTGCTCCAAACAGACTCATTTTACTCATTTTGTGGGAGAACAGGGTGCACTCTTTCACCATAGGCGATGCTCCTTCAATCCTTTGCTCTGTCTTAAGGTTTTAAGCAGGCTCCTCTGCTATCTCTGCTGCTTCCCTCAGTTGGGGATCACTAATCTGTAAGTGCTTTGCTGGGGGCTTTCTTTCTTGATGGTGGTGAGGACCCTGTTGCTCCTCCTGAGAGGACTCACTTCTACATTGAGTGGAATGGCCAAACTGATAAATGCCCAAGTCAGTCTTCTACACCTTATTTTGCATGACCCCGCTGCGTCATTTTGTGGTAGTTAGCATGACTATGGATGGAAGACCCCAGGCCAAGTCATTTCATTTCATTGGACATGATTTTGTCTTGGTGAAGTATACCCTGTAACAAATACAGTGAATGAAAACAGAGAACGCAAGGCTCTTCTGCTTCCTCATTTATTTCCTTTTCATAAGATTTGCATTCATTTAAAAATACTCTCTCCTCTAGGTGATTCTTGGCTAGAGAACTATTCTTTTCTCTTTTCTCACTTGCATGTGAGTCAAAAAATATTCACACAGCTGTTTTTAAGATTTCATCTTTGAAGAATTGCATCTTTTTGTGTTGTTGTTACTTCCTGTTAAATAATGAATATCAGTTGAGTGATTTATGACCACTGAGAATCTTTAGGACATTTAAGCATATGGAGCATCAATATTGAGGGCACTTCACTTCAAAGCAGCCAGTGCCTCTGCTTCTGTGAAAATGGTTATGTTCCTGATTTATTTTAAACTTTCCTGTCATGTCTAGGATCCCTGGTGGTATAGTGGTTATGTGTTGGGCTGTGATATGCAGGATTGGCAGTTTGAAACCGCCTCGGGAGAAAAACCGGATTTCTACTCACATAAAATGTTACAGCCTTGGCGGCATGAAGTGAGGAGCCAGTGGAGTGGTCTGAGCACCCAAGCCTAATCCCAACTCCAGGAGCAGCTGCCTCTCCCCCCAGAGGAGTTTGCTTTGGAGGTCAGCACTGAAGCTGCAACTTGGGAGTGAGAGGTGCCTGACCAGAGCACACGAGAACTAATGAAGGGGGAAGAAGAGAGAATGGAGTGCATCATGGCCCACTGAGCATTCAGGATGATACTCCCACTCAGAATAGCCAATGCAGAGAGAGAATCATATGACCAGCCCCAGTGTGAAATATGGCTTCCCTCGCTGACCCATGGCCCTTTGGGGAAAACAATGGGGAAACAGGATCAGGATTATACCGTCTGACCCAAACACACCACGGCTAAACACTAAGAGTATGCAATAGAGCATGGAGTTCCAGATGGTGTGCCAAGGATATACTCTGGTAGTAGGAAGTGGCACCTCATTGGACTCAACTGGGGGATATTCTTGGAAGGTCAATGAACAGACCTTGAACTATTTATAGGTTTTTAGTTTGTTATTATTACTTTTTATATATGTATTGGAAATTGTTTTTCTTTTATTGTTGTTGTTATCATTATTTTAATTTTATTTGTTTTCTTAATCTTTCAATGCCTGGTCTTTTGTACATATTGTTATCTCTGCATTCTATCTCAATAAGATAGGATGGATGAACAGTCTGGAAGTGAAATGAAGGGACTGATGGTTCTGAGGGGAGGGGAATGGGAGATGGGAGGAGGGAGAAAGGAGATGGTGTTGACTGGCCCAGGGATAAGAGAACAACAAGTGGTTCAAAATCAGTGACAAGATGGGTGTGAGAGATCTGAGAGGGACTGAGCAAGGGTAATGAAATAGAAAATACTGAAACCCCAATGGAGGTTGAGCATGATAGTGGGACAAGAGGAAAGTAAAAGGAAACAGAGGAAAGAACTGGGAGATAAAGGGCATTTATTGAGGTTTAAATACAGGCATGTATATAGATAAATATATTTATTAGTGACGATGGGGAAATATATCAATGTGCATATACTTATAGGGTTAGTATTAGGACAGCAGATGGACATTGGACCTCCAATCAAGTACTTCCTCAATGCAAGTATATTTTGTTCTATTAAATTGGCATTCCATGATGCTCACCTTCCTGACACGATCACTGAAGACAAATGTGTGCATAAGCAAATGTGGTGAAGAAAGCTGATGATGCCCAGCTATCAACAGATATAGCTTCTGGGGTCTTAAAGGCTTGAAAGTAAACAAACAGCCTTCTAGCTCAGAAGCAACAAAGCCCACATGGAAGAAACACACCAGCCTTGGTAAACACGAGGTGTCGAAGGGATCCAGTATCAGGCATCAAAGAACTAAAAATGATATCATTATAAATGAGAGGGAGTACAGATTAGGCACTCAAAACCCATCAATAAGTGAAGTAACATACTCTTAAAGAGGAGTCACAGTTGAACAGCCAGTCAAGGTACAGTGAACAATGGCAACAATGAAATATGCAACATTCCTCTCGTTCTCAAATGCTTCCTCTCACCCACTGTCATGATTTCAATTCTACCTTACAAATCCAGCTATACCCTGGAGCCGGGAATATGTGGAATTTAGGATAGATGATCCCTTCAGGACCATTGGTGACAGTGGTGATACTGAGAGGGTAGAGGGAGGGTATAAGCGGGGAACCAATTGCAGGGATCTACGTATAACCTCCTTTCTGGGATATGGACAACAGGAAAGTGAGTGAAGGGACACATCAGACAGTTTATGATAAAGAGGTAATAACAATTTATAAATTATTAAGGGTTTATGGAGGAGGAGGAGGGGAAAGGGAGGGCAAATATGGGAAGCTGGTACAGGGGGCCTAAATGGAGAGAGGGTGTGTACAAAATGCTTGATACAATTGATGTATGGGATGTTATAAGAGCTGTAAGAGCCCCCAATAAAATCATTGGGAAAAAAGTTACAATCTTGGAAACTCACGGAGGTTCACTATGAGTCAGAATTGACACAAAGGCAATGTGAGTTTCCTAGTTTCTAGTTTGTGAAGTCCTACTTTCACTGAAGTCAGAGCCTTTGCATGAAAAATTGTCTCTGAAGGAAAAAAAGGGTCAGGCATCAAGAAGTAAAAATAATAAAAAAAATCAGTGAAGTGCAGAATATCACATTGTTCATGGAATAAAGAGCTCTGTTTGACTTTCAACCCTTAACTTTAACATCTGGAATCATTTCCTTATACATGAGAGTCTTTCCTAAGACTGTGGAACTCATCATCAATCTGGAGGACATACTTGAAGGATAGGTGACTGGATAGATGACTATGGATCTGGTTTGGTATCTGCGTCTTAGATAACATTGGAACTCTATTTTCTGAAAATTAGTTCTTGCATTATATACAAATTTTTTTTTAATTAAACTCTCCTGGTTTGTGCCCCTGCAGGTTAACCAATGACTTAATTATTTCCTCTTCCTTCTCTGAACTGTTAATTGGCGGATTATCTAAAGAAAAGCTAATCTCTCCTGCTTCTAATGACTTTACCCTGTCTCTCAATTCCAAACTATCTATCATTCTTCAACTTGACATTGGCCATCTGTCCTCTGGTACTCCTTCTTCACATTTTTGGATACCTTTAGGTTATTTGAATCACTCTAACTTTCTGTACCCTGTACCAGCTTGGTTTTCTGAGGACATGCCACGGGAGGTCATGGCTGATCTTCTCTGTCCTTATTACCAAGAGGCAGGCATCGGACGTGATTTCCTATGTGAACATTTGTTGCAAGGGTCACACAGAACTTCCAGAGAACACTCACAATTATGGGAGTTCATTAGGGAAGTTCACGGATCACCACAAGTCAGGATCAGTAAACAGGAAGAATAGCATCATTGGTTTACATGAATACCTCTCTTTTACCAACACCAAGTCTCTCTACGTGTTCCTCAGCCTGTCAGTCACATGATCCCTTGGCCTTTGCCTCTGGACCAGGAGACCTGAGGGTTGCTCTGCCTCCCAGTGCCCTAGTTTCAGCACTGATGCTCTGGCCTTAGTCTGCTGCTTCAGAACCGTATGTGGAATGTGCTCTGCCATTGGTCATGGATTTTCTGCCTCTGGGATGGCTCTTATACCCAGAGAAATGACTTTGATTGAGGTAGAGTTGTCTTCTAAAAGACTGTGGTAGTTACATACTCTGGTGTCACCTCGAAAATATTAAGATTATACTGATGCTTTCTTGTGGGTGTGGCCTTCTCATGAGGATTCTGGGAACTTACTCTTTTTCTCCTGGGAGGTGGACTGCACTCTCTCTGTGCCTATGCATTCCTGTTGACAAGCCACATGGAGCCATGCTTATGGAAGTCAGAGCCCTGGAGCTGCATCCACTGCCATTAGATCCACAGGACTTTTCACCTACTGGTTGTGATCTTCCTGCATTCAGCATCATTGCATGTGCTTTGTGAGTCTAAAGAGGAATTCATGGGCTAATATCAGACTTATAGGCTAATCTTGAATTTATGTACTAGATCTGGATTGGGCTGTTTTATTGATGCATACCCACTTCTTGATATAAAGTTCTGTCATACACATACACAAACACACACACACACAAATGCACCTGGATTATTTCTCTAGTCAACCTGGCCTTACACAAAGACTATACCCCAGGAAATAAAAGATGGTGACTTAAGTTATACCCTCTAGTAAAAAAGAGTCTAATGATATTTCCCACCCTAATCCTATAGCAGAAATGCCCTCCAAAATGAGATTTAAACTAGACATACTCTCCAGAATGATAATGCATCACCTAAGGAAGTATGACTAAACAGATCATGTTAGTTGTCTATATCTAACCTTTTTAATAGATCTGAGATTTTTCCTATTAGTAATGCCCCTTTGGGGGTCCATTTTGTTGCCTAAACTTGAGCTTACATCTGTATGTACTTGTTCTATCTTAAAACCTGACCGTCTTTGCATCTCTGAAGGCTTGTTTTGAGAGTCTTTTCTCCATCATTCCCAGCATGACACTTTCTGAAGAACTAGAGAAAGCCAAGGTACTTTCCTATTGATGATTTTTACCTATGTCATGGGATAAGTGGCTAGAGAGTGACAGCGTCTACCCACTAGTCATCACTGATATCCCAGAGGACCACTGAGAGACTATTGGTAATCTTTCATGGCACTTTAATACATAATCATAGTAAATAAAAATCTACATTTTTATTCCCAACACTATCACATTTTACTTGTGACAGCAATTCATTAGATGCTTCCCTTTCTCCCAAAATCAGAGTAATCTATGTAGTTTGGCTTTTTCTCTCCCATCAATATCATAAAAGGAAAAAAGAGCATCATCCCTTTCCTCTACTGAGAAATGTCTTTCTTTGGATTATATGGCAGTTCCGGTCATATTTTCTTTGTTCACCATGTACACTTAGGAGAGGGCTGACATCTCACAAAATGGCTGGAAAGTGGAATAATGCATGTTTCAGTCTGTCTGAAGAACAGGCGATAAGAAAAACCAGCCACTTACTTCTCTGTCTGCATCTACTTTGCAGTGGCGCTACCTCGATCCCCTCTCCCCATCTAGTCCACCTTTTATCCCCATTTCCTGAACATGTTCTCCCCATCCCCACCCTAAAGCCCATTCCCGGTGTCCAGAGGCCTTATGTATTATCTTCAACTGGACAGATTTAGTCTTCGGGTCCATTAATACTTTGAGTATTGGCTAATATGTTTGTCTGATCTTGCATTTGAATGCATTTCCCTAATATCGAATTCCCAAATTGTTTTAAATTCTCCATTAGGATCATTTGGGGTATTTAAAAATGTATGAGGGTTTGATGCCTCTTGATGTGAACTTGTCAGTCACTGCCGATGACTGCAGTCAGGGGCTCTGGTGGGGAGCATATGGGTTGCTGCTGGGCTTAAGTAAAGCACCATAGCGTCTTCCATGGCCTAGTGATATCTTAACATGTCTCTAATTTAATGCTTTTTTCAGCTGATTCAGTTTCCATTTCAGACAGTGTTGTTTTCCTCCAGTGCGGTGGATCACTGGGATGGAATGGAGAAACAGGTTAAGAAAAAACATTTAAACGGGCAACTTACCAGTTTCTCAAACCAGACCCCGGAAATGATCTAAAGAAGATTATTATAAATTGTAAAAAGACATTATTTAGACAAAATTATCTAGATAAAAATTGTAAAAGATATTTTTTCTTCAAAATAAATGGAAACTCTCAGGTGTCTTTAAATTACATCCAGAACAACTCAGCCAAAAGCGAGGTGGGAGCGGTTCAGAGAAGCTCACAAGTCTATTCGGAAACTGCATTGATGAGGCATGCTGGGCTGCTAGCCACTTCACTCGGATTTTGAATTAGAACCAAGGTGAACCAGCCTGCACCAATCCAACAAGCTGCGACATGTACGAAATTTTCTTTAAAGGAGAAAAGGAAGAAAGGAAAAAAATCCTCTAGGTCTTTCTTTCTGCTGCCGTATGAGACCACAATCTTTCAGGGCCATTTACCGCTTCAAAAATGCAGCTAGCCTGTTGGTAGCAATTCAGCAATCACGCTTGCTAAAATAAATTTGCTGATGCAGGGTGTTTGGATTATACTGACGTTTGAGATGTCTGTGGGTGGGGGTGAGAGATGGGGGATTCTTTTGATGCCTGGTCTCCATGCCTGGTCTGAATCACAGCCTTTCTCTTGTGTGGACTACAGGAGTCCGGTTTATAACCTCCCTTTAATCAAGTATACACTTGGATAAGTCTTTAAGCAAATATCCTGCCTACTGAAGACCTGTCGCCCATTCATTTGGCATTTACAGGACAAGATGATTAGTGACTGCTGACACCTTCCTTGGTGACTTCAGGGGTGCAACTTTTTTTTGAAATCATTTTATTGGGGGCTCATACAACTCCTATCACGATCAATACATTCATCAGTTGTATGCAGACCACATTTGCACATTTGGTGCCATCATCATTCTCAAAGCACCTTCCCTCCACCTAAACCCCCAGTACCAACCCCCCATGTTTCCCCTCCCTCCTGAATCCTCCTCCCCCATGCACCCCTAACAACTCACAAATTGTCATTATTTTGTCATCATACACTGTCTGATGTGTCCCTTCACCCACTTCCCTACTTTCAGGACACCTTTAGGTATATTTCTCTAACTTTTAACTTTGAAGTCATCCAACGACAGTACATTGCCCATGAGAACACTGGGATTTTAAATCACATTCAAATCGGATGGTAAAATATAACAATTAAACTCAAATATTAAAATGATCTATTTGCATGCAGAACTAATTTTTTTAAAGCATGTGAAGTCCTTAACATCATTGAAATTTTCAGCCTCAAGAAATACCTCCTGGAATCATCTTTTTCTGACAGGAAAACCAAATCAGCTAGCCTGGCACAGAGCTCAGAGGAATTCAGTGAGGTGAGGCAGGAGAGGACACCAGGATTCCATTTCTATGTCCATGCTCTGACCAGTGAAGGACACCTCCTCCATATTGCTCTCATTTTGCTGAGAGACACTTCAGTGGGCACAATACAGCTCTCAGGCATGGGTTCAGGGTATTGTCCTCCACAGCAGGACTCCTCTTCAACCTGCCAGGAAATAGGCTTCCATTATAACCCTCAGCTCTCAAGAAGAACAGTTAAGGACTGAATTAAGCTATTGCCCACAATTGCAAAAAATTGGATGCAATGTATTTTTGTTCCTTTTGAAGATATAATGACAATACACAAGACTTACTTGAAGTGGAGCAAATGTATTCAGCAGCCTGATGGGAGCATAAATCAGTTGTTGACAACTGTAATAGAGTTACGCAAGCTACTGCTTGTTAATCAAGAGTTTAAGTCTTAGGCTGAATACCCAAATTCGGTTGATTTCTATTTTTTAAAGTTTGAGCAAATCAAACTTTCTTTCACCACCACCCCTCCCCCAGATATGACACTATTCGTCTCTTGTTTCTTCTTATCTCTCCTCATGTTTGCTCATCTTTAATGTAAATGTACCTTATGGATTGTTGAACTTTCTAGAGACTCCTGCTGTGTTGATTAATTGCTAATGAATGCTAATGAAGGAGTGAGGTGAATCTACACTAGGATGTATTTAAGTGATGATTGATTAGATTTAACACTGGCTGTCAGGAGAGTACTTACTAGAAGAACAAGTCCATAAATATGCACAGGATGGTGGGTTGTCTCCTGTGACCCCCCCTGGCCTTTCAAGTCAAGTTCCTGGGTCCCCTGCATTGGACAAAGGATTCACCTTTGCAGCTTTTGTAGTTGAAATAGAACATGGTAATTTTCTTATTGAAAAATTGTAAACCATTGGCTATGACATTGATACAGTGATATTGGACAGATATGGTTAAAACAGACAATGAATTTCTGGTATTAGGAAAAAATGCCATTGACTCAGCTCTAACTTGTGGCATCCTGAAGCAGAAAAGAATGAAAAATGGCCATCTTCATGATTTAATCCATGGTGCAGCTCCTCAAGTAACAGTTCTATCAAATACATTTGAAGCCCCAATACTAAAATAGATTATTAGCTCACTTGGCAGACAAGATAGAGCATAGTGTTTGTGTGTTAAAAATGTCTTTATTGGACCCTTTAGTAAAGGAACTTAACACTCTGATTTCAATTTCTGTGACTAGTGAATTTGATGTAGAAGGTTAAATTCATTTTATGCCATTCTTAAGACACTTGTAATCTAACAGTTTCTTAATCCACTTGGTGAAAAATAAAACAAACAAACAAAAAGAACTTCTCTGAGTTCCCCTTCCCTTCTGCTATAAAAACTGTGAAGAAAATGAATGTAGATCAGGGTTGAGAAATGATGGCGTTTTCAGGAGGTCAAATATATTACAACCTTTCTTCTTTTTTCCTTTCTACTACAAAAGAATATAAAATTAAGACCCATTATGATCCATAGAAGCTGATACTGGAGCAGGTGATTTAAGTTTGGGATACAATTATTATTGTTAGTAATTATCTAGTAATGTACGTCAGAAGGAAACACTGTCCAGTTGTATGTTATTCTTGTAATGGATATTACCTTTGAGATCATTGTTACAGTAACTGTATTAATTCATCTCTTCCATTTTTTCTTTGACCCTCTACTTTACAAACATGTGTTCTTTCCAGAAATGGGTCTCTCCTAACAATATGTACATGTTGGCCTCAATTCTAAGAAGCATTCAGTGGTATGTCTTCCAGGACTGATCTGTCTGTTCTGGCAGTCCATGGTATTCTCAATATTCTTTATGAACACCCTAGTCAAATGCATTAATTCTTTCTTATTCATTGTCTACCTTTCACATGCTTACAAACAGTGGTGGGATTCAAAACATTTAACCGGTTCACTGCCCTAATGATAGTTTTAAATATAAACAAAGATATACCAAAAGGTGGGTTATTATTTCATACAGCTAGTACCTAAATATGAACAAAAAGAGAGGTAAAAAACACTACATTGTGTGTTTTAAAATATTAATTTTAAAAATAACCTTGATAAAATAACAAAACTGTTGAGATATTTCTCTATTACTTCCTGATTAGCATCCTCACTTGAATATTTTTTAGTCAAATTTTTCATACCTGTGGATGGAATTAGCACTATCCTGGGCTCTTGAATATGCGGTTGTGTGGATAAATGTGAATAAAAAAGAATATGGAATGTGAATTTGTGATTTCTACCTTACAAGCCACCTACTTTAGAGGGAAACCTGATTATAAGTGCCATTTTAACAACTGGCTTGCTGAACTCAACCAAAAATTAGGTATCAATTCTGCCAACCAAGTGTAAACAGACCAAATCCCACCACTGCATATGAAAATGACATGGTCTGGGTTAAGCATACTTTAATCCACAAAGTAACTTCTTTGACACTTTTGGAGATAATGGTCTTCTTAAGATAAATGATGAGGCAATCTAGTTACAGGTAGTATTGATGTCCCTTGGTCTCCGCCCTGTATTCCTTACCAGATGTAGAAGAGAAAGCTTTTTTTTTCTGTAGGCAGGTATTTCCCCCCAAAAAGTAGTCAGGATGGGCTGTGACATGTGTGTCTAAATCATCTACTATTCTTATAAAGTCCTGAGTTTTGACAAATGATAATTGCTATGCCACTCCTACAATAGCAAGCAGAACAGTTTCCCTGCTTTAAAATAATCCATTGTATTCTATTATTCATCCTTACCTTTTTTCTCTATGAAGTCCTTGAGTGCAATAGTTTAAGCCTTTAGCAACTAAAAGAAAAGTCACCATTTCAAACTTACCAGTGCCTCAGCTTGGGAAACAGCCCAGGGATCTGTTCTTCTAATGATTATACCCAAGAAATCTCAAGGAATAATTCTATTTTGTCCTGGAAAGTCACCATGAAGTGGAAATGACTGGCTGGAACATCCTCCAGCAGCATAGTTTGTGTTTTCAATATATCATATATTTGGAATGATACACAATGCCGTGGATTGGCATGGATATTTTTTCATCTGGTAATATATATTTAAGGAGCCTACATGTCTTTTATGACTTGATAGATCATTTCCTTTAATGATTGAATAATACTCCATGATACAAAGATACTACAGTTTGTTTGTATTTAGCTACTGAAGGACATCTTGGTAACTTGGTGGACCTTTGGGCCAATATGAATAATGTGACTACTTACATGTGTAGGTAGATTTTCCCTTCCTTTCCTCTTCTCTTCTCTTCTCTTCTCTTCTCTCTCTCTCTTTCTCATTCTTTAATGAGGACATATGAGAGGAGGCCAAGTATTGCTCCCAAATCAAATAAACCTTAATTAGATAAAAATATCAAAATGTGAAACTATTTTTGTTGATCTTTCCTCTAAGTCTATATACTTCTGAAAGCGGTATTCTCATCTCTTCTACTATTTCCAAAAGAATCCTTTGCTCTTTAATTCATACCATGTCAAAAGAATAATTTTGTCTAATTCTATGGACTCAAATCCTGTTCTTTTAAGATGAAAATAATAGCAATGTGCATTACCAGGGGGTTATGAAAGTGGGGGGATGGAGTAGGGTGGAAGAGCTCATACCAAAGGCTCAATAGAAAGTAAATGTCTAGAAAAGAATAAGGGCAACATATGTACAAACATGCCTGACTCAATTGATGTATGGATTGTGATAAAAGTTATATAAGCTCCCAAAAATGATTTGAAAGTAAAATAAAATATTATTTGTGTTTCAGGAACAAAAAGAAGTCTGAAGGGGCAAGTTCAGGGCTAGGATGGATATGGTAAGTTTTCCCAATGAAATTTTCATAGGAAAACTCTAGCTACCGCCAATGAATGAGCTGGTACATTGTTTGTTGTTGAAGAAAATTGTTTCAAGTTTCCTCACTAAGTTTTATCACTAAAGCTGAGCCCTGGTGGCATAGTGGTTGTGTATGGGACTGCAGCCCACAGGGTTGATGGTTCAAATGCAGCGGCTTTCAGGAGCAAGACTGGGCTTCCTACCCCCAGCAGGGCAGTGATGCCACATAAAAACAAAAACAAAAACAAATGAATAAATAAGTTTTATCTCTAAAACAGGTTTCCATTTTTTTAAGTTGTTCATAATAAGCCTCATGATAATTCTGTGTGCTTTGAGAAAATCTACAGATCTGGAATCTCTAGAAGCACTTTTCCTGGTCTTCTGAGCTAACTTCTTTTCAAAAATTTAAGTAACCCAACATATCCTCTTGGATGTCACTGTTTTGATTCAATCTTTTTATGTTAAAGGTTCCCTGGGAGATGAAGGCAAGTGTGTGCCTAAAGGAATTTGTCTTCTGCTATTCACGGATCACAGACACATTTAAACATGTTTTATTTGCAATAAAACTATACATCTATAATCTGGAATCCTTAGTAAGACTCTTTGACTTCCCCACAAAGATTTTTATATAAAGCCTTAGACACATGGTTAATATATCCAATAGTAAATCTATGTTTACCTTTGTGAAAAAAATTGTCAAACTATCTTCCAAAATAGTAATATCATTTTATATTCTTACCAGCAATTAAAGAGATGTTTTTATTTTAAAATAATATCTATTTTTAAGCTTTATGTGCTTTTTCCTTTTTTCTTTCTTATTAAAAGATCGTTTTATTGGTGGCTCCAACAACTTTTATAACAATCCATACGTCAATTGTATCAAATGCATCTATTTTAAAAATCACTGTGTTCTATGTGCATCATTTCTTCTGTACTTAATCTGTTTTAAACACTCCCACATTGATATAACCTCATTATTATAACAGAGAAAATGCTTTTCTCAAATATGATTACATTCAAACATACGGATTAGAAATTATAACACAAATTTATGGGAACACATTTTTCCAATTTAGGCCGTAGCACATCATTCACCTTATTTTTTAGAGCATTTCATTCTACTCTATAACTATCTGATTATTCATCTAACTGATATAGTATAGGTTCTTCAGTCTAGAGAGTTTTGAATAATATTTCTAAATAATGTGCATTTATATTGCTTTTCATTGCAGTTATAATCTGTCTTTTATTGTCACTTTTGAGGCATGTATTTTGAAAAGGATTATACTATATAATTCTGAAAATTTCATAAATGATACTTAAATGAAAAGTAGATACATACAAAAACAGTTCTAAGCTACAGAAAATGTAATAATATATCATGCTATTCTTATTTGCCATTTGTTACAGTGGCTCTGTTAATAGTCTCCTCAAGCAACCCAATGACAAATTTTTACTTAAATTTCTTCCTTGTCACTCAAAAAGATCCTGTCTACTAAATCTAGTGTTACTAGAGTAGTAACGAGTGAAAATTGTTTGCATTCATGTCACTGGGTTTTGTTTCATTTTTGTTGTATCACAGGGTCACGGTGAGTTGGAATGGATTGGCTAGCATGTAAAAACAACAAGGGAAACAAGTTTAGTGATACAAGAAGCATCAAAAGAAGATGAAAAGAATACATAATTACTGGGCCAAAAGGAATTGGCAAGTTTTCAACCACTTATGGAGGTATAATATAATAAAAAATCAAGAAATCCCAGCTACATTGAAGGTATTGGCAAAAAAGAACCCTCAGGAATTGATAAATCATCAATTGAAACAGTTCAACAAGCAGCTGCAGCACTCACTCATCCATGCCAAGACCTTTTAAAGCAGCTAACAGACTGGGGAAGAAACCAAATTTATGCCTATTCAAAGGAAGGTGACCCAGGAGAATGTAGAAGTTATGCAACAATGTCTTTAATATCACATGTAAGCAAAGTTTTGTTCACATTAATAATATTTTGTAAGATAACTAAACATCGTTGCTGCATCCCATCCTCCACAACTTCCAGAAACTTAAGTCAGATTCAGAAGAATATGTAGAATGAGAGATATCTTTGCTTATGTTAAATAGATCCTTCCTGAAAGCAGAGCATATTGAAAAGATGCTTACTGGTGCTTAACTGACTGGGCAACAACATTCAACTTTGTGAATTATAACAGAGTATGCCTAACGTTTTGAAGGACAGTAATTCAAGAACACTTAACAGTGCGCATGGGTAG
>PVJH01001695.1:0-196454 GCA_004026705.1 Nesogale talazaci | reverse complement strand
TAAGAATACAGATGAAATAAATAGTCAAATTCTCTACCCTTGAGCTACACCCCCTGCAGATTAAATAAGTTTGGTGAAAGAATACAATGGTGGCACACTTCTCTCCTATTTCCAAACCACATAATATCCCCTTGTTCTATTCAAACGACCTCCTGGTCATGTGCTGGTTCCACATGAAGACAACTAAATGGCCATGAATTTCCACTACTTCCAGTCATGTATAATTTATTATGATCTACACATTCAGATTCCTTTGTGTTGTCAAGGAAATGCAGAAAGGAAAAAAAAAGTCTTTCTGGTGTGCTAGGCTTTTAGTTGAGGTCCATTTCTCTTCAGCAATGATCCTTATTCTAAACTTTCCTCTGAATCCCACTTGGATTTCTGGCAGCTCTCTGCTAATGTGTTACTGAATCCATTATAAATTTATCTTCAGTAATATTTCGCTTCTAGGTGGTATTAATAATATCATTTGAAAAATTCACTGGGTTATATTTTTGTATTGGGACAAATAAAAATGGCCTCCAAGTGACTACACTCCAGTTTTGACCAAGTAACTGTTTGACTAAGTAACTATCCTCCATTTTTTTTTTGGGGGGGGGCCATAGACAAATATTGAATGCTTCCAATGTTGCAAATGGCATTCTGACAATTTTTGGACGTTTCCTTTTTCTTAGGCCATTGGTGAAGTTCAGTCTTGTCCCTTCAGGATCATTTGTTCTTAATCATCTGTTAGCTTCTGAAATGGTTCAGGGTCAACCAATTCTTTTTGACACCCAAGCACATTGTCATGAGTCACCACAACCTTACAGAGCAAAGTATTACTACTCCCAGGGGCTTCCCAGATGGTAATGTTTTTCAAGAGTAGAAAGTCTCATCTTTCTTCTGCAGAGGGCTGGTCATTTCAAACCACAGAACCTGGGGTTAGCCCTCCCAAAGCAGAACCCCCTCCACGCCTCTTGGCATAGTGACTCCATCTTCTCAACACCTACTTTTGATGCTTCTTACTTCATTCAATCCTATATGATACTTGCATAATTTAACTTGAGTCTTGACTTCACCTTCTTCACCCTCAAAATGTGTGTGCTCTTACCTTTTCATAATCCTAGGTCTTTGAATGCTTCATTATAATAGCTTAGCTTATCTCTTAATCTGTCCTTTTGAAATTTTCTGCTCAGCTCTTCCATTTCTTCCATTTACTTTAGCTATTCTTCAGTCAAGAGCAAATGTGAGGATTTCTTTTGACATCCAATTTAATAAACTTTTCTTTCTTTCCTGATTTTGCAATACTAGTTTTAGTCACTGGTGATGGCCTTAATATCATCCAATAACTAATCTTCACCTCCAGGGCTCTGACTGGGATCCGTATGATTTTATGTGTCTTGTCAGCAGAAAGATGAAGCAGAGAGTATGTGTGTCCCCCCTTCAGGGAGGAAGACAAGAGTTCCCAGAATCCTCAATAGAAGGTCATGCCCATATAGAGGCCTTATTCACTATGACTCAATTGGCAAAGCAGAGTATACCTCTTTACATCAGTTGACAGGAGATTATATACCTTCCACATAATTAAATTCAGGAAAACCTTGAGTTAGAGAGCCAAACTGGAGTGACATGTTCAACATATTTTAGTATATGTGCCATCGAACAAAACACAATGTTCAACATATTTTAAACAGATAAAATACTGAAGAAAAAAATCAAGCTTCATGTTTGTGGCAGTCATGTGCTTATGTTAATTTTATGATTGAAATGTAGAGGTGGAGTCTAGCCTGTTAATCTGGAGATAGCCATTGAGTAGCCAATGAGGCCTCTATGTGGGCATGGCTTTCTCTGAGACTTCTGGGAAATCTCATGATATTTCCCTCATGGTGATGAGAAGCTACTCCCCAGTTGTTGGGAGTTAGTCTGAGAGATGATGCATCACAGATAAGACAAGGTGGCAGCATCTGAGAAGCTGGAGGAGCTGGCGAAGAGACCACATGGCTTTGCCCTGATAGAGCCAGACCTCTGAAGCTGGGGGGCCACATGGAGACCTGTGCCAGGTATGAGTTGCTCTGCCACCACTGGATGCTGTTAATGGACCCTGAGCCCTGGAAGTGAGGAGATGTGGGGAGACACCTGCCAATGCCGGGATTCTGTACCCACTAACCTGTGACTTCGTGAGTTGGAAGGAGACATTATAGACTGGTATCGGGCATATGGGCTAATATCGGACTTATGACTTTGAACTGGACTGGGCTGGGATAATTTCTCAGTGTTCCATTCCTTTTGTATATAAACTCTTTCCTTATGTCCATATGCATGCATATGGAATTTGTTCCTCTAGCCTACCCGGACTAACACAATGTTCCAATATTAAAAGTTGGAATGATGCAGGAAACATCCAACCAAGATGGAAAGAATACACATAGTCAATGTACCAAAAAGAACTGGTCCACATTCCAGCATTCCAGGTGGAATGTGCAAGGTTTTGAAAGAAAAATTTCCCAACATCACTAAAGATATTAGTCATAAATGAGACTCTGGGAATTTCTGTGGCAAAAATTGATATGTTTCAATAAGCTGTGAAGCACTAGAAGCATTTGCTTGAATATGCCAGAAATTTTGGAGGACAGCTACTTGCCCAATTGGGCAGAAGAGATCTATATTTGTGCTTATTTTTTAAAAAGGTAACCCAATATAATGCATAAATTATAGAACAGTATCATTAACATAACCTCCCAGTAAAATTTTGCTGAAGGATATGCAGCAATAACTTCAGCAGCGTATTAATAGAGGTTCAGACCAGATTCAGACATGGATATGGAAAAGGGACCTTCTTGATGATATCAAATTATTCTTGACAGAAAGAAAAGAGTACCAGAAAAACGTTTACATTCTTTTATTTTACTATGCAAAGGCATGCAAATGTGTGGATTAGAACAAATTATAGATAGCCTTAAGAAGATTAGGAATTTCAGAACATTTCATTCTGCTCATGTGAAACTTGTACGTGGCTCAAGAGGTAATTGTGCTAATAGAACAGAGGCTAATATAACTCCTGCTTTGAAACAAATGACCCATGCATCAGAGTTGTATCCTCTCGTCACGCTTATTCAATCTGTATGCTGAAAAAATAATCAGAAAAACTGGATGGTGTGAAGCAGAATGTGGCATTGATTTGTGAGGAAGAGTTATAAACAACCTGCAATGTGTAGATGACACAACCACACTTGCTTAAAGTGGGGAGGACTTGAAGCATTTGATGATGAGGATCAAGGATTTTAGCCACCAGTATGGATTACAAACCAATGCAAAGAAGACAAAAATTTCCATAACTGAGCCAAAAGGTAACATCGTGAAAATACAGAAAAGGTTGAAGTTGTCAAGTATTTTTGTCTTGCCTGGATCCAAAATCAATGCTCATGGAAGCAGCAATCAAGAGATCAAAGCCCCCTTGCATTAGATCAATCTATTATTCCTTAGACTGGAGTGACAGAGACGTTACTTTGAAGACCTGACCCAAGCATTTTCCATCGCCTCACATGCATGTGAAAGCTGGGCATTGGATAAGGAAGAAAGGATGCATTTGAATTGTGGGCTGGTGAAGAATTTTGAAAATACCATGCACTGCTCAAAGGCAAACCAATCTGTCTTGGAACAAGTGTGGCTGGACAACAACGGGGGGACTAGCTCTTACATCCTTTGTATATATTGTCAGTAGACTCCAATCTGTGGAGAAAGACATGGTGCTTGAGCAAGTGCAGAGCGTGGAGAAGGAAGAAGGATCTCAAGGAGATGAGTTGACACAGTGGCTGCAACAGTTGAAATGTTTCCTCAGCCACCGGCATGATGTGAAGGTGGCACATGACTGGCAGGGCTAGTTATTGTACAAACAGGTTGCTATGGGTCAAAATGAATAAGATGGCACATAACAATGGGAGCAGCATGTGTCAGAATTAAGTCAATGGCATTTAATAAGAATAATGTCTTGTTGATGTAGATAATTTACATCATGCATATACTCTCGGTAACTATGTTTATATACTATATTGGTAAATAAGCTATGACATATACTGAATTGAACATGTTTTCTTTCTTCCATTACATTCTCAACCTTGTGAACATTATTCCCAGTCTCATGCAGTGTGAGTGGAGTTGTCAATGTGCCTATTTGTATGCCTTTGCATAATCTAGTTGGTATAAAGTGTTTGAAGACATTCAGTGCTTAAGGTTTTTATGAGTACATTGATTCCTTGTGACAGTTTTATGGATTCAGGTATACTGAATAATGGAAGTAAAAATGTGTTTGACTTCCTTCCTGATTTTTATTTTTTCAACTGGGGGTTTAAATCATGAGCTCATATTGAAGTCCAGGAACACATCCAATATTTGTGACTTATCATAGAATTGGTCAACTCAATAAAGATTCAGTTAGTGTGTTGTACTTCTTCTCATTGTTATCCACACACAATGTAGATTATTTAGTCCATAGGAAAGATCCTTTTACAACAAACTTAAAGAAAGGGTTTTACTCCCTTCTCTGGTGCTTTCATGTTAATATTGGTCAATAATTCTCTTTATTTTTTCAGTTTATCTCTGATCATTTTTGGTTATATTTAAAGTGTGTTAAAATAGTTATCCATTTATTCTGCTGCTATGTAAAGTTAATAATTAATGATTGATCTAGTATCTATTTATTAAATTTAGTTTATTTAAATTTAGAAGTTCTGCAAATCTCTGCTACCTGCATGCTATTTATAGAATTTGGTTCTTTGAGAGCTACAAAGATTAATTAATGAACGTCAAATATGTTTACCTTTAGGAAGCTTAATATAAGAGATGAGTGAAAAAGAATACAGATGCAATGTGGGATGTGATGAGATCCTAAGATAGAGCCAAGTGTAAGGATATGATATTGATGAGAGATATGCTAGAGAGGTAGCATTGCAGAGTAATCTGGAAAGGTGACTTGGATATCAAAAAAGAAGAGTATAACTAAAGTCTTTTTTAAAATCATTTTTAGAGCTCATGCAACTCTTATTGAATTCATATATACATGCACTTTGTCAAGCACATTTGTACATTTATTTCCCTCACCATTCTCAAAACATTTGCTTTCCACTTGAGCCCTTGGTATGGGTTTCTCATTTTTCCTCTCCCTCCCTGCTTCCTCCTCCCTCATGATTTATAAATTATTATTATTTTGTCATGTCTTATACTGTTTGCAAGATGAGCAAAGATATTGAGAGAAGAAAGAATTCATTATGTTTCAAAAATCAGTAGGTTGATTTAATATGGAAGACCAAAAAGTTAAGGTACTAGCTTGGAATAATCTTTAATTTTGCACCTATGAGAGCAGATACAGTTCCTCTATGCCTACTTAATTAAGTTCATTTGTTTTTGATAGATATAGGAAAAATGCAAGTCTATATTATCCCTGTGTATCAATGGACTGTACTTACCACTTATCTTTTTTTAATTTTTAGCAGTTTTATTAACCCACATTTCAATGGACCGTACTCACCACCTATGGTTTCTTTATGCAGTCAATGTAACAGAGTACTTGGGAAGGAAATATAGTGAAAATGCGCGAGGGTTCTTGTGTGTGTTTTCTTGCTATCTTTTTAAAACTTTTAGCAGTTTAATTAACCCACATTTCACACAATTCGCTCATGCAATCACATCAAGAGGAATTATACATTCATTACCAGAATCAATTTTAGCACATTTTCTTCCCTATCCCCATGGTTCAATCTTTTGAAATGAGTTGTGTAAATAAGTAACTAATAAAATGAGTTGTGAGCACTACGAGTTCTAGAGTGTGGTCCCTTTCCCCACTCACTCACATTTTGTGTGTGTTTTTAATGAGATTTTATTTTCTTCTCATTAAAATTTTCTAACAAGAATGGATTAAAGCTTTCAGGATCTTCATTTTAAGATTGACATGCATCAAAATGAGAAAATACACAGCTGAAAATATAAATATAATAAAGTATAATGTATGAAGTATGAATTTAGGAAACTTGAAGGTTTTCAAAAACAAAACGAACACTTGAAGATCAATAGTCGAGACACTAGTAAGAACAGAAGCTGGTATTGGCTCTTTTGAGCCAGGTAATCATAGGATCTACTACTATGCTGTACATGGCAAGGGAAATGACATGTTTTTTTGCAAACTAAACATTTTATGATCTATCCTGCAGTGCAATGCTGTCAGTGATTTACTGAATTTTTTTTTGAAACAAAAACTAATATGGAAATAAACAAATGTGTTTCTGAGGAAAGCAATAAAACAAAAAATTAACAATATCCATATGGCAGAGATTCCACTCATGAGAACTGAAGACACTGAATGATGCCTTTAGCTATGTTTATGAAAGCAAATAGAAAAGAAAAGAGAACTTGAAGATCTTGACATTAAGCTCATTAAATGAAATTCTCACACCAAACCAGCTACAGATGTCACGTAAAAGTAGTGGGATAAAGTGGACTTTTGTGCTATGGTGAGGTATGAGTCATAAACGACTTACCCTTTCTTCTCAGGAGAGGGACAATTTGACTGCTGTGGTTCTATGCTGGCCAGAGTGTGGGTTAAGTATCAATTTCCTAATCATGTATGGGTGTGGAATATTTATTCCTGGCTATTTTGACCTGAGAGAAAACCTGGATTTGACTTAGGATGAAGGAACATGCTGTTTTAATTGTTCTGCTGTGCTCCTCCTGGCTCCTCCTGTCCACCCCCTCACACCCCTGAGTGCTGAGCAGCTGGCTGTACAGCTGTGAAGAGGGACTGAGACAATTTCCCTGTGGTGCAGACCTCTATCTTGCCAAAGGAAGAGAGAGCGAGTGAGAGAGAGAGAAGTCTTGCTTGTTTGTTTATGCTTCTCCTTTGCCGGAATTCTTCTGAAAAGAAGAAACAACACTCCCTTGAAATATTTACTCTTTCTCCATTAACCCAGAAAAAATGTCCCCACTTGTTTTTCTGAATGTTCCTTTTTAAGTTTATAAAATAAGGAGTAATCAGATAAACATCCCTCTTTCACCTCTCTTGAAACAGCAACTTTGATATTCATTTTCTCTTCTCCCACAAAAGGTGGAATTCATGCTAATGTAGCCAGGAACACTGAGAACCACCTGCCTCATGAGCAGACAACCTGCTGCCCTCTGTTGCGATTAGGTAAATCTGCTGCACAAGACCTATGCAGAGTACTGAAAAGCAAGGATGTTACTTTGAGTACGAAGATGTGCCTAGCCCAAACCATGGCATGTCCCATTGCTTCATATGCATGTGAAAGTTGCTAAATGGTTAAGGAAGAACTAAGAAGAATGGATACATTTGTATTGTGCCGCTGAGGGAGAATATTGAAAGTTCCATGAACTGCTGAAAGGAGAAGCAAATCTGTCTTGGAAGATGTAAGGCCAAAGTGCTCTGTAGAACAAGGATGGTCAGACTGTCGTACATACTTTGGACAGTTTGTCAGGAGAGACCAGTCTCTGGAGAAACACTTGACTTGGTAAAGTGGAAGGCAGCAAAAAAAAAAAAAAAAAAAAAAAAAGGGAAAGTCTTCAATGCAATCGATTGACACTGTGGCTGAAAGATTGAACTGAGGCAGAGGAACGATGATAAGGATAACTTTCTGGTTGCTATGGATCATGACAACAACCATGTGAATTGCTTGTGCTTAGATTGCTTCTAGCTGAATTGAGTCTAATAGAATGGTGTTAATCTACTAGCCATCAATCACATCTTTTTATAAAGAGTATGCTACTGAGTTTTCAGTGAATGTGTACTCAGCAAGCTAAGTACCCAATGGACAGTTTTCACACAGTTGTTCAATCACTTCAGTCATATTTATCACAATGTTCCAACATTGTTTCTGTTCAATATGTTCGATTCCCAGTACTCAGAATTTCCTCCCTTTTAGTCTTAGTTTTGCTCTGGAGTAATTGTTGACCTTTTGTTCTCATGCAGAGATATATCATGATTCTTAGCTTCACCACCTATGACAAACTAAGTGTAGTGAAATATTCAGTGAAAGGGACACTATATCCATTGGCTAAATCTCAAACTTAAAATTTAGATTTACAGGGTTGCATCAATGATCTTTTCCTAAACAAAAAGAAAACATATGGGAAAATTAAATATCAAAAGACTGTATTTTTCTGCACACTAGTGGTTTTCACATAAGTTACCAATCTTATGGGTAATATCCTCTATTTTTTGTGTACCCCGCTGCTGTTTCACTAACTAGGTGATCTCAATTGTCTCTAGGTTTTAATGGGTGTCTCATGGAACCCTGAAATTTCTATTGTTCCAACTTAGTTGGTTTATTTTTAAAAAATATTCTATAAGTATTTGCTTTGTATTCTACATTTTTCTCCCATTCTAGAAGTCTGGTCCATTGTAGTTAGACAACAGCTAGTTCTTCTGGTCTCAGGGTAGATGCAGTTGTAACTTGGATTCTTATGTCTTCTCTGAGATTTCTATGATTTTCTTACTGTTTTGCTCCTAATGAGTAGAGACCCACCATTGTGTCTTAGATGACTATCTTAGAAATTATGCTATCAGCAGGATACAGATGATGAGTTTTATGAATTAATTGATGCCAGTTTGCTGATTTTTCCAAAGAGACCATGATGGGAATCATATTTTAAAAAAGAGAAGCTGTAGAAAAACAAAAGCATATAAAATTGACATGGCAATAATTCACCTTTGCAATAATTATTATTTTTGTTGTTTTATTTTAATCTTGTCATTTGGAGAATGAAAGTAGATTCAGTGATGTTTAAGACTCTAATGTTGCTCTTCCTCTCTGCCAGGTGTGTCGTAGATGATAAGAACTCGAAGGTGGCTTGGTTGAACCGTTCTGGCATCATTTTCGCTGGGCATGACAAGTGGTCTCTGGACCCCCGAGTGGAACTGGAAAAGCGCCATTCTCTGGAATACAGCCTCCGAATCCAGAAGGTGGATGTCTATGATGAAGGTTCCTATACTTGCTCAGTTCAGACACAGCATGAGCCCAAGACCTCCCAAGTTTACTTGATTGTTCAAGGTAAGGAAAATGGGATAGGTGGTAGTATGGGAAATGTATAATAACCATGATGCATATACTATTTGCCATATCCTTCCTGAGTGAGGAGATAAAAAAAAGCAGAACAATATTAAATGTACATTTGTGCTTAGAATCTACTTTCTTTCTAAGGATACACTTAAAATAAGAAGACTAAGCAGAATCCATAGAGTATCATTGCCAGTTTATATTCTTGGTATGAATGGATTCCTTTTGCCTTGGGTGAGAAAGCACACAGCAAGGGCCACAGCTTTTAGCAAGAAGTTAAAACAGAGATATAAGAGCTCACAGAATACTTGTAACTCTGTTAAGTTCAGCTTGTTACCGTGATTCTTTGGCTAAATTCAAGACTTCTTCTTATGTTTCCTCACCCAAAATAATATCAGTAATTTTGTTTCACAATAATATATTTAGAATATATATGCAAATTCTCAGAGGCTTTGATCTCATCTCAGTTGACTAACCTTATCTGTAGTTTGTATATACATTTAATGGCATGCTATTTGGGAGCAAATCCAGTGCTAAGCCTTTGCAAAGTCATTGGAGACAATATGCTTCTAGATTGGGATTTCCAAGGGCATGCTTGAGTCATAGTTTTACAGAATAAAATACCCAGATGGCATATGCATACCCCCAAGTTCTCTTGGGCCCCTTTTTCCATAATTGCAGGATGAGAATAAAGCTGATCAGCTACACAATTTTTTTGCCTGCAAAATCAAACCACCAGCAGTTTCAATCCATCTATCAGGAAAGATCTAAGTACTAACAAATATTTGAGCTGTGTTCATGTAGTCTTGATTTACAGTTTTATGTAAATGCAATGCAAATTAGGCGTGGCCCTAGGGCTTCTGCCAAGATTCCAATGCAGTCAGTGGCGTGTCGAAGTTTGACTGTAGCTTCTATTAATGTGTTATGGAATTGATTATTTCAGCATTTAAATTATTGCTCTCCCAACTCTTCTGAATAATAGATTGAAACTGAAATAAAATATATCAGAGCCAGTCTGGTACAGGCGTAGTTTAGTCATGTGGCTTCTATCTTGGTCCATTTGCAATGGCTGACAGTTTCATTTTATTCCTACTGACTTGTCAAGTCTCTGTCATAGTCAACACATAGGATGCTTTCCTGATAGTTTAGTACTTGAGACACCAGGGTTTGAAACTCAGCCAACCAAAATAAATGTGTATGCATAGCTAGAGATATGTAAACACATGAATTGGTTCATTTACCACCTTCAAAATGCATGAAAAGGTCTACACATATGCACATCCACAAACACACAGAGCCCACTCAGAACCAAAGAAGACTTTTTACCAGATTTAAAGATAATGGGAAGGTAAATAACTAGTTAACATAAGGCTCCTGAGTCCATATTTTATCCCGTGACTAACTCCATATTATATTGCAATTCCTCCACAGTTCAAGTACCTTTATGCCTTAGTTAGGGAACATAGAAATCACAGCCAGAAATGGCACATTGTTTTTGTCTTTTACTGAACAAAAAGGGGCAATCTGAATAATAGTATCCATGCCTTACAGAAAAGACAACAGAAAATCATTGCACATGGATTTCTTGCTCAAGAGTATAGAAATGACATGATGTTTGGTGTCAAAGTGTTTTCCATTGAAGTGGAGGTGTTTGCTATGACATTAAGGATTATGCAATGTATGGTTGGATATTCACATCCAATTCTCAAAGCCCCTTCCTTTATTCTTATTGAGATTTATACTGTTTAGATAAAAATATGACTATGCCAAAATGATGAGAGCTAGGAAGGGATTGCATCACCCCTGTGGACATCTCCTTGCTGCATCTGTGCAAATGAAATTGATATGAAAATTAAGAAATGTATTCAAATGTGGTCAATACCAGGAAACATCTATTAACTAGTCTCCTTTAATTCACATATATCACTATTAAGTTGATCTTAGTAATTTAATTTTATTTTTAAAAAGACTAAAAATAAAGACACTTCAGAGAGAACAAGGAACCTATCCTCGGTTCTCTTTTGAGTTAGTAGAGGGTTTTACACCCATCTATGTCTTACTCAAAATATTATTGTCATTTATTATTCATTCCATTCATAGGAAAGAAATAAAAACAGTTTTAAAGAATCTACTTGTAATGGGAAAAGGAAAGATTGTTTCTTCCTTCACGTGAGTCAGAGTGAGGGACTTTTTTTATTTTTTAACAATCGTATGTATGTGGGCGGACATCTGGTCTTTAGCACCAAATGACTGAACTACTTCTTGGGACATTCAGTTCTGTGATTATGTCAGGAGTTTCTGTAAGGTTTTCTGTTCATACTGTGTATCCCCACTGCTTCCTACTCAGTGCCTCAACTGTCACACAGACAAAAGTTATATACAAGGGTTGCTCTTAGTTTTAATCTTTCATTCCACATATGTATCATTCCACATATTCTTCATTTGTGTCTCTTGCAACAACATAGCGCCAGGCCATAGCCTCTTTAAAATTTGAAAATCTTAGTCCCTTCCATGATTTCTGGAAATCCAATGCATCATGGGTTAGGCAACAGGCTGCTAACTGAAAGGTAAGTAGTTTGAAGCCACTCGGTGCTTCCAGGGAGAAAAGGTGTACAGTTTAGGAAACCCAGCAGGTCCTGTGGAGTCTGTGAGTTCAAAGTGATTTCACGACAGTGAGGTTGGTTGTGGGTGTCCATAGGGTTATTGTTGTTGTTTTTTCATAAGTTATTGGACAGCAGTGATTTTCGTTGTGTGTGTGTTGTCTTTGTTTTAAGTGTAAGAATTCAATTAGGTATTCTAGGTAAGCCCTTAGCATGGTTGCTGGAGCATGATACATTCTCTTGCAATAGATAATGAGGTTGGTTGTCATCATCATCATCACCAATTCATCATCCACAAGTAATCATCATAAAACTCACTCTTGCCCCCAGATAGAGTCTCAGCATAAATGGCTACAATTTATTTGCTGCCAAGAGTCACTCATTTCCTCCTGACCTTTGTTGGAATCATCACTGGCCATTGTTCTTGTCCCTGTCTTATGATCATTAGATTTTCTTGTCTAGGATGGTTCCTTAGAACAACATCACTGCTAAATCATCAAAGATCAGTCAGTGGAGAGCTAATAAAATTTAAATTGATGTGACCTGTTCACTATGAGTCTTCATTAACTCAATGACAATGGATTTGATAACATAGTGGGTTCCAATGATCCTGTTAACCACAAGGTCAGCAGTTGGAGACCACTTCCAGAGAAAGATGAGACTTTCTAGTCCCTAAAGAGATACAGTCTTAGAAACCCATGAGGACAGTTCTGCCCTTTCTTACAGGATCGACTTTAAGTTGGAATTGACTCAATGGCAGTAAGTTTCATTTTGATTGACACTAGAATTTCAATTTCACTAGTTGGAATTAACCTTGGGAATGCACCTCAAAAGACTCCAAACTGACTGTCATCCAGTCATAACTACCCCTTTTGGACAAGGTAGAAATGTCACCTAGACATTTTCCTAGACTGTAACTCTTTAAGAGAGCAGAAAACCTTGTCTTTCTCCCTCAGAGCCACTGGTGGCGTTGAATCACTGACCTACAGGATAACTGCTCATCCCCTGACCATTACTCCATTGGGACTCCTTCATAAAAAAAACCCTAGGCAATACTGTGGTTGCTGTTTCAGAGAACATGTTTTGAGAACTACTGCTAGAGATGAAATGTGTGCCTTAAAATGATATGGTAAAATAAAGCTGCATAATTTAATTTTTGATAATGTCTCCCCTCCCAAATATTCCTAGAACTGATTTTTCTAGGCATGAGACAGAGAAGAGGTAGACCAGCACCAAAATTCCATAATATGCCTACTAACTGTTTCCACTCTCCACAAGTGCTTGCCCAGCCTTTTTCTGTGGAAAAAAAAAGCTACATTTTTTTCTCCCAAATTGTTTGTTTGGAGTTATCAAAGTTTTAAAAATATGACTGAGTTCTTCTTCTCTTGAGGTCAAAATTATCCCTCTTCATAAACGTGGAAGTGTTTTCTGCCATCTCTAATTTCTCCTGCATTCCATTTCTCCTAGGAGTCTCATTTTCATATATATATATATATGAAAATGGCATACACATATATTATATCCACATATATATTCACTTCACATTGGTGCATTTCAAAATTTGAAGTATTCTCTTTTATTTGGTGGTATTTTTGTTATGGAATATAAGATTATATAAGTTCATGAGAGCCATCACATCCAAAAAGCCTGTGTTGGAATAAATACAATTGGTTCATTAAGCTTAATATTTTATCAAATAGCATCTACACATACCTGTCACAAAAGATAATTTTTTAAAAGGTCAAATTTTTGCAATAGCAAATGTACAGATCAATAAAGTGATCTTTGTGATCATTTATGATTAGTTATTTAAAGTTGCATCTGTGGAAGCCAAAACTCCCCTGTATATAAACATTCATTTAAGATAATTAATAAATAGTAGGACCCCTAAGGAAATCAAGATTTTTTTTTGTTTCCACTCCAACACTTTTACAGATCCTAATATTAAAAAAAAATTCAGAAAACGTAACCTAAGTTTTAATTTAAAAGATCATGGTCTCCCATTAATTCCAATGTCTTCAACAGTTCTTTGCTTATGATTTAAGAGTTTTTTTGATCTGTATTTTGGCAATGTTTTTCTGTGTCCAGATATGACATACCTTGCAACAGAGTCAACCTGTTTTTGTTTTGTTTTGTTTTCACTCTACTTGTCAAAATACATATTTCAGAGTCCTGCTTTCGGAACAGTTGAATCAGATTCTCTGGGGATGGGGTCAAATTTGCAAAGCTGACCTGTTCCTCAGGTGATTTAGATGGACACTAATCAGAAAGAAGTTCTATTTTGGAGACCTGAAGAATCAATAACAGAAATTTACTATTGCCCAATTATCCGTTCTACTGTATGACATTGCATCAAATTATATCCTAGACTCTGTAGAGCAACAGCAACAGGTTTACAAGAGTAAAAATTAAGTCAAATAAATGTTTGCCCCCCACAAAAGTGGATTAAGCTCATGAAATTAGTGACCCTAATAACTAGGATACATTATAATACAATAGCATTAAGTATTTTCATGAATAAGGGAAGACAATAAGACATCCCAAAGATGATGCTTTTAAACAGTGAATCTTATCAAAAATATCATTCACCACATTTATTTTATTTTTTCATATTTTTAATGCTGTGTCATTACTATGTGGGTTTTTGTTGTTACATGCCACTGAGTCAGTTCTAACTCCTAGGGACCTTATGCATATCAGAAGCAAGCACTACCCCATTCTGTGCCATCCTGACAAGGCTCCCAAAGCTTGCGCCCATTGTTGCAGCCAGGATGTCAATCCATCTGGTATGGGTCTTCCTCCTTATCACCACCCATCTAGGGATGTCCTTCCCCAGGGACTGCTCTCTCCTGACAACATGTCCAACGTATGTGAGACCAAGTGGCAACATCTTTCCTTCTAAGGAACACGCTGACCATACTTCTTCCAAGATAAATACTTTCCAATATTCTCTAGCATCACAATTCAAATGCATCAATTCTTCTTCTTCTGCGTCCAACTTCACAGGCATACGAGACAATGGAAAGGTCCATGGCTTATCTCAGGAGAATCTTAGGCCTCAAAGTAAAATCCCTGTTGTTCCAATACTTTACCAAGGTCTTTTGCAGCAGATTTGCCAATGCAAGCGATTATTTTGACTGGTGCAATCAGAAGCATTGATTATGGATCCACGCAAGATGAAATCCTTGATGACTTCAACATTTTCTCCATTTTCATGATGCCGCCTGTTGGTCCAGTTGTGAGGATTTGGCTTTTCTTTAAATTGTGTTGTAATCCATACTGTAGGCTGCAATGCTAGGTCTTCACCAGAAAGTCCTTCAAGGCTGAGCCCCGGTGACGTAGTGGTTGGGTGCAAGACTGCAGTCCCCTGGAATGGAGGTTCAATTCCAGCTCCACAGGAGCAAAGGCTGGGCCTCCTACTCCCACCACCAGAGGGCAGTGATGCCCCCCCCAAAAAAAAACAAAAAACAAAACAAAACAAACAAACAACAGAAAAAGTCCTCCAAATCCTCATCACTTTCAGCAAGCAAGGTCTGTCATCTGTATAGTGCAGGTTGTTAATGAGCCTTCCTCCATGCTTGATACCACATTCTTCTTCATGTAATCCGGTTTCTTTGATAATTTACTCAGCATACAGATTGAATAAATATAGTCAGAAAATACTACCCCGATGCATAACTTTCCTGATTCTAAACCAAGCCGTAGTCCCTTGTTCTGTGTACACAGACATCTCTTTCTTGATCAATGTACAAGTCCCTTATGAACACAATGAGATGTTCTGGAACTCCCATTCTTCTAAAGGCTACAGTTTGTTTATAATCCACATAGTCAAATGCTTTCACATAGTCAATAAAGCACATGTGGGTATCTTTCTATATATCCTTGGTCTTAAGTCAAGATCTATCTGACATCAGCCATGAGTACTCTCTTAATTATCTGACACTATCATGACAGTATTATAATAAATGGTTCAACAGTATGAATTTATCTCCTGAGAGTTCTGGAGGCTGAAAGTTCAAACCAGGGTCTTTCAATATTGACTCTTGCTATGAAATGTTCTCCAAGTTTCTGTTCTCCCAGTTTCTGACCAAAAGTTCTTGTCATTTCTTTCCTTGGAGATGGTCCTCATAGTACGTGTACATATATGTGTCTCTGTTCCTATTCTTCTCTTTCTTCTCTTTCCTGTAATTGAAAAATTACTAGGTCTAAGAACCACTCCACACTGCTATGCATTTATTAACATAACAGAAATTTAAGCCCTATTTCCAAAAGGATCACATATAGGAACCAGATTTGAATACATAATTTTAGTGGATATAAATTGATCCCTAACTGGTACTCATATGAAATGAATAAATTTTACATTGTGTCTTTATGGGTATGGTTAATATTCTTTTTTAAATTACTTAGTTTTCATATAATAATTAAGAGACTATTAATAGAAACAAAAAACCTTTGGCATTTTTGAAACTATTTCTTAATAAATAGTTATATATTACTGCAATATTAAATAGAATCACTAGAAATGTTTTTTCACCACTATTATTACTCAAATCACATTCTTTGTCAGGAAATATACCATATAAAAACCAGTTTTAAACTATAATTTTGAAAAATCAGAGGGTGATGCCTTATAAAACCAGCATGTTTAATCTTAATTTCCAAATTTCCTTTACTTACTTAATCATAGGATATCAGCATTGAGTTTCAATTGCAGTGTCTAAAGATTTTTAATGTAACAATGGAAGAGCCAAATTTTAGAAAGCATACTTTTCTTTTTTTAAAAAAAAAAAAGAAATAGTCCTCGAGCCTTCTGTTTTTTTTTTATTTAAGTTCTTAGAACTCAATTTTACAACCTATTAAGCACACATAATGGTGATGAAAATGTTTTCCCATAATTCTTTGAAAGTAAATTTCTCTTGCTCTGGCTCACCTGCCTTCTAGCCTCCCTACCTCCTTCTTTCAATCCTTCTTTCACCACTTCTTTCTCTCCCATTCTTTTTCCATTTTTCTCCTTCTTTAATTAGCACAGCGTTAAATAGATTATTCTTCCAACAATTGAGCATTGCCAACAATATTTCATGCAAAAAACTTGCCAGTACATTCTTATTACATTTATTGTATTCCACCTTTTAAAGGCTTTCTAATTAAATAAGAATTTGAAAATGTATGTAGCTAGATTTTAAGCCATGTGTTTAATTATTTTATTATTCAGAATCTAAATGACTCAGTGGAATGACCATTTATATTTCATATGGTAAATTCTACTAATTTTCCTACATCTTTTCATGGAATATCTTTGACTAGCTGTTCATCTGCAGGCTTGGCTTTAAAACATCTCTGCTAGCACAGCAAACAAGTAACTATCATAATGGGAAGAAGTGAAGGTTTTGGACTAAATTAGTTACAGAATGTGATGGCAGGTAGTTTGCATTTGATGTTGTCCTGGAAGATAGACTTCCAGGTTTACCCACCACAAGTCTATCCAAGATTCCTATATGTATCTGAAACTCAGGTTTTAATTATTAAAATAAATAATTTTTTATAGCCACATGCACCCTTCTCTGGACTGCCTTTGTTCTTCTCAAAGAAGATAGTGAATTGAGAAGAGACAAAGTTGTGTGAGTACCAATACTGATGTCAGTGCTAGCTCAGTGTACAAATCTCATCTTTATGCTGGGAAGAAAACAACTGGAAGAAAGACCCATAAATGTTTAGTCATGTTGAAATCTTGAATTGCTGCAGAGATTGGGATTTAAATACCTTATGGTCAGAATTTTGAGGGCAATTAAGAAGATTTATTCCATATCCGGTCTGCATCTGTTAGATATTATAGCTATATCCAGTCTGTGCCACAAGATAATTTTATTTGCATATACATAATATTAAATGTGGCTACTTACAGATGTGCTGGTTTGTACACAGAGGTGTGCCATAAACACTCTCATTTCCTGAATTTTAAAATAATACCTCAAAACACCACAAGCCATCATCTGTAGTAATTTTAAATACATTCCTTTTAAAAAGTAAGTGATACTCATGAAAACTACTGAAGGTGACTTTTAGAGTTCATACATTTAAAAGTAATGAAGATGTGTGAATATATAAGGGGTACCCTCCCCACAAAAAAGATTTACTTTTCAAAGCTATGTATTTGATTTTTTTTTTTTGCAAAATAACCTTATCACATTGAAAATATTCTCTATCACACTTAATACATTTATCAAATCCATGATTCCATTCTTGGAAATATTTTTCAAACTCATTTTGCTTGGTTGCTGACAGCACAGCCCTCATTTTTTCCTTCATCTCTTTGATGTTCTCAAATCACTGTACTTTCATGTCACTCTGAATTCACAGAAACAAAAAAAAAAGTTGCATGAAGTGAAGATAGTGTTTGTAGGACCACAAATCAGGCCTTTTTTGCTGCACAGCTATACTATCCTTTCAGAATCTAGCGATAAAGGTTGATTATTTGATTATCTGACCTGGTGGGATAAACTCCAAATGCACTATCCTCCTCACAGCATAAAAAAGCAACTAAAACAAATGAGCATCATCTTGATCTTTCATACACTTGAACTTTTTTTTTTAGATGATGTGATGGTCGTGTCTTCCACTGGCTTAATTGATGTTTGCTTTCGGGGTTATAAAAATAGCACCAGTTTGGTTTTTGTTTAAGTCATTTTATTGGGGGCCATTGCAGCTCTTATCACATTCCCTACATATATACATTGTGTCAAGCACATTTGAACATAAGTTGTCATTATTTTCCAAGCAATTTTTTTCTACTTGAGCCCTTGCTTTCAGCTCCTCACTTTTTATCTCCCTCCTCTCTCCCTTATGAACCCTTGATAATTTATAAATTTTTGCTTTTATTCATGTCTTTCACCTACTGCTGTTTCCCTTGACACATTTCCTGTTGTCCATCACCTTAAGAGGGGGTTAGGGTTATATGTCTATTATTGTAATCGGTTCACCCTTACTCCCCCTACCTTCCCTTACCCTCCTAGTATCTCTACTCTCATTATTGATCTTAAGGGTTTTATCTGTCCCGGATTCCCTTTGTTGTGAGCTCCTATCTGTACCAGTGTACACTCTCTGGTCTCCCTGGATTTGTAAAATAGAATTGAGATCATGATAGTGCATGGGTGGGGAGCACATTAAAGAGCTAGAGGAAAGTTGTATGTTTCCTGGGTGCTATACTGCACCCTGACTGGCTTGTTTCTTCCTTGTGACTTCCAGTTGATTATAGGAGTTCATATAGAAAAAGAATGTTTGGAAACTGATAGCAATCTTTCAGTTCTACTTGATATGACTGAATTATGGAATGATACACTGCATGTATTAAATCCCAACTAATGGGGAAAAAAAGGAAGGAAAAAAAGAATATCAGCAGTAATGACCTTAAGGTAAAAAGGCAGGGTCACCTCAGAGCTGTTCTTTCAAAGCATGACATGTTTCCACTCAAAGTTCTTTTTCCTGGTCAGTCAACATCTGAAGCTCAAATTTCACGGTGACCCTTTTCATTTCCATATCTTCCATTAATAGTTGCTGAACCAAGCTACATGATAGCCCAGATAACTTCCTCATCTCTTTGATGGTTCATTGTACATCTTTGAGCACAGGTACATGAATTCTGTTGACATTTTCATACTTTCAGAAAGCTGATGGACCTTCAGTATGAGATTTGTCTTCAATTGACATTTCAACTCTTTTTAAATGAGAAAAACACGTGTACCCATGAGTTTTTCCCATTGTGCTGTCCCTGTAAGTTATGTTCAACCTCCCAACATTTTCTGAGGCATATTCCTGAGCAGGAAACAAAATTTCACACCTGCCTGCTGTTCTCTTAAATCGGTCATCACAAGAAATGAAGTACAAGTGAATTTGCTTTTATGAAAAAATTCACTGTGAGCAGGAAGAAATTTCCCAGGCAATGCCACTGGGTGCACTAACTCAGAGCAAGTCTTTTGATGATCACTGAGCAAGAAAAATGCCTACTATGAAAGTTCTACCCAGGGGAGTTTTTTTCAGGGTTTTCTTTAAAAAAATGTATATCTTATGCTAAAGAAAAATAACCCTTATGCTATTATGTTAGTTTGGGTAGACTTGAGAAACAAATTCATAAACACACATATGTATATAAGGGAGAGATTTGTATACAAGAGACATGGGACATTGAGAAAGCATCCCGACGCAGTCCAGTCCAAATCCATAAGTCCGATATTAGCCCGTATATCTGTCACCAGTCTAATAAAGTCTTCTTCTGACTCATGAAGCATGTACAATGACACTAGGATAATCACAGGCTAGTGGGTACAGAGTCTTACATATCCAGCAGCAGTAGAAGCATCCTGGCACTGGCAGGAGTCTCCTCATGCCTCCTCATTTCCAGGGCTCAGGGTCCATCAGCAGTATCCAGTGATAGTAGAAGCATCTCTGAGCTGACAGAGGTCTCCCAGGGACTGAATCTTATGTCTTGTCAGTACAGTGTCTCCAAGTGACTTAGCTGTAAGTCTCTCACAACCCACGAGGGAAATATGAGATTTCCCAGAATTCTCAGGAGAAAGCTATGCTCACACAGAGTTCTCATTGGCTGTTTCCAGATTGAGAGGCCAGACTCCACCCCTACACTCCTAATCAAATTGGCACCAGAGTACATGACTGCCACAGCTATCAAATCAACTCCAACTCAGGGACCCTGTAAGACAGAGTAGAAATGCCCTCTAGGTTTCTGAATATGGAATATAACTCTTTTTGGGAATAGAAAGCTTCATCTTTCTCTTATGACTGTACCAGGGGACTTCAAAATTGTTATAGCATGGGCTCAAGTAGAAAATATTTGGAAATTAATATGACAACATGTATGTAAATATGCTTGATACAAATAATGTATTGAATGTTATAAAAGCTGTAAGAGCCCCCAATAAAATCATTGGGGGGAAAAATGAATGAAACAATTCATTTTGTTGTAGAATGAATCAATAATCTAACTTTTCTACTAACTTTAAAACTTATCATGTGTGTATGTGTTTGAGTGTGAGGGTAATATATATACACATATACTTTTATTATTTTAAATTTACTAGGACTTATTTGTAAAGCACTCATTTGGAAGATATTGATGAGATAGATCATTTTTTCAAGTCATCAGTCACTAGCTCTACCTGAATGACAAATACATTATATAAAAATTATAATAAAATTATCTTCTTGTTTATGCTGTTAATCAATAAACAGGTTGACATATATTGATAAATTAATGAACCTTTGTGTAGGTCCAGACAAGGAATGCTTCTGTGCGGGCTAGCACCACTGTGAAGCCAATGTTTATTTAGAAACTTGTATCCAAATGACAGGCTATGTAGTAATGATAGTACCTTATCTATAGTCAGGTAAATTAAACAAATAAGGATATATATTATGGTTAATGAATAATAACCACTTTTTTACTATTAAAAAAGTGAAACTACTCATAAATATGAAAAAGAGGAAAGCTAAAACTAACCCCTATAGAGTTTGAATGAAATGGGAGTTACTAGTAGTTATTCATGATTTTTAATAGAAGGGAGATGATAAATAGATAGATGATTGCTATATAGGTAGCTGATATATAGATAGATAGATGGAAATGTATAGATAAATTCCTTACCTGTTCTCAACAAGTGAACCCTGGAACAGTGAATATACTTAGCATCGACAACTTAGTTTAAAATACTACTCCTTACTACAAAGATCAATTATTTCTTAGAAAAACTTCTGACATCAGATGAGCAAAAACAATATAAAGGCCAAGAAGGCAAGAATACTCAAAGGATATTGAAACAAGCCAAAAGTTAGCTATAGAGAGACTTTCAATGAATAACTGAGGGAAAATTTGGACATAAAAATACATAATGATAGTATCATTATTATGTGTGGCAGGTTAAAATTATCTTCAGTCTTGTCTCCCAAAAGTAATAGGTAATAGAAATATTCGAGATTGAAGGTGCTGAAGTATAATGTCTATTTATAGTTTGATATATATTAAGCAATTGTTTTTGAAAAAAATTAAACATTTTTATTTTCTTATTTATTTTTAACTCACTTTATTGAGGCTTATGCAATCATCACAATCCATCCATCCATTCACTGTGTCAAGCACATTTGTACATGTGTTACCATCATCATTCTCAAAACATCTGCTTTTGAGCCGTTGGTATCAGCTCCTCATTTTTCCCTCTCTCCCCCCATAAACCCTAGATAATTTAGAAATAATTATTATTTTGTCACATCTTACACTATCCAATATCTCCCTTCACCCAGTTTTCTGTTGTCCAACCCCCAGGGAGGAAGTTATATGTAGATCCTTGTAATCAGTTTCCCCTTTGTACCCCACCTTCCCACCACTCTCCTGGTATCACCACCCTCACCACTGGTCCTGAACTCTTTCTTGAAATGTCAGTAAATCTAAAAGGAAAAGATGGAATCAGGAGATATTGTATGAATGCCATCACAAAAATAGTAAGTGAAGGCCAGAAAAGTTCTTATCAGTGAAGTTTAAATCTTTCAGGTGTTCTTGAAATAAGGAATTTGATTTCATATTGTCTTGAAGTAGCATGCCCCAAATACTTCATAAAAAGAGGAGACAAATGGAAAAAACTTTCACCAACATCACGTTGATCATGTGACCGAAATGAGCACAGGAGTATTGGGACAAATTGACACCAGGTACCCAACCATCAAATACACTGAGCAGAACACAGCCTCACGTTCCAGTTATTTGTAGCACAATCTGAGTCTAATTATGATAAAATATCAGACATACCCAAATCAAAGCACAGTCTCAAAACACCAAACAAACTGACCTATAATTTTGATAAATCTCAGTGACATGCATGTCAGGAGAAACTGCCATCGATTGAAAAAGATTAGAGCAATGGGATCGGATGCTTGGCTGGAGGAGTCATTATTGTGATAATTGACAAAACTTGAAGTGATGGCAGATTAATGGAAGTGCCTTGTGTGACTGTTGCATTTTTTCTCTCTAGGTTTAAAACTAATACTAAATCTCACCTTTTCATTCAACTTCAATAATCAACTAAGATCGAAAAAATTGCTAATCCTCTATAATTGAATTAATAAAGCATACCAAAAGGACAAGAGAGAAAATGCATGAGGCGATCTCAATAATAACAAAAATATGTATAACTCAATATCTATTTTTGATTTTATTTTCTATTCCTTTAAAAAATAATGTTATTGGGGGACTTTTACAGCTCTTACCACAATTCATACAGACATACATTGTGTCAAGTACATTTGTACATATGTTGCCATCGTCATTTTCAAAGCATTTTCTTTCTACTTGAGCCATTGATATAAGCTCCTCATTTCTCCCTTTTCCACCCCCCACGAACCCTTGATAATTTATAAATTTATAATATTTTCACTCCTTTATTTTACACCAACCAATGTTTCCATTCACCTACTTTGCTGTTGTTCAACTCCCAAGGAAGGGGTTGTATGTACATCATTGTGATTGATTCTATTCTTGTTTTTCTTAAATACAAATGTTTTAATCTAAGTATATATTATGTATTTTTAAAAGCAAAAAATAAGTAATGTTAACAGTAACTTATATCAGAAACAAGGCAAAAATAACGTCCACAAAATTGTTTCACCTTTTTATGGGGAATGGGAAGCTCAAAGTATGTTCGTCAGTGGCAGGTTAGGTCTATCTTCAGTATTGTGTCCCCAAAGGAATAGGTAATAGGAGATTAGAGATTGAAGGTGCTCAGGTATTACTGTCTATTTATAGTTTGGAGAAAGAAGATAATTTATGATAAATTTGCTTTTTGCTTTTATGACATTCTATTGCTTAGCTGAATTCACCCACATTATGAAGGTTAAATTACTTTACTTGATGAACTGATTCAATCACTTATAATTATCTCATTACAGAGTCTAGACTGGTATTTGACCAGACCTTCAGACAACAGTGCCTGGCCAAGTTGGAACATAATGTAAACTATTTCTGTATATATATTTTACATTATTCTGGAAATTCTGATCAGATCAAGAGGACAAGACCATGAAATAAGAAAAAGGAAACAAATGTATCAAATTTTCCAGCCAATTACTTTATAAAAATCATAAATTGAGAGGACACATTAACCTATTAAGTGTTTTCAATTACTCAGTTATATGCGTAAATAAATGAAACAGTTTTTCCATTTAACTATGATAAACACAAAATATGCTAAAATTAGCCAATCCAAAAAGTTTATGAGTGAATTAAGTAAATAATAGAGAGAACCTTTTGGCAGAAATTGATACCACTTTACCTAGGAGAATAATATTTTTCCTTTAATGGAAAAAAATACTTAATTCTTGGACTGAACACAAATTATTTTATGAAAAGAAATTTTTCAGGAAAATAATATGCATTTTGTTTGTTTTACATATATAAAAACTACTGGGACTGTGACCCACTGGGTTGGCAGTTCAAATCCAGCAGCAGCTCACCAGGAGCAGGGCTGGGCCTCCTATTCCCACCAGAGGACAGTGATGCCAAAACAAAACAAAACAAAAACAAAAGCAAAAGCTGCTTTGAAAGATTTAGAACTAAAATTTACTAAAAATTTAAAATTATATGAATACTAAATTAAAATAATATCTCAGAGAAGTAAGAAGAGTTGTGCTTTTCAGACACTAGTATATTTTACAAAGCTAAATAGTGAATTTTTAAAAAGTTAAATGTGGTTTTCTCAATGGAAGCAAAGGGAAAAACCTACTGCATATAACACTGGCACATGTGAAACAGATTTATTTAAAATAATAAGGAAAGTATTCTTATCCAACAACCATTTTTTGTGAGTGTTCTGTTGTTGTTGGGTGGTGCAAACCTATCCCATGATTGAGAGCCCATGGATGACAGAGCAATGCACCAGTGGTTGTGTGCAACTCACAATTGTGGCTGTGGGAGCCTGTTGTTGTCTATTCTCTGTCCATCTCCTGGAGGGTCTTCCTTTTTTAAAAAATCATTTTATTGGGGCTCATACAACTCTTATCACACTCAATACATACATCAGTTGTATGCAGACTCCATTTGCACTTTTCTTGCCAACATCATTCTAGAAACATCTTCCTTCTACTTAGGGCCCTAGTATCAGTTACCCATATTTCCCCTCCTGTCCCCCAATATCTCCCCCATAAACCTTTAATAATTTACAAATTGTCATTATTTTGTCATATCATACACTATCCGATATGTCCCTTTACCCACTTCCCTGTTGTCCATACCCCAGGGAGGGTGCTATAGATACATATAGATCCCTGCAATTGGTTCCCCCTCTCTACTCCATCTTCCTTCATTCTCCTGGTCTCACCACTCTCAACACTGGTCTCACTACAGAGATTATCTGTCTTGAATTCTCCATGTTTCTGGTTCTCATCTGTACCAGTGTGTATCCCCTGGTCTAACTGGATTTGTCAAGTAGAATTGGGATCATGATAGTGGGTGGGAGGAAATATTTAAGAACTAGAGGAAAGTTACTATATCTCATTGTTGCTACACTGTACCTTAACTGACTCATCTCCTCCCTGCAACCCCTCTGTAAAGGGATGGCACTTTACCTATTGCTGGGCTTTGGGCCCACAATCTGTAATCCCCCTGGATTATAATGATATAATTTTTAGTTCTTTGATGCCGGATACCTGATCCCTTCAACACCTCATCATCACACAGACTTGTGTGATTTGTCCATGTGGACTTTGTTGCTTCTGAGCTAGATTGCTGCTTTCTTACTTTCAAGTCTTTAAAACCCCAAATGCTGTATCTTTTGATAGCCAGGCACGATCAGCTTTCTTCGCCACACCTGCTTCTGCACACCTTTGTCTTCAGTGATTATGTCAGGAAGGTGAGCCAGTTTAATAGAACACAATGTTCTTGCATTGAGGAAGTACTTGAGTGGAGGTCCACTACCCATCTGTTGTCTTAGTACTAACCGTATAAGTATATGCACATAGATCTATTCCCCATCATATATAAATATGTTCACCTATGTACATGCCTGTATTTAGACCTCTATAAATGCCCTCTAACCAGCCTCCCCCCACCCCCCCGTTCTTTCCTCTTTTTGCTTTTCCTTTCCTTTTGTTCCCCTATCAAGCTAAACAGGAGGTCCTTCTCCAGGTACTGGTCTCACATAATGTGTGCAAATGACATGAGCAAAACCTTGCTGTTCTTGCTTTTAAGGAGTATCATGATTGTAATTTCTCAAAGACTGATTTGTTCACTTGATAGTCCACAGTTAATTCAGTATTTTTTGTCATACCATACTTCAATGGCATTAATTTTCTTGTTTGTTTTCTTTACTTATTGTTCAGTTTTTGCACGCACATGAGCTGAATGAAGTACCATGACTTAGTGAAGTGTACTTCAGTCCTCTAGGTCATGTCTTCATTTTTGATATTTGAAAGTAGTCTTTTGCAGCAGATTTGCCCAGTGCAAAATATAGTTTGTTTTCCTAACTCATGTTTCCATGAAGGTTGATAGTGGATCCAAGTATTTGATCCTGCCTATTTGGTTCAAATGTTAGTGTTTTTTCTCTATGTTGAGGTGTGATCTGTCCCAAAGGCTATAATCATTGACCTTCATTAGTGTTTCAAATTCACTGAGCTTTTCAAAAGCAGGGAATATGATCTGCATATTGCCAGTCATTAATGAGTTTTCTTTCAGTCCTGATGCTTTGTTCTTAATACACTCTGGCATCTTGGACTATTTGTTCATTATTTGTGTTATGTATGTATAGTCAAAAGATGCAAGCCCCCAAGCATATCATTTCTGATGTTATACCATGTGATATCCCTGAATTCTGTTCATATAATTGCCTTTTGATCCATGTACACTTTCAACTAAGCAAAATTAACTATTATATTATTTGCCTTCTCCATAATGATATTTGTAACATGGAAGGATCCAAATACTCAAAGGCCTTCTCTTAGTCAATAAAAGAGAGACAAACATTTTCTTGGTAATCCCTGTCACTATACTAATGTAAACAAAATTTACTTAAATGTGGTATTAATGATATTGTTGGATATTTCACACATTGTATTGAATTGTCTTTCTTTGTCATGGGTAGAAATATAGATTTCTTCTAGTCATTTGGCTATGTAACTTCCTTTGGTATTTCTTGACATACTTAAGAGTGTGTTTCTAGGATTACTTTTGCTTATTGAAACATTTCATTTGGTATTCCATCAAATCCCAAAGTCTTGATTTTTTTTTTTGCCAATGCCTCAAAGCAACTTGACTGTTTTCCTTCACTACTCTCCATTTTGGATCACATGCTACCTCTTTAAGTGCTTGGATGATGACTAATGTCTTTTTTTTTTTAATTTTGGTGTAGTTACTCTCTGCATATCTTCATCTTCCTTTGGTGCTTCATGTCACCTTCACTATTTTGAATGTAACCTCATTCAATATTTAACTCAAGTGTTGATTTTTTTCCCTTCAGTTATTTTATTGAATAGTACTGACCATGTTCTTCTCTTTTGATTTTCTAAATACCAGTCTTTGTATGTTAAAAATTTTTTAAAAACGACCAGTTGCTTTGCTAAAAGTCTGTAGAAATCTGAAAATACTGTGGAAACCTGTATATCCTGAGTGGCCCTCCTGGTATTTAACATGTAAAAGGTAGAGTTTGTTGTATCACAGTATGACACACTGATGGAAACATAGTGAATTGAGCAATTATTTATGGAAAGCGTGAAGTTGATTTTACTGAACAATTTAATACCAGATATGCAAAATATTAAAAAAAAATATTTTAAAGAAAAGCTAGAAGAATCATCAGGAAACTCAAGGTGGTTAAGGGTTTCTTAGCATAAGTCAGAGTGATCATGTGTAGGAACACATGAATGCACTTGTTTCTTTCCAGTACAATTCCACACGTGCACACATACACATTTGCAAGGTTCTGTTCTGTGGTCTCCACCATAACTCAGTCCTGGAAAAGTGAATAATTTGGGGAGCATTTTGTCATTGGCTTTTTTTATTAGTAACTTTATAAATTCTATTCTTATTTGTTGACAAGTAAACATTTGAGAACTATAGCAAAATCAATTTGCATATTGGAACATTGCATGTCATACATATTACTAATGATAAAATGTACAAAGTGCAACAAAACAACAATTGTTAGAGTAACTTATATATTATAATAGCTGAAATGTGTCATAAATCAGGGATTATCAGTATAGAGGTATACATATATTACATATGTTTATATAATTAAGAAACATGTAACCAACTGATTTAAAAACAAAATATGCAGCAAATAAAGTTCTAATGTCATTAAATAGATGTTAGTATCAAATAAAAACAATAATACTAATAGATGTAGAAACATAAAGGAAATCATAAAAGATATAAAAAAGCATAAATAGCTGAGTTATAAAATATGCATAGAAGTTGTCAGAAACTATGGAAAAGCTTTAAAATTCTCACTAAAGAAAATGCAAGGCAAAGCAACAGTATATTTTTATTGTTTTAAAGCCTATCATAGTAGAAAGGGTTAACTAAATTTGAATAAGTAAGAGGATTGGCAAATCAGTAGGAAAACTAACACTTTTATATACCCCTAGTGAGAGTGTAAATTAGTGGAAATGCTCCCTAGGGCAATGAAGGAATATATATCAAAGTTTTAAAATATATTTGTATCATTTGACCTAGTAATTCTACTTTCATAACTGTGTACAAAGAAAATCATTTTTTTCTTGGCACGAAGTAATCATAGCTGTGTTATCTTTTAAAAGAAAACTCTGGAAAACATCCTAAATAATTAAAATGAGAAATAATGCATTCAGTTGGATTCATTTCATAAGAAGGACTATTTCAATGTTCAGTCTATTCAGCATTCACAACTCTTCTCTGAGGTTAGGGTTTTTTTCCCCCCTTGTCAGTATTGTGTGGATGCACACCTTCACTCCCAGTGTGAAAGCTTAAAAAGAAATAATGACAATGTCAAATTTAAGATTTGAGGGTGAGATCAAGGTCCAAAAACACCAATGCATCTTCTCCAGACTTGGAATTATTCATAGCCTTCATTGACACAGAAAAACTACAGATAACACAGAATCTGTTCAGGTAATTGATGGCCCTGGCAGCAGCAGGTTTGCATGGAAGTGACACTGATGAGTCAGTTAATCCTGGGTCCAAGGCTATGCTGAAGGTAGAAACCAAGGAACTGATGAACAGGAACCAACAGTGACAATCTTGTTATGTAGTTTGTTCCATGAGTCTGGTTGTGTATCCTTCACAAATGAGTGTGTGAGTTTCAACAGTTTCTCTTCCAGCACAAGGCAACCAGACATGTTTATCTTGCTTACTAAGACTATTTACTCATTAGTCCATGGTATTTTTGACAGTTTAGAGATTCATCTTTATACACAACCGAATATGAAAATTATAGAAAAATACCATTGATATCATACGCAGGTAAAACCGTGCTGAAGATCATCCAACAACAGTTGCAGCAGTACTTTAGCCAGAAGCTCCCAGAGATTTAGGCAAAATTCTGAAGAGGATGAGGAATAAGGTATATATATATATATACATATATATATATTACTGCTGATGTCAGATGGATGTTCGCAGAAAACAGAGGATATAAGAAAGATGTTTATTTCTGTATGATTGACTAGACAAAGCCATTTAATGGTATGGATCATGACAGACTATGAATGGTGTTAAGAAAAATTCCAGAACACTTTACAGTGCTCATTTGGAATTAGTACATTGAATAAGAGGCAGTTGTAAAAACAGAGAAAGGAAGTTCTAGGTTGTTTGAACTCAAGGAAAGGGTATGTCAGAGTTATATCTTCATAGCAAACTTATTCAATCTCTATGTTTACCAAATCGTTGCATGAAGAAGAATGCAGCACCAGGATTGGAGGGAGGTTAATTTACAGCCTGTGATATGCAGATGAGGCAGCCTGGCTTAATTAAAGATGGAAGGATGATAGACTTAGAGATGAGGATTGGGGATTGAAAACTTCAGCATGAATCATTAACCCATTGGCACCATCATGTTAGTGAAAACCATTGAAAGTACCATGGACTGCGAAAAGAACAAACCAATCTTCCTTGAAAGAAACACAGCCAGAATGCTCCTTAGCGGCAAAGATTGCAAGACTTCATCACAGGTACTTTGGACGTGATCTTAAGAGAGACTAGTGGCTGGGGAATGACATCATGCTTGGTAACATAGAGGTACACAGAATTGCTGGAACACCTTCCATAAGATGGATTGACACTGTGACTACAACAATGGGCTCAAATATAAGAATGTCAAGGAGCATGTGGAATGAGGCAGTGTTTTATCCTTTTGTCCACAGAGTTTCTGTGAACTGTAGCCAACTCCATGGCACCTGCCATCAACAGGCATGATCCCCACCCTCTGCCCTGACATATCATTCCAGTTATCACTCTGTTAGGTACATCGTAGCACAAGTCTTCCTCAACCTGTGACAATAAAGTAGCCATGGTGTGTGAAAAAGAAGAGCCCGGGACTTATTAGGATATGGACACAGTCTGTGACAGGACAGAACTTGACTGTGTCGCTGGCAGGAATCTGTAAGCTAGGAAAGAGTCAGTTGGGTGGCGTCATGGGAGAAGGCAACAAGGATAGGCAGAATTGTGCATGCGCATTAGGGTGTGCTATTGTGTTTTCCTGTGTGCATAGATATTCCAGATAGGATGAAAATTCATTGAAGACAAGTTTGGGAACATGAGGTTCCCCACTGAAATCTTAAGACTAAAACCTCAAGTTGACATAGTTGAGAAATACAAAGCATGTTAGGCCAGTGTTTTGTAGACTTTGAGTGGATTCTCCACCATGGCTTGCCTAATCTTACCAGTCCACAAACAAGTGTCCTCCCTAAAACTGAAAGAAAGCATCAGTCTCTCTGGACATATATAATATTCAACTTTATAACTTGGATATTTGGATATTCATTTTAGCTCCTAGAATACACAGATCCCGAATCTTTTCCTTTCGAAATCACATAGAACATTGGAAAAGCTGAAGTTCAGGATATCATTGATCATGGACCTGTAGTTTCACTTACTAATATAATCATCCCTGGATGTTGAATTCATAGGGAATGGTGGGATCACAGAAAAAGTTGAGGTGGCTGATGAAAATCTTCACTGTGTTTCTTCATCACTTCACTTTTGTACAGATCCAGCAAATATCTGCCATTCTCTGTACCCTGCTCCCTCCATCTCTGAACTGGGAAAATCTCATCAATTAATTTAAGGGACATAGAAGACATCAGATAAGTAGTAATCCCTGAGTGCTTTGAATTTTCAGTTTTCTCTTCTAGTATTGCCCACTCTGAGAAAATACTAAAACTGAAAGCAAACTTATTATTTACAACGAAATCTTCTGTCAGAAAAGCTGTTGTAGATCTGTGAGTCAGGGAGTGGGGAAAGTATATTTCAGATTATTTTGAAGCAGAAAAATAAGGATAGATATAGTTTCTTGAAGGGTCATTGGTTAGTGAGCAGATAATGATTTATAGCACATTTTAAAATACTCTTCCAGATAAAATGGTTTATGAAGAAGAAAATGAGGCTGTTTATTTAAACTCTGAAAGCATCAGAAAACTTATGCAACTTTCATTGATCTGGTCTCTGCTGGATAATACCACTCTTTAAAATCAATGGCATATTTACTTCACTCAGAATGCCTCAATGGTTGTAAAGCAGTCAGCATGGATTGTTGAGAAGTTAATTCTTTATTTGTTCCCACACTGAAAAAAAATTCATGTCCTTTGGGGTACTACAAGTTTGTCAGTACTCAACCTAGCCTCTTCCCCCTGTCCCTGGTTAATATCAATCCTCCATTTCAGTGCCACTCAAAAGAATCACTGCTGACAGTTTTAAGTTTACACTTTTCTAGGCTAATCATCTCTGAGATTAACAAAGTACTAAATTAACAAAATGCTAAACTCTCCATGTGGTCCACATGTACCCACAACTGAATATTTTACCATACGTCTCTAGGACAGGAAATCAAAGCATTTGTCTGATGCTATTGTTTTGTGTCTGACATGGTAGTTTTTTTTTGGAGGGGTGTGGGTGTGGGTTGTTTTCCTAAGAACTTTAATATCCAAGAATATTAGATATTCCTTTTGGGGGATGTGGTCCGAAGGGAATGATAGACTCTCTGATATGAGTCCACATCAAAATTTATATCAGTTTATGTCATCCCTGAAAGAAAGAAAGAAAGAAAGAAAGAAAGAAAGAAAGAAAGAAAGAAAGAAAGAAAGGAAAAGTGTTAAGGGGGACAAATGTTCCATAAGGGTTTAAGGCAGGAAGCAAGCCCCTTTAAGAATGCAGTCTGACCAAATGGCCCATGATTGATGGGGCAGCACCAACCAAAGGGTTTTAGCCAATTTACCAATGCCAAGTCCTGCGAGTGATTTTGCTGCCTCTGACAGCTGGTGTTCTCCGTTGGAAGACTGTTTGGGTATACATCTATGATTTGCATATTTATATACCTTGGCTGCTGTGTAAGGCCTGCATTTCACAGCAGTGTGGGTAAGCTGTGCAGCCTTGCTGCTTGAGTGCCTCTGGGCACTGGGTAGTAGAATTGATTTGAGTCGAATTGCAATTTTAGGTTTTGTGTTTTGCAGTCAGCTATCCAGTAATGCCACATTTTTGTGCATCGTCCTCTTCCTCAGCTCCAGTAACATTTTTAAAGCATCTCTCTGCATGGGCTACCATTTGAGGCAGGCACATTATAGGCTCGCTAGGAGGGTACAAGCTTAGCTATTAAGGCATCATATTAAGATAGAAAGAAAGACATTAAAGAGATATCGTTAGTCAAATTGAAGCCTGAAGAGAGGATTGTGGGAGCTGCACATTGAAAATAGTTACTTGTGCTTGTCTCCAAGTTGCGTTGGTTTTCAGCAGGGGAATAACTTTTTAAAAATCATATATATATATATATATATATATATATATATATTATTCAATTGATCCTTCTCTCTCTAAGTGAGAATTCCCCAGTCATTTGAAAAAATAAGACAGAACGTTTATTGAGTGGAAAATAAAAGGTCAGGGAGGTTGAGGCAGAGATTGAGATTTGAAGGAATCAGGATTTGACACAGAGACAAAGACCACACAGAATGGAGTGATATTGGGTGTATGGGTGATTATCAAAATAAGATGTAAAAATGTTACTGTCAAGTCTCGTCCAACATATGGCAGCTCTGTTTATTATAGAGCAAATGTCTCCATATGGCTTTCAAGCTTGTACTATTTCTGGAAGCAGATAACCAGTGCTCCCTTTTTTCCAGTCCTGTCAGGTGTTTTTGAACTACGAACCTTGAGGCTAATAGCTAAGCATAAATTTTACCAAGCAGGCCCTCCAAGTAGGTGATCCAAACATAAACCAAGCCCTTTCTGTTTTATTCATTCCAGCTCTCGCACCCTTGCCTTCACCCCATAAAACTGCCCTGTAGGAGTTCAACCTTGTATTAAAGAACACCATCACATGTTTTTTTCTTCAATTTTTTCTTCAATGCCGATTCGCATGTACCTCAAACCTTTCAGTTAACAGCTGGCCAGTTTAATCACTGTGCCACCAGGGCTCCTTAGTGATGCAATGTCACCGTCCAAATCCAGTAAAGTTGATTCAACCAAAAAACCCTCACTGCCACGGAATCAATGCTGACTTCAAAGGTGTCCTGATCGCACAGTGCTTCTACTTTGGTCTGCCATCCTGAAGGTCAACTGCTAACGGCCACCAGGATCTCTGCAGGAGAAAAAGCTTTCTACTCTTGCCAAGCGTTAAACAGTCTTGAAAACCCACAGAGACCGCTCAGCGCTGTCCGCCCGAATTTTTCTAAGTAGGATGTGGATTAGGTGGAGGGAAATCACGGTGGGGGAAATCCTGTAAAGAATGTTGAGACAATCGGCGAGAGACTTGGTTTTTTCACTGATGTTAAGAATTTATTGAGGGTAAAGGGGGGGTTGCATTAATACAAATAATGATCTGAGATTTCAGTGAGCAAGATGAGGCTGAAATAAGATGGTTTTGAAGACTGTGTATGGAAAATAGCGTTGAAAAAAAGGGGGCAGCCTGGTGGTGCAGCTGTGAATGGAAATGTGGAGGTGTGAGCTCCTCAGGGCTGTATGGCCCTGCTCCTGGGAAGATGACAGCCTAATTAACCTGGGGTATAATTCTCCTCAATGCCACGAGTGATTCCATGGCACACAACAACATCAACTCGAAGAAGAGGACAGCAGACTACAATTTTAATGCATTGAGCTGAGTCAATGGGACTTAAAAAAAATAGTTGTACAATTAACCTAAAGTTTCTTCTATGGTATGTTTCTACATTGGTGGCATAGAGAATATGATAATGGAGTGATGTACACGTTGAAACATACTCTGTGCACTAGACATTCACGTTCATTATCTACAAGCCTCCCAAACCGTTAAAATAAATAGTATCACCCAATTACAGACCAGATAATGTCACCCATCATGTGACAGATCCATGAGTCACATTCAAATGTGTCTGATCCTAGAAGTTGTTTTTGTTTATTATATTTGCTTCCTAAGGTGTTGCTTTCCTAGAACTAGAAGGAGGAGATAAAGGAGAGATTGTGCATGTCTTCCTGGGCATATCTACTTTGAGTTGGCAGAGAAATAGTCATTGAGAGCTGTTGCTTAGAACAAATACTTGATAGAATTATGCTCTGCATCCATAACAATGCTCTGTGTCAAGTACAACAACGTCTATGTCCTGCATTTACAGATTGAGAAATGACTGTCTACACTACGAATAGATGTCTCTGTTGTTTTTTTTTTCTTTTCAGTCTTGTAGGTTTGTTTTACATTGCAGCTTTCTATCTCTGACTTGACTTCTGGGTAACGTCGTCATATATATTAATCTCAGGCCGGTGTTGATGATTGTTGGCTTTTTGTTCAAAGAAGTTCCTTCAGTATTTCTTGGGGAGAAGCATCTCAGAGTAGAGATTAATCCTTAATATATAGAAAAATAACTACAGAAGAAAAAGACAAATAACCCAATTAAAAATGAATAAACAACATATAGACACATCACCAAAGTATATGTTCAAATATATGAATAGATGCTCAAGACCCAGGGAGATAGGAACTCAATAGGAGGATATTAAGAATAGAGAGATAGTAGCTCACCCAAGTATTCATAGCAAAGCACACCAACTAAAAACAGAAGTCAACAAATACTGGTAAAGTTGCAGAGACTAGATCCCTTATACACTGCTTGATCAAAGTGTCACGACGATGAAATGCTGCATGACACTTCGACAGAAAAGCTGGAAATAGTAGTACCATTTGACCCAACAATCCCTCTACTTGCTACATACCTTAGAGAAATGAGTCCCAACATGAACAGATCCATCAGAGGTTCAGACTGGATTCAGAAGAGGACATAGAACAAGGGACACCATTGCTGATGTAAGATGGATCTTGACTCAAAGTAGAACAAGCAAACACTGCCTGGCTTGAAATCAGGCAAAGGGTGTCTCAGGGTTATAGTCTATCATCCTATGTATTCAATCTGTATGTCGAGCAAATAATCAGTGAAACTGAACCATCTGAAAAAGAAAGTGACAGCAGGATTAGAGGAAGGTTTATGAACAACTTGCATGACATGCCCATGGTATAACCTTGCCTGCTGAAAGAGTGGAGGCCTTGAAGCACTTGCTGATGAAGAACAAGAATTGCAGCCTTTAGTATGCAAAACCAAAGTTCTAGCAACTGGACCAATAGGTAGTATCTTGATAAATGGAGAAATGATTAAAGTTGCCAAGGATTTTGTATTGTTCAGATACTCCATCGATGCTCACGGAAGTATAATCAAGAGATCAGTCAATAGATGAGTCAGTTAAATCTGCTGCACAAGCCCTATTTAGAGTATCTAAAAACAAGAATGTTACTTTGAAGGCTAAAGTATCTCTCACTTAAGCTATGGTATTTTCAATTGCCACATTTGCATGTGAAAGTTGGACATCAAATAAAGATGGCTGGAAAAGAATCAATGCATTTGACACTGGTGAACACTATCAAAAGTGCTACGGACTGTGAGAAGGGCAAACTGACCTGTGTTGGAAGAAATGTCGCCTGAGTGATCCTTAGGGGCAAGGATGGCAAGGTTTGATCTAACATGCTTTGGCCGTATTGTCGGAAGACAGCAGGCCCTGAAGAAAGACATCCTGCTTGGTAAAATGAAGGGGCAGTGAGGAAGAACAGTCCACGGCGAGATAGGTTGGCACCAAGGCTGCAGTGGACTCAGGTATGAGAGCTATTGGCACAGGAGCAGCCAGCGTCGTGTTTCATTGTGCATAAAGTCGCATAATGGTCATAACCAACTGGATGGTATCGAATAACAGTAGCACATGTTGATCACACGTTTGAAAAATAGAAAAAATGAGAATAACCCAAATGAATGGTGAGTGGTCTGTAGTTCTAGGGAACAACAATGGATCTGCACACGTATGGATGTGCCTGTGGGATACCATGCTGACTGGAATTAGTCAATCACAAAAGGACAAATAAGGCATATGAGCAATATTATGAAAAGTCAAGGAAGACTTCTCAGTAAAGATAGTGTTTGATGGTAGGAAAATAAAAGTGCAACAGAACTCAAATCTTAAAAAAAAACAAAAAAAAAAAAAAAACAGACTCAGTGGTGGTAAAAGACTGGTGGGACTCCTAAGACCATGGGCTAATAGTTACCCTTCAGGTTTGGAACAAAAATCACTACCATGTGAGAACAATTCACTCTTTTACATTAAAAAGCAGCATTTATCCAAAGATAAAGTGCAAAGCATTTGGGGGTGGGGGAGGGGCGGGGAGGGGAGGCTAGAAACAAGAAGCACAAGAAGAAAATACATAATACATTGAAGGTATTTTAATGGGGGGGTTGAAACAAAATGTGTATGAACTGTTAAGCGTAAAACTGAATGTCTGCTTTGTAAGCCTTCACCAATTTCACATTAGAAAGTTTGAAAAACAGAAATTGAACATGAAAATAAATGGATGCTTAATAATGATAACAAAAAACTAGTCTATGCTAAAAATTTGAAAGTTCAGTGGTGCTCATTTTTTTTTTTGGCATCACTGCCGTCTGGTGGTGGGAGTAGGAGGTCCAGCCTTTGCTCCTGTGAAGCCGCTGCTGGAATTGAACCTCCATCCCAGTGGGCTGCAGTCCTGCGCACAACCACTACTCCACCGGAGCTCAGCCTCAAGTGGTGCTCATTTTCAGGCTGCATTTATTTCAAGTTTGAAGACCCCTCATAGGGGTCTGAACAGCATGTTGATAGTCTCGACATCTACAGCACAAACAATGTATCGCAAGTCTAACTCAAATAGTGAGAAAATGAAAAAAACTCAATACATAACTTTCTAAGTATTATTGTCCCATGAAATTTGATAGTTTATCAAGCATTATTTAAACCTAAGGGTAATTGCTTATTTTTTAATAATCAATTCTTTTCTTTCTATTTCTCTTAGAATGTGCTGTGTAGAGACCCACTGCTAGCACATTTCTCCATGGATAGAGGCTACGTGAACAGCTGATAGCAGAATTCTTGCTAGCTGCAAATGTATAGGGAACACTTCTTTTTGAAGTGATATTTCACAAAGTTCTACTGAGTCACATTCTTTCATATCAGTCACATATCAATTTGAAAACTCACATCACACAGGGGAAATATTATTATCATTATCATCTTGCATTACCTTTTGCTTGATTTTTAGAACATTAGACTCTCAGATTCCAAACTAGCCTACGATGTACCCCATAGTCCTTAAATAGCATAAGTTCTGAAGTCTCACTATACAGATTGTATTCAAGTCTGCTTCACTTACTAGCTGATTTGATGGGAAAATCATGCTACTCCCTATGGTTGGATTTGTCTTTCTTTAACAAGAGGATACAGTAGTTCTCTCACAGCACTTTCTCTGTGTGTATTTATGTATATATGAAGAGATATTTTCATCTAGCAGCTTCACTCCAACTTTGATACATATTAAAAATAATGAAACCCCAACTCACTGCCATTGAGTCAAGCCCAGCGAGAGCAGTAATAGAGAACAGAGGAGAGATACCTCTGTGGTTTTCTGAGGATATCATTCTTTGCAGGATCCATAAGCCTCATCTTTCTCCCACAGAGCAGATGGTGGGTTCAAACTGCTGACCTTATGCTCTGCATCCCAAATTGAAACCCACTAGAACACTATATGTTAACTGCCCAATCAATATTAAGAGTAATTTTATTTTATGTGACGGTGGCTATGATTTACTATTGTTGTTTGTGACGTAAGCTATTTTCAATGATGTTCTCAAATGATATAAGGTAGTGATCATGAACACAGAGTTTTGATTGTCCAGATAAGCATATGAAGAAAAGGCCCAAATCACCATCAATATTTCTGAAATTCTACATATTTGCCTTGTATGTAGATGTCAATTGCCATCAAGTCCATTCCAACTCACAGAAATACCATATGTGCAAATCTACTGCACAAAATGTTCAGGGCTGTGACTTTTCCAAAGCAGATCTCCAGGCCTGTCACCCAGGGAACTGCCTGGTGGGTTTATACCCCCCAACTTTGGTTCAATTGTCAAATATATAATGTTTCATGCCACCCAGGGATGCCCATGTAGCTCATATAGGAAACACTAAATGCTCATGTTATCAAAGAGTCCAAGGATATTCTTCTGAGAATTATTTATGAAGCTCGTTTCACCAAATAACTCTGTGTGTGTGTGTGTGTGTGTGTGTGTGGTTTTGGGTTTATTTGTTTGTTTTTATTTTGCTTTGTTTTTTATCAGAAGCCTCTTCTTTGGAGACTGACCTACTAAATAAGAAAAGTCACTGTAATCTGTTGAGTCACTCTTGTACACCCTCACTCATTTATTCTGTTTTTCTAGACTTCATCCAAAGAGACAGCTAAAAGCCCAGCAAATAAGGGTAGATTAAAGGATGCTTCAAAGTCTAGCGGAAACAAGTACACATCAACACATGGATGCACAGAGGGAAGGGGAGTTAGAGGCAGAATCATAAGCGGATCTCCAGGTCTGCTGATTCCTGTTGATGGAATGCCAGACTGTCTGGAGAGAAAAAAAGTTCTTCTTACCCTTTTGCAATAGATATCTAGTTGAAGAGTTATAGGGAAGCTTCTTGTCCTTTGGGTTTTATAGACAAGTTATTTGTTAAAATGTTCTTTACTTCTTAATTGATAACTAGTTGGGGAAATATTTTTTTTAATTTTAAGTTTTATTGACATACGATGCACATATCATACAATTCCATACTTTAAATGTATTAAAGAGTTGTACAACCATTATAATCAATTCTAAAATATTTTCTTCTTCCTTGTACTCATGATTATTAGCTCCCCATTTCCTCCCCACCTCTACTGTGATAACCCAAGGAAACTATTAATCCTGTGACTGTCTTTATAGATTTACTTCTCCTAGATTCCATATAGAGAAAACTTTACAAAATGAATAAATGAAATAATAACAAAGCAGAAAAAGCTCGCTTGAAAAGATTACCGAAAATAACAAAACCTAAAACAAACTTAAAGTGGGTCAAAAGGAAGAACAAATAATAAGACATTAAAATTTAAGTTAACTAAATCTGCATTAGTCTAATTTCCAATGAAAATTGTCTGGTAACAATGCTAGTTATACTCCCTGGTTAATAGACAGAGAGGTTTCACCAGATGCTTAACCCAACCTGGCCCCATTCAAACAAGTTATGTGCTTTCACTGTCATCCATAGAGTTCTGAAAACTGGTTGCTCAGAATTTAAGCTCTAATCCTGTTCTATCCTCCAGCTTTAGATGATGAATCACAGACTAGTATGCTTCCATGTGGACTTAGCTGTCACCTCACTTAGACCTCAGATACATTTTTTTTTCTTAATTGGGCACCGTCTGATTTCTTCACCACACTTTACTATAGCACTCATATCTTCAACATCTCTTCATGGGAGTAAGTATTGACTAGGACCACGTCATAAGAACCAGTTTTCTCTTAGATTAGGGATATAATTAAGTGGGTGCTCAGAATAAATTCATATATCTATATTTTGTATATGCCTTTGGTCGACTTTAGAAACAGCATTATCCTGTTATTGTAACATTGTAAGTCATCCCCACATACAATATTGCCATTGTACATTAATGGCAGAACTATTAATAGAGCTATTAATGCAACCAATGATTAGGTAATGCAACCAAGACTGATTAGGTAAAAAAAATATGTACATGTGTCACTGAGCTTTCTGGAACAAAATACTTGGATTGCTGGCCTGTACTAATCTTTGCATTTTAGTAGCAGGATCAATCAGTTAATTATAGATACGCACAAATGCATGGGCCGAGTCCACAACTTAAATGTCTCTTGGTCATTGTCTTTAAATATGAAGCACCATGCTTTTTAATGTACATTTCGTCCCTTAATCTATTTTCACTGCTATCATCTTTTCATTTTAATGTTGCATTTTCTTACAACAAAATCTAGAACTATGCTGGTGGTTTTTGTTAAAAGGACATAACTCGGTTCTTTGAAAACAGGTCTTAAATAGACCTACTTTTTAAAGCAGGTTAGAAAAAAACATTTTTCCTATGAAAACAAATAAGATGGCTTACACCTGTTTATTTACAAGTGTTTATTTCTTCTTCCCTGTATTTGAACAGGTTAATTGCTAAAATGCCACAAAATTGTATGATGTCAAATTCAAAAGGAGTAAGTGTAACAAACTGTAGATATTTTAGTTGTAAAATGCTTAATGAGGTTGTCAGAAGATTGAGACATAGAGACAGACACTCAAGTTCAATGTTTGTGTTAGTCTGGGTAGAGGAACAAATTTCATAGACACGCATATGGATATAAGGAAAAGGTTTATATACAAAAGGAATGGAACACTGAGAAAGCATCTCCAGTTCAAAGTTCAGTCCAGTTCAAAGTCATAAGTCTGATAGTAGCCCATATGTTTGTTATATATCAGTCTATATATAATGTCTCCTTCTGACTCACAAAGTCACAGGTCAGTGGGTGCAGAGTCCTGGCGCTGGCAGGGGTCTCTCCATGACTCCTTGCTTCCAGGGCTCAGGGTTCATCAATAGCATCCAGTGGTGGCAGAAGCAACTCATCGCTGGCAGGGGGTCTCTATGTGACCTCTCCAGCTTTAGAGGTCTGGTTCCATCAGGGCCAAGCCATGTGACTTCTCCTCCGGCTCCTTCAGCTTCTCAGATTGTGCCCTCTTGTCTTGCCTGTGATTCATTGTCTCTGAGACTAACTTCCAACAACTGGGGAGATAGAATCTCATCTTGACGAGGGAAATATCGCGAGATTTCCCAGATGTATCAGGAGAAACCCAAGCCCACACAGAGGCCTCATTGACTACTCAATGGCTATCTCCATATTAACAGGCTAGACTCCACTCCTACAGCTCAAACATGAAATTAACTAAGCACATGACCGCCATAATGTTCCCATTAAAGTAGACAGGAAATTATGCTCTTTGGCTCCACAGTGATTCTATACGCACTTTTACACACAATGATAATAATAATTGAGAAAAATAATTCATTAAAATGAGGTACTTATAAAATGAAATATTTTGTCCTTCAAGCATCCACTTGACTTGAATGCTGTATTCTTCATACCAAGGGGGTCTTCTCATTTGTCTGGAGGGTTTTTCATTCAGTGATGCATTTATGAGCAATCATAGAAGAGTCTTTGCTGCTTTTTGATTGACATCTGTCTTATTTTATTCATTCCTCAAGTCAGTGTTTCCCAGTGTAAGCATGCATGCTAATTAATGATATCTGTGCTCAATCATGATGAACAGCTATTTTCCACATCAACACCATAGTGTCAGAATCTTAAAAGTGATGTTCGGACAAAGGGGAGGGGGGAGGAGAAGGGTAATAATAATGATGCTCAAAAATAAATTCTAGAAACATTTTGAACAAAATAAGTATGTGTTTTCTAAAATAAATTAAGATAATCTTATGCAAAGTAAGTCTTCATAGATAACTATGGTCATATTCACCATGAGCATGGTGGGAGTATTCATAGATGTAGTGCTAAGGTTATTTGGTTAATAGTTGCATTTAAACCAAGAAAAGATAGTCTTCTTAATATAATCTGAAAACATCAGGTAAGCTTCTCTAAGTGTGCATGCACACAGACATATCATGAAACTGTATAATGAAATGTTAAATCCCATTGTGTTGTCTCTGCATTTAAAAGGCAGATAATATCTATGTTCCTCTACCGTTTCTATTCATCTAGACAAGAGAAAAGAAAATAGTGATAATTAATAAAACTGTAAGATCCTTCTTGATGGTTCACCAACTGTCTCCTTCCTTGGGCTAAAGAGAAAAATTAAAATAATAATTTTATTCCTTGGGAATGAATGCTTCTTCACACATGGCACAAAGCCAAACAAACATACATAAATTAATCCAAGGCGCACACGAGGAAAGGGTGTTTGAGGGTAAGCCACTAGCATGAAAATCTCTCACAGTTAAAAATGAAAAGACATCTTGATGAATAGAAGGTAAAAGTAATAGTCCACAAGAGAAGCAGGACCAGTTACGTGTGTGTTTTGTGGTTCTTATGATACTTTAATGTTAAAATAAAAACTGGAAACAAAGGATGAACCCCACGCATGCCTTGAAAAGTTGAGCTGTTGAAACTGGCATATGCACTTGCAAAGCTGTCAAATATGAAACCAGTGACTCACCAAGTCTCTCTAATCCAGACTGTCCCATCAGGCTGCTATCTGTCTGGGAGAAGATGGCCACACTTTCTCTCTGTGAAGCAAACCATCAAACCTTTAGCTAGTAGTCAAGGGCTTCACTGCTCTAGTGCTCATTGTGTGTAAAGCTCGGACCAAGTTCCCCCAATAAAATTATTTTTTAAAAAAATCTCAAACCCAAGCAGGAGCTCTCCCTATGAGAATTCGGTCAGAATAATTCAAGCATCCTATCCTAGAGACAAACATAGTAAAAAGTCAAAATATTTCCTGGGTCTGAAGCCAGAAATATCAATACCTCCTCTGGTCTTAATTTAATTTTTTTAGATGTTGGTCTCAAGGAAACTATGTGTTAGACACCTTTGATTCAAGTGTACAGGAATGTATATTAAATTATGTTATGGACCATAAATCCATAACAAAAGAAATCATGGGACTGTGTGTTGGAATATCATTGAAATCTATGTCTTACTTTCATTTGATAATTTCCATTTAAAAGATTAAATGTATGAAGTTTATGAGGCAATTGAATGCTATTAAAATAATGTGAAGACCCACTGTAAGAGCAATGCACTGGGAAAAGTACTGATTGTAGGACAATCTAAAGAAAACTTTAAGGACTAATGTTAGATTTTCCAGTAAATTGTTTCCATTAAACATGAACAGGTTATCTTGTGAAAAGAACAAAAACAATGTAAAGGAACAATGTATAAATTCTGATAATTTTTTTCAAAACTTCATGGGAAGTCCCATTATTTTTGAACTATATTTTCTAAGATCTTTGGAAATGTACATGTGTATATCTATACATGTATGCACACAGAAAGAAAAAGTGAAAGAGAGAGAGAAAAGAAGCAACAAACAAACCCTCCATGAAAGAAAAAAAATTTAGTTTAATATTGGCAAAATGGACACTAGGTAGATGAATATAAATCAATAACTTACAAAGAAGCATAAGTGAGTAAATATTTGAAACATACAAGTAAAATGAAAGAAAATGTGAAAAATTGCAATAAATTCATAATATAGTTCATGAAAGTCCTTGAGATATTAGAAGAAATTAAGGAGAGATTAATTTTAATGAATCTGAGAACTTCTTTCCAGAAATTAAAACTCTTGTAAAATGGTAAAGAAACACATTCAGACAGAGATGAACAACGGGAAACCTAGGCATGCTGGAAAGTTTTATAATGCTTCCTCAAAAGAATAGAACTGTCACAACAGAGAAAACCCTTTCCTTGGTGTACATCCTAGTGACAAAAGAGCTGTGACACAATACATGCATGCACCCCAATGTCCATCACAGCACTATGCAACAACACGAAAACAACTTCAATGGCCATTAGTGGAAGAGTAGATAAAAAAAAAACAAACTAGGAGATAGACATACAATAGAATATTAGACTATATTAACGAACATGGCTGAATCGGGCAATAACCTCATGATACGAATGAGTCAGAAGTCCATCAAAAGAACAACTTTGTATGAGGTTGTGACTATTAAAAGTTAAGGTGTTTTCACACTTGGGTGTGTCTCGGGGCTGAAGGAGCAGGGAGGGAGGGACAGTTACTGACTAGAGGGTAGATAGGTGCACATTTGGGTAAAGGAAAGAGAACGTGCAATAAAAAGGAGATAGGTAAATGATCATGGAAGCCCAGTAAGAAATATTATGAGATTTGTCCAATGTAACGACAGCAGAAGGAATTACTGTGATGTATACAAGCTTACAGCAGTGGTGATCTATAAATGCATCTGTGGATCACAGACAGTGGGAACAAGTAGAAAGGAAAGCGTGGGAGCAACCCAGGAATATACCAACCATGGATTTGATAGAGGATGCATGTTTTTGCTTTTGTTGCAGTATAGCCAGAGATGTGGAAAAGCCTACAGGGACCAAGTTACCCAAATCTCTTCTGAACTGCCTTCCAGTTGGTTCGGACTCAAGGCGCCCTACTGAGAAGAGAACAAAAGGCTGCCCTCTCTTCTCCATCGCTGTGTCTGAGAGATGCAGACTCTATTGTTCCATCCTATGTACTCAGACTCACCCCTGAGTTAGAGTCATCAACCATTTACTAGAAACGGGACAAGATTTACCCCATGGCTTGAGTAGCAGGAATGGAAGCAGGAAACACCCGGGAGAAGTGGGATGCATGATGGTACCTTGAGGGAACAGAAATGTCTGAGTTGCAACTGAAGATGTATGAGCTGTTGAATGTACAGAACTCATCTGTTCTGTAAACCTTCACTTACATCACATCTTTAAAAAATGAAACTAAAATCAACTTAAAAGGGAGAGTTGGTATAGACAAGAGAAAAAGATGGAGGTTACCAAATTATTAGAATTATCAAAGAAGACTAATTGATATGCTAAGTCCACTAAAAGATGTATAAGACTGATGGGCAGACAACACGGGATAAATGGAGAATTTTCACAGAGGTGGAAATTATTAAAATAGAGCCAAAGAGAGGCTGGCCAAGTTGAGTTTCTGTCTGCTCCACAGCAAGAAATGCTTTTCCCACGGGACCTGGGATAGGAAAAGTTCTCCCAACATGTTACCAAACCCAACTTGCTGCCATTGAGTTAATGCTGACTCATTTCAAACCAGCCCCTGCGGGTTTCCTGTAACTATTGATGGGAATAGAAAGTCAAGTCTTTCATCTATGAAGCTCCTGGTGGATTCAAACTGCAGACCTGGCTGATCGCAGCCTAATGCACAACCACTACGCCACCAGCACTCCTGCCCCAGCCTATTAGTTACACAGAAAGACAGCTTTGGAAAACAGCCTCTGCTAGTCTCAGCAGATCACCCCCCAACTTGTCCTTTCCATTCTACTTCAGTCTCATAACCCTGTGAATTCAGTGTTGGCTCCGGAGCAGAGGGTCAGGAGCAGAGTCAATTTCAGGTGCACTCTGAATTCAGACAGATTCTGCAATAATCTATACACTTGTGATTTGAATGATGTCGAATTGAGAGAGGTGAGGGAGCTTATCAAATTGGATGAAGTGAAAATTGTAGCCTGTAATGGTGAAAGTACTGGCTCCAAATACTACAAGATGAATGGGGGTGGGACATTTTTATGGCATCTTCTGCTAGTCAACATTTTTAAAGAAAAGCACAGAAGAGATTTAAAATGTATTCTAGCAATGCAGAAATGATTATATGTGCTAAACTATCAAATAATTGCTTCTGAAAGAAGCTTATAACTCTTAAATTACCTTTGCTATAGACCATGAAGGAACTTAACTTTATTTAATTACAAATCAGAACATATTTAATCAGTTTGATTTTTTCTTTTTTTTCCTTCTTTTTTTGTTTGATTTTTAAAATGTTGAAAAATAGTATAAAGGAGATCATCAAGAAGGAAGTATATCAGAGATAAAGTATTGATTGGATAAGCTTATCAAGAGGCTGGAGACAGGAGGAAATATAATCACTGAACAATTAGGTCAGTACAAAAAATCCATATTGACGTCCAGATAGCCCAGATAGCAATATAGTGTTTAAAGTCATCTAGAGCATCCAAGAGCTGAGTGAAATAAGAATTCCTACAAGATTAGAGAGAACAAGACAATGGTAAAAAAAATTGATTATGATTAGTGAAAGATGTGAACATCAGACAAGATCATCCTATAATTATTTTAGAAATTGCATACATACATTGATGCATAAATATATGCTGTATTTGTCAGATCACAAGACTCACTTTTTTACCCCCAAAAGTGGTACTCCAGAACATTTTTTGATCCCATGATCCCATGCACTCACTTACTGTCTGCTGCTGTTTGCATGCTGTGGATTGCTGTGTGTTCAGGGGAAGTCCTGCTTCCTGGAATCTCAGTGTCACTCAGGTTGCATGATAGGCACAGTGCACACCTCCCCTCATTTTTTAATGAAGGTGATGATGGTTCTTAGCACTGCTGTTAAATCTTACTGCATTTTGCTTTATTTTAATAAATATTTGAGTATACTGGTACTATTTTGTTCAGAATATTTGTTTCTTGTTTTCCTGCTCTAAAAACTGGGTTCATCTTATGGTCAAGAGTGTCTGATGTGCCAAAAAATACAGAAACTGCAGACATAGAGAAGGTAAGTAAAAAAAGTTGATTCTAGGGTTCTAGTTCATGTATGCATGAGTAAAACATGCTTAAATATGTCTCTACAATCAGTGGTTAGCTGCAGACAATTCTTTTAACTATACACTTAGTCTGTTAGAGTACTTTTTTTTTGGTGGGGGTATGGCAGGGGCCCAATCAAAGCAGTGGCTTGTGAGGGGATCTGCTGAGCCAGAAAATTCAAAGTGAATAATTGACTGAATAGTGAATAATATAATGTTGGAGTATTCTTGAAGGACACGGGATGAACAAAAAGATTTACTAGGGAAAAAAAGTTTCTGTTTTTTGGGCATCACTGCCCTTTGGTATTGGGAGTTGGAGGCCCAGCCTTTGCTCCTGTGGAGCCGCTGCTGGAATTGAATCTCCATCCCAGTGGGCTGCAGTCCCATTCACAACCACTATGCCACCGTGGCTCAGTCTGGAAAAAATGTTTTAAGAAAATTGAAAACTGCTCTGATGAGAAAATTGCACCAAGGAAGTTGTTGGTTGTTTTTTGTTTTTGTTTTTGTTTTTTGGGGGGTATGGTTTGTTTTTTTTTTCTTCTTCTATTCCTCACCGCAATGCACCTATAACCCTGACCTTTCCTCCTTAGATTTTTCTTTGGACCCCAAACCCAGCTAGAATTTAGAAACAATAAGTTTGTTTCCCTTGGCATTGCAAACACTGATGTTTTGATGCGGTGCAAATCATGTTCTTTGAATTTTTAGGGCAAGAGTTGGAGAAATGACAACCCATTAGTCAGAAGTACACTGGCCTAGATGGACGATATATCAAGAGAAAAGAGGTTCACAATTTGATATTTTGTTCAATATATGAGGCCAAGTCAAAAATATTGTTACCAAATCATAGAATGCTTTCAAACTCCTTCACTGCCATTGAGCAGGTCCCATCTTGAAGTGACCCTGGAGAAGAGGGTAGACCTGGTCTTTAAGTTCCTGACCTCACCCACAGTCTGAACCACACAGCTGCATAAAGCCTCAAGCCTCCTCAGCTGACCTTATGATCATGCCAGCAGACATTCTTAGAGAAAGCTTTAGTTGATTAAAAAAGAGAGAGAGAAAACTGCAGAGATGTAATGAAGATGATTGCATCTCAGTGCATACATGGCTTTTATTTATTTTTAGGATTTTAATTTTATAGTTCATTCATGAATATGTCCTGCTAATATTTTCAAGCAACATAGGTACACTTTGAACTCTTTTGACCACAATTTCCAGTCTTAGTTCTCTCCTCAAGAACCGTTGTCATCAATTTTAGGTGCTTATTTCACAAGGTAGCCAGAACAACTTAATTAAGTTATGGAATGCATCACCTGAAATCTTCCCGGGATCTCATATTTCCTATATTGAACAAATATTTGTTTAATATATTCCATCCACTATGAGAGCAATGGTGGTTCAGTAATAGAACCCTCCCTTTGCATGAAGGAGATGAAAGTTTGTTGTCTGATCAATGCACCTCTTGTGCACTCCCCACCCATTGTTTGTGGAGGTTGTGTGCTGTTCTGGCGTCAAACAAGGAGCTCAGTTAACCACAAGTTCACTGCTTCAAATCCAGCAACAGTTCCTGAAGAGAAAGATGAGACTTTCTGTTCCTTTTAAAATGGATAGTCTCAAAACCCACAGAAACAATTCCACTCACCTTGTGAGGTCACTAAGAGTCAGAATAGCTTGCATGGTAGTGAGTTTTATTTCTATGGTATCAATGAGGAGCCCTGGCGGTTAAGTCGAACTGCTAATCACAGAGTCAGTGATCCAAAAAAAAAAAAAAAACAGTTGTTGCTTCAAGGGAGAAAAATGGGTTTTCCTACTCTGGTAAAGATTTTATCACCCTTAGAGGGTGACTCTGTGTCAGAATTGACTCAATGGTAGTGATATTTTCATTTTAAAACAGCTGTCAGTCAATTATCTGGACTGAGATACTCTAGGAACAAAGGGCTTCTAATATATTTCAGAAACCCAAGTATGGAAAACACTATGGATTGATATAGTCCAAAATACAACCAATCAGGGGGAGGATGTGAGAGGAAGCAGTACTACTCTATTGCCAGGAGTTGACCATGAATCTGGACTGAGTCAAGGACAACCAAGTATAAGTGCTTTCTGCATGCTGGAGAAAGTGCAGTGATCATTTTATGAAGAATTTTGTTAATGTACCCTGATGGAAACTAGACTCTATAGAGCAGAAAGTCGGTAAAAATGATGGGTGAGGGAAAAATACACAGGTCATATGGTTATAGTATTTTGGAGAAAAAAAGTAAAGGGTGTTGTAAGTGGGGAACAGGTATTGCTTGAACGGGAAGCAGACTTGCTTGAACGGGAGGGACCACGCAAGCGCACAATCCAGCCATGGAGGGTCATTAAGATCTGTTCCTTCTATGCCCCCAGGAAATAAATGCTAAGCAAGTTTACAAAGTTACTGGCATGATTTTCACTTTAGTGTACACCCCGTTATGTGTGTTAAGGAGACTAGAGGAAGCACCAATGTTCAGGAAAGAGGCTTGGATTCAAACCCTGCCTTCATAATTTCTCATTATATACTTAACCCGGAAGAGTGTCTGCTTTTTTCATATGCAAAATAGAAACTTTGATATTAAAATATCCCTCTAAAAATTATAAGTGCTTCTACCTTCTCATCTATTGACTGTCGATCTCACCGTCTGATATGTTGCATTTTCAAAAGTAGTGAAAAATATGTATGTGTGCGTGTGCGTGTGTGTATACTGTCCAACTATTGTATGCATTAACAATGTAAGTCTGGCAGGAACCAACACCAAGGTGGAGGAGACCAAAAGTAATGCTGCCTAGGGTGGCGAGAGTTATGTGTCAGCTTGGCTGAGCCATGATTATGAGGGGATTGTTTTATCCAATGCTGTCATTTGACAGGCGTGTAACGCCTAATTCTCTATTGTGTTCGATGATATGGTTATCTTTCATTTCTACTGAACACAAATGTTCAGGTCACAACCACGTCTTTGGAACCCAGCTATGTTGCTAAGTATGGAGTAGATGTATGAAGGTTGTTTCCAGGTCCTCTCATCCTTCCTGATTCCATTCTCTTGTGTTATATTTCCCTGGCCACCCCAGTCAGCATTTTCACATGTCCTGATCCATTCTGGGTGCTAGAAAGCATGCTTCTCCTATCCAATATTGGTAGTACTTTTTTCTTCATGGAAGTTTTTCTTTTAAAGTAGACACAGTGCCTTGCATCTTATCAGCAATGACATTTTGTCAAATGAGTGCTTTTCTTGTTGTTAAATAAATCTCTACATTTTAGAAACAGCCTCTCACAGATTTTGAAATTCCCTGTTTATTGAAATATTCAGCTGCCATCGCCTCAGCTCCAATGCATGGCAAGCCTCTGCGTGGAAGAGAAGAACTGTGCTCCCGAGGGTTCTCCATGGCAGAGTGCCCCCAGAACTGGACTATTTCCCTGCAGCCCAAGTGTTGTAGTAGCCACACCTTGAGTGACTAACTGCAAGGTCAGCCTTTTGAAACTGCCATCCTGCTCCGCAGTGGGACTTCCTTCTCCTGAAAAGAGCGACAATTTCAACAAACTATAGGGCCTTTCTTAACTGTCCTAGAGGGCTACTATGCATTAGAACTGACCAGGAAGTGAGCTTGATGTTTTGCTTTTTTGCTATGTTTTGTTTTCTTTGTTTAAAACCTTTTTTTCTCCAATACCCTTGGAATTTGGTCCCCTCAGCTGCTTGCAGCTGAATGCTTTTAAATAACCCTTAAATAACCTCGACTCAAAACTTCATTATTTTTTTTTAATTTTTGAAGACAATTTGATGTATTTATATTCTTCCCAGCTTGGCCTTTGGTGTGAGAGCAAAGAAAGGAAAAAAAAATCACAGTCAGGTTATAATTGCTGAACAACAGCAGAGGAGCTTGGTGATGCAGTGGTTATGTGTTGGACAGAGGGGTTGGACATTGGGTCATGATTGAGAATGTCAGCAGTTCAAAGCCACCAGGCATCCCATGGGAGAAAACTGGGTTTTCCATTTCTTAAAACAGTCGCTGTCAGGAATACTCACAGGGGCAGTTCTCCCCTGCCCGAGAGGGTCACTGTAGGCCTTTGTTGATTTGATGACATTGGGTTTGATGGTTTTTGTTTTTTAAACAACTGCTAGTAGACAAGTGTATTGAAGGAAAGCTTCGGGAAAGCATAAGGAGTGAAGTAAAGGAGCCCTTGTGGTTGAGAGCTTAAGAGCACAGTGGCTAACCTAAGGGTAGGTGGTTTTAAACACAGTGTCTCTGAAGAAGGAAAGAACTGGCAGTGGACTCCCTTATAGGAGTCCTATAAGGTTGTTATAGTCAAGTCAGAAGACTCATGGCCACACACAACAATGGAAAGAGGAAAATGGAAGGCAAAGGAAGAGGAAGAAATGGATAGGAAGGAGAGAGAAAACTGAAAGAAAAGGTGGTAGGGGGATATTGAGTTGCCTCAACCCCACATACTACCCACAGCCCTAGAGCCTATTCCATCTCATAGTGATCCTATGGGACAAAATAGACCTACCTATAGGATCTACAAGGACATAAATCATTATGGAAATAGAGTGCAGCTGGTTGGTGTATACTGTTGATCTTTTGGTGAGCAGCCAAGTGCTTTAACCACTGTAGGACCGGGGCGCCTTCTCTTCTCCATGGAGAGCGATGACTGGCAGCTTTCTCTGCATGGAGGCGCTGCTTTGTAACAAAAGGTACAGTGGATCTGTGCTCTGCCAGAACCTGAGAGACTCTCCGGCTGTTGCAATCTGCTCACTACTCTAGAGAAGGACTGTTGGACCACCTAGGGCTCCTCATTAGCTTCCAGGTGATCCTCACAAGCACCCACATGCCAGGAAAAGAGACCTTTCATCAGAGAGGGTTGGGATGATTTTTCATCATCTGAAACTGAGATGCAGCCAAGTGGACCAATAGCATCCCAGGCAACCTAATGAAAGCCTCATTTATCTTGTCTGACTCTTTGCATGTACAAGACCTCTAGGTTGTCACCGCTGAGATTTGAATGCAAACTCTTGTTAGAAGGCACTGATCATGCCTGGTGATAGAAAAATGAATCATCCTATTAAATTCTCTGGTGGAACAATGCCTTTGCCAGCTGTCTGGTGTGGGCAATGCTAGAAGCTTGGGGGGGGGGGGATAGCGGGGGGGTGGTTGGGCAAAAACTTGATAATCCGCTTTTCAGAATTCTCAGGAGCCACATCTCTTCACCTATAAGCCTTCCTCTTTGGAATGCACAATGCCAGGAGGTGTACAAAGAGCGGAGGAACATATTGCTTCTCAATTATGTTTTACTTGTTTTTAGTCTCTTCAAACATAAATGTCTAGAGTGAGCAGGGAAAGACAAAGACCAGTCCTTCTTCCAGGGCCGTATTTGTGCAGGAGCCTAAAGATCCTCCAGTAAACATGTTTTCCCACTCCAACCCACCTAGAAGGAAAATCTGGTTCTATGTACCATTCAATCTGAAAGAATGAAACTTGAGCTAGCCGGGTTCTACTTGATTCACCTACTTGTTCTAACTTTGGAATGTTAATCTCTGGACATTTGTCAGTGAAGATTAAAAATGTATGTTTGTCTTTGAGCTGATGTCTATTACCCATTCAATAGAACAGATGCCATAGCCCTGTCTATATCACAAGTTTCTATGTCATCGTTTGTTGGTAATGACCAAAATAAAGCCAAACAGAAAACCTTTTACTAGTTTATGACCATGACTCTTATGTGTTCAGTTCGTTTCCTAGTAAGAGGTTGAAGAAATCACCTATAGTTCTTTAAAAAATATGTCATGAATTTTGGTTAATAACCTTGACCTCATTTCTCAGTTTAACTGTGATGTCACAGTGATATAATTTTCTTATTTTCGATTCTATTCTTCAACTAAGGAACTTGTGGTTTAAGATTTGGGCTGCTAATCACAAGGTTCATAATTCAAACCCATTGCTCCATAGGGGCAAGATGAGGATAGGTGCACCCAGAAAGACTGTTAATTCTCAGAAACTCCTCATAGGATTGGTAAGAGTGAAAATGGACTCAATTGTGGTGGGTTATTGTTGGAGTATCCTGAATACGTGCACCTAAAATATCAACTTGAACTACTAAACTAAGCTATTCAGGTCTACATGTATAGTAGATCTGACATTTCAGTCTCTCTCTTTTGCTCTATGCCCCAATCTCTCCTTTCTCGCTCTTCCCCCCCTGTCACTTCAGTTCTTGTAAGGAAAACACTGGTTGACCTACTTTGAGTAGCTCATGAATGAAGCACTTTATGTAAGAGAACAATACTCTGGCTGAATCAAGTCAGATGACTAATATTGCCATGGGGAGAATCAATGTTTAGACTGATATATATATATATATAACATATAATATATATATACATATATTCTCCAAATGTAGATAAGTCATTAGGTAGCTATAGATAAAACAGTCTTTTACTAAAAACAATCATTTCATCTAAGTAGAAAATCCACCTCACTTGACTTTTAGCATTTTCCACTCTGTTCCATCTTACTTAATTAGTTAAATCAGTAAACTCTGTCCAAAATGAGGATTTCTGGGAACCACTAGGTCTGTGTTGCTTACAAATAAAGTGGTTGGTCTGTCAACAGACCAACCTGCTGTCTCAAAGGAAAGTTTCTTCAGCAGTAATCAACACCCAGGGTCAGCCATTGATGTAGATCAGGGGGCCTCAAACTATGGTCCGTGGGCCACATGTGGCCCACCAAGGGCATCTATCTGGCCTGCAGGGTGTTTTTGCCACCAATGCTGTACTGCTTAGCAGCTGACTCATCCCGGGCCTTCACTGAATTTGTTCCTAGTTGTTTTTGTTTTGTTTTGTTTTGTTTAGCGATAGTTCAGCCCTCCAATGGTCTGAAGGACAGTGACATGGCCCCCTTTTTAAAAAGTTTGAGAACCCCTGAAGAAAGACATTAACTTCACAGAGTCTCCAAAAACCAAATTCCCTGCAATTGAGTCATATCAACTCATACTGACCCTATAGAACTGGGCAGAAGTGGTTGTGTGCATTTTTGAGACTGCAACTGACTGTAGGAGAAGAAAACCCCTTCTTTCCCCTGCAGAGCAACAGGTAGTTTCAAACTTTAGACCTTCCAGATTGCAGCCCAATGCATAACCAGCATGCCACCAAGGCTCATTGATGCTCTACCTCAAAATACTTCTGTAGCTCAAATGTTACTATATGTGCCTGTCTGTGGAGTCACACGTCCTCTCTCTCGGTCATTCATTGTAAGAGTGCCATGCCATGGTGCTCAGTGCCTAATTCCCACTTACTGACATGGTGTGTCAGCCATGTGTACCAGAGCAGAACTGTGCTTCCCAAGACTTTCAATGGGTGCTTCCTCAGAGGTCAATCACCACGCCTTTCTTCTGAATTGCCTCCAGGTGGACTCAAACCTCCGAAGTTTCAGTCTGCTGTCACATGGGAAACAATTTGCATCACCATAGCCTTAGTATACACTTTCGGTTCTCACTCAGGGTTTGTTAAGTAAATCAAGACCTGTTAAATAAGGAAATGAAGCCATCACAGAAGAAAGCACATCTCGAACCTCTATGGCCTTGGTAGGATTTACTCCTTGGTTGACTTTTCTCCAGAAGCAAAAGATGAAGCTCCTTTGTGATCTCTTGGGCAGTGGCAGCTACACCGCCATAGCAGAGACATTAAAGATCATGGAGACCAGGTTCACCGAAATCACATTGGATCAAGCCTTCTGAGCTTACAGATAATATTGTTGCTAAAAAAAAAATTTCAAAACATAATTTAACTCTCAGGGAGTTAGTGCAATTCTTGCCCCCCTCCCCCCAAATCAGTTTCTCATTGTATGTGAATGAGTGAAAAGGTATTGGGACTAGAGTTACAGCATATACATGCACGCATTTATTCCATGAAAATGATATTTAAACATGTCTCAGTAATGGGTGGGTGGCTACGGATACGTTCTCTCAAGGTTTCCTTCAAAGAAAGTACAATCACAACAGTCTCTTCCTAGGGAGTCTGCTGAGTCAGATACACTCATGGCAGAGAGAATGGCACAGAAGGGATACTTTTAATAGATTTTCTTTATAGACACAGGGTGACCATGGGGACTCATTAGGATAAAAATTTTGTGTGTGTTTTTTAATGTACCAATAAGAAAAAGGCCAGGAGATTTTCTGACCACAGATGTTCGTTTGCTTGTTTTTCCATCTTGACAGTGCACCTGCTCATTCTCTGATAGTAGACCTGTAAGTTTTTATTGGTAAACCTTACCCCATCCACCCTACCCCGAGCACCCTGCAGCACTGATCTTGCACCTTCAGACTTCTTTTTGCTCTTATTGTGTCCCTTTGAGGATGGCCAAGTTGCCTTTTTGACACAGTATAAATTGAAGATGACAGAATGATCTGGCGGAAAGGTCTAGAGATGGAAACACTGCCTTTCACAGTTTAAAGGCCTACAATGAGGATGTGTCTAGGAACTATAGGTTCACATTTTGGTATATTTTATCTAATAAAGGCTTATATTATTGTATAACCATACTTTTGGACTTACCTTGGCATAATAATACTCTGCTCTATTTTCTATTAGCCAGAGGACAATTAGGACAGATCTGGATGAGTTAGGTCACTTTGCCTTTCTGACTCATATTGCTGTTATGGGTCCAGGTCTCAAGTCAACCACCTAATTCAATATCCAATTCCACTGCAGTTTAAACTATTTTGACATACATATTTGGTGATTGCAGAGATTAGGCAGTAGAATCTGTGATTCAATTTGTTCCTTTCACATTGTGGGAAACACTTGGTCTAATGATCCAACTTTAGTCAAGTGGATCATCTTCATGTTAACACCCAGAACATAGCAAAAAATCAATGGACTCTGTGGCAGTTACATAATCTCCTGAAAACTTGAGCAAAGGGGTGGAGTCTAGCCTGTCTGTCAAGTCACAACCTGATTAATGGCTCCTTATAGGTGTGTCCTTCTCATGAGGATTCTGGGAGTTTTCCTCTTTTTTTCCCTGGAGGCAAGACACACATTCTCTCTCTGCTTGACCTTCTTGTTGGCAAACCACATAGAGTCACGCTGATGCAACCAGAACTCTGAAGATGCTTCCACCACCAATGGATCCACAAGCCTTTCCACCCATGGGTCTATGATCTTCCAGCGCTTGACTTTATTGCATGTGTTGTGTGAGTCTGAAGAAGACTTTACAGACTGGAGTTGGACATACGGGCTAATATCGAACTTGATCTGGACTGGGCTGGGATGTTTTCTTAATATACATTTCATCTTTGTCATAAAGCTCTGTCTTATGTTTGAGTATCTCTGGATTTGTTTCCCTCGTCAACCCAGACTAGCACAGACTCAAACAGAGCCATCATTATGTGGAAAGTCCAGAAATGAGTGATGTCTCACTCTGCCATAGAGGATCATGAGTTGTTTGAAGTGGTAGCTTCTAACAACAAACTTTGTATTTCTCCCTGTGGCAGGTACTCATACCCCAGAACAGACAGAAAAGGAAACAAGCGGACACAATCAAGTAAATTTAGCATAGCAGTGAGAATAGCAAACTAACTGGTATCCTTCTTTATTATCATTTAATCAGAAAATGTATTTTATAGTGGCCAGGTCTCCATGCTTCATGTAGCTGCAGCCTCGGTAGTCCTGTTTAATCAAAAGAGCTATGGAAACAGAAATAAAGCAGGGGTCCTTTTTCATCCCTTGCTTAGTTAAAATGTTAGTCATCCTTCAACTGCAAACTCTTTGAAAATGGTGAATATGTACGAACAGGCAGAATTTCAGAACCTTCATGGAATTTGCAACCTTAGCTTGAAAAATCCTCTCTTGACATATAGGCTAAGCAGATTTGCTATATAAGAGATTTAGAGAGGAAGCACATGAATTCACTGTCACTTTCCTCCAATCTCTCCTTACTTCTTCCACACACAGTTGAAGAATGACAAATATTACTGATCCTGGAATAGGTCCCAGGGTGAGCCAGGCCTAGGTATCCTGGCCTGCAATGAGTTCCAAAGAGCCCTATTAAGCTTCCTGTGATCTGAAGTCACTGCCGAATACCATCTTTTCATTCTTCTTTTGGTTTTATTTTTTCTCGTTTCATCGTTTAATTTAAAGTGTGTGTGTGTGTGTGTGTGTGTGTGTGTGAAGCAGAGCAGTATCTTTGAAGAGTTGAAGCAGAGAGTCTCCCCCAATTCTGACTTCTGAAGAAAAACTGCCTACAACACTCCTTAAGTCATCCAGTTCAAATGAAGTGAAAGGACCAGTTTGCATCATCTCTTGTAGCAATTATTGCAATTTGCTGTATTTGCTTATGGATTCCTGGTGGTGAAGTGGGTACAATTTGGGCACCTTGCCCAAGGTGAGCAGTTCAAAACCTCCATTATCTCCAGTGGAGAGAGAGAAGGTCTGCTATTTCCATAAGGGTTATGGTCTCTAGAAGTCACATGAGCAGTTCTAGTCTGTCCTGTGTGGTTGCTTTGAGGAGGCATGAACCCCATGACAATGAGTTTGGTTTTGCTTTTGACTTTGGTACTTGTTTGTCACTGGTGGCTTCAGGCCATGACAATTATCCTCTTATCTACAGTATTCTACATCAACAACAACAAATCTACAGCCATGAAATCAAGTACTTGACAAACAATAGTTCCTGAACAGGCAGAAACCTCCACTACTTTTGAACTGTACTCAGATGATTTTCCCATGCGTTAGCTCTTCCCAACCCCATCTCAATAGCGCAGAGAACTCTGAGGAATGCAGAGAGAAGCAGAGGCACTCTCAAGTTTAGCTGCTCTTGTTAGATGCAGTCTAGACAGGCTTTTGCTGGGGCAACCCAGGCACAACAGAATAACCTGGCTCCTCCCTGGGTGATTTTCACCATGATTCAGATGCAAAAGGCTGCTGCTGTTGTGGCCACTGTGTGCTTTGCAAGTCTTCCAACCCAAAAGACTCACTGTCTTGAACTACAGTATAAAACATTTTATTGTGAGCTCTAGAGTTCATATATTTTTCAGAGGGAGGTCGTCAGCCCCTTTCCCAGTCTTCCTTAGGCTGAAAGTTCTGTGAAACTCTTTCATCATTGGCCACTCTTCCAGCCTGACAGCAGCAGGCAAGCTTCTCTGACATGAGGTAGTACAACAGACTGACAGTGATGTTACTAGCTTGGCCCTAATCACACAGCAAATCAAGAACAGGCATAGTATTTGGCTAAATCCCCCACCAACAATCTTTCTACTGCAGTCTTTTAGAGTCTCCCCTCAGAGTTCAGTAGATATTTTCGTATACCTGGGAAAAGATAATTGGAATAAAAAATGTAGACCTTCCAAAAGTGCAAGCTTCAGGAAAAAAAAAACCCTGGCCAACTCTTGGTCGCCCTGTGCCTTCCAGAATGGAACTGCTCCTGGAGTTGTCTGAACTATAAACATTAAGGGAGCAGATCACCAGGCCTCTCTTTCACAAGGCCAATGTGTGTATGTGAACGATCAGTCTGTTGCATAGGGGCCAGGTGCAAACTGCTGGTGCCACATGTGGATCAAGCCCTAGGAAGGAACCCCAATACACGGCACGATGGTTCCTGCAGCTTATGATCAGATGGTTGCACATGACTCTGCGTGACTACAAAGGACAGGATGTCTCTTGCTTACTTCTCAGGCAAAGAGAGAAAGACTCCGGAGTTCCAAATGACTCATAAATTTATTGCAAAACTGTTTTTACTTTTCCCTTGGTACTAAGTGCAAGCTCCTGCTTTGCTGTTTCCTCCTCCTCCTCTTCTTCTTCTTCTTCTTCTTATTTCCCCCCTCCCCTACCCCTTCCTCCTGCTATCTTTTTAATCACACTGTCTTCCATTTTATTTTTCCCATGTCAGACCCTAGAAGTTCTTGTTTCCCTATGTCTTAATCAACATTTAAAGAGTAGCCCAGAGTGCAGAGAAGTTCACAGGCAGTTGTTGATGGTAGACAGCTGTTCTCATTGTGTTTATTAGGGAGTAATTTGGCTCCATCAGAGAGGAAAATTGAATCATCTCTTTCCCAGTGTCCCCCCAACCTCTACCCTTGCACCATTTCAATGAGCAATGTCTGCCTATGCTGTCTAGCCAGCAACACTGATATGAACAGGGTCTTCCTATTATTCAGCTCAAGCACCCAAACTCAAAGTGGCAGGTCAGTGCCCGTGCTGGCAGCCAAAAGTGGTCAAGAAGTCATTTCTGAAATCCCTCTGTGATGAGGGAAATGATTCTCTGCCCTGGGAAGTAGGGGGATGACTTGGGGGTAACACTGTCTTTTGAATTGTCACTTTCTGTTACCTCCCCAAAGGAAAGACATTGAAACTGGAAGATGATCCCTATGTGCGAAAGAATAAAGAAACAGTTTTCCAAGCAGAAACCCAGTCATTTGAAGGGGAGTGAGTCGCTGCCTTCCCCAGCAAGTTCTGCATTTTCAGAGAGATTTGTGCTGCAAGAAGCAGCTTTGGAAGTCATTTCGGGGGGAAAAAAATCCTCTTTTTGCCTCACTAATCAACCCTTTTATGCTGTCCGGGTCCAGTGACAAGTCACATGGAACCTGCAGGAAAGCTATTTAAAACCCCCGTTTTGCGTGCCAAACGTGTAGGAGGCTAAATCTGACAAGGGAGGTCACTGTCATTCACCTTTCTGCTCCCAGCCAGTCTTGATGATTCACAACCCTTGGCTGTGCCAGGGACAGGAGTCCTGCCTTGTCTTCCTGCCTTTCTTTCACTTGTCCACTCCTGCACTCTAGAGGGTGGGGAGTGGGACGGCGGCGGGGAATGTGACTCCAAAGATGTGCCCTCACTCCTAAGTCCTGCCACTAGGTTTCTGCTGGAGGCAGACCTGGAAGGGGATTTCATTATATGACCGTCTCAAAGGCATTTCTAATTTTATTATTGGTATAAGTGTAATTTACCAGTTTCTTGGAACTCTGGAATGGTTGCTGGGAATAATGTCAAAATTCTGCACTCCAGCATGTCCTGTACTGTGACCTTATAAGGCACAATTTATCTTTCACAAGATGTCATTGATCCCACTCCCGATACAAATGAATTTTACGGCTGTTGGATAAAAGACAGCATTTGAGAGCAGCTCATATTTTGGATCTTTTTACAAAGAAGTCATTTAGAAGTAACTGGGAAACATGCCTTTGGCCTGGGGAGAGCAAAGCTTACTCCAAACCTTTTATTTTGCTATTAAAGCCTTGGCTGGGAAACATGCTTTAGTGGGTGAATGTGAGCCACATCATAATGGCCAGAAGATAGCAGGGGGAATTTTCCTGGGCTCCTGGTGCTTTTCTAGGCTGAGCCACCCATTTTCCACCCTGTGGCTTAATGGATGCCTCTTTTTTGAACTTCCTCAAAGACCCTATCGGGCTTCAAAATCAAGGTAATGCTGAGTGATAGGAGCTCAACAGTCAGCATGCCTGCAGGAAACAGATGGCACTCTCAAATTGAACATTTCAAAGGAGCTTAATAGGGAATATTTATTTTAATATTTGGGCAGAAGGGTAGGAAAATCCCTGGGAAATGTGCAGAATTCTGGGGCTAGTAGCCTCAGGAAACTAGTATGCCCTCTAGGTGGGTAGAGGATTCTTGGCAAGAGCTGTCCTGGAAGCTGGAGACACACAGAACCACATTTGAGCCTACCAACAAGTGCTGGGCTGTTCAGTGGATCACTGCAAGAAGCCCTCAGAACTGTTGTCTTGAGGAAGCAAGGTCGTAAATACCTACATCTCGCTTTCTGTTCTTCAGATCCCCTAACAAGGCACCTCATTGCTATCCACCAATTCCCTCTGGAAGTCCGAGGCTTGACTGCCATGAATGTAAAGGGTACAGTCAGCCTTCCAAACACAGCAAGATAGATTTGGGAGTGAATCAAAGGTCCAAAGGAAGACACCAAACAAAAGGGATATTGTGGTGCTTCATGGACCTTTCACTATTTTTTAAAGAGGAGGAAATCTCTGTGAAATAAGGTAAGGGAACAGATGTTTGGGATTTTCCTATCTCTGCCAAGTCTGGTGACTTGGTGGGTTACTTGTTCTAGTATGGTGAAGATTGACAGTCTTTGAAACCCACAGGGAAATTCTACCTTTCCAATTGGGTCAGAATTGACCTGAGAGCAGTAAGTTTTGAAGGTTGTTCTTATTGTTATACCTGAAGGTAAAGTATCTGGAGGGTGACTATGTGTGACATGCTTGACTGACTGAGGCAAAGAAGGCTTGATGAGCTGTTTAAAAAGGAGCCATTGAAAATGATGGAGCATAGTCGTACTCTAACACATGAGGTTTCTATGACTGAGAATCAACTAAGTGGAATCTGGATACTGGTAGACTTTACCTTGCTTGTTTGATTTAGTTTAGTAGTTGATGTTGGCAAAAATGTGCACACTGGAAAAATGAAGTGAAAATATTTATTATACATGAAATTCTTATGGCTGATCATTGATATTAATAATATATTTTCATGTATATAGGACTATCCTTCAGAAAAAAATAATTAATTGATCCAGGAAGGCCGATGCGTGAAGCTGAGAGAGACCTCTTATATTCAGCCATCAAAAAGGATAGAAGTGGGAGGGAGTGCAGTGACTACTCAGGGACAAGAGTTAACAGACCCCATTCTAGCACTAAAGAGTTTATGGTGGGATTTAAAAGGCAAATACATTTTGGGGTACAATGGTGAGGTAAAGAGATGGCAGATGTTATTAGCGCATTGCTATAATTTACCAGAGTGTTTAAAATACTCTTTCTACAAATAGTCTCCTGGGAAAAAAAGGGGGACATATAAGAAGGTGAAGGCTACTGAAGACAAACTATCTACTCCCTGCTTTTGCTACAAGCTGGCCCTAAATCCAGTTTTGCTCTCCATAAATTTCACTAACAACCACTCAGAGTAGCCAGAATCATCTCCCAAATTATTAACACTAATGCCTTCTGATGCTATTTGGCAGAAATCAGAGAGAGCAAAGCAAGGTCAATCTCATTAAGCCAGGACAGATGGACACCCCTGGCACCCAGTTCTAGAAGAAGCGTTTCAATTTTCTGTAACACAGACACTGTGTGTATTGTCTTCTAATCGCCATCTGAGAGTGAACCAAGTTGGGGCCTGTCTGCTTCTATAGCCTTGGTTCCATAATTAACTGCAGCGGAAAATTCACTTCATGTGTTTCCACACTGTCTTTTACCTCTTCTATTACAGGGTCCCTGTGACTTGGCACCAACTATGACTGGGAGATTTTTTTATTATGTAAATTTCTAGGTTCTCTTTATTTTTCACTCCTGTGTCTTCAGCAGCAAGGAAGCCAAGCCAGGGGGTGTAGTGGCTAAGTGTTGAGCTGCCATCTAGACGGTCAGCCATTGAAACCACCACTCCCATGGGGCAGAGATGGGGATGTCTACTTCAATAAGCAGTCAGAGTCTTGGAAACCCAAGGATTCCATGGGCATGAGTTTGGTGTCTTGGCTTGGTGTCATCCACATATCCTAGTGTATTGTGCCTCAGAACACCGTGGAGCTAAGAAACAGAACGTTGCGGCACAATGAAAGATATCCTGGCAATGAAACCTAAACCGTGCGCTTCATTCTAGTTCTGCAAAGTTAGCTCCATGCCGTGGATGACGTCTCTAACCTTGCGGAACCTCAGTTGCTAATTTTGAAGTTAGAGATCATGATAATTCCCAAATGAAATAATTTTGTTTTGTAGTTGTGTGATATTCCTTATAATCACAGATTCTATATGGTTAAGCCCATGTGTAGGTAAAAGGGAGAACCTTTTGTTATTTATAGCTTAGATCATGAGAATGACATCATGCAGAACCACACACGCAGAGACCTCACCTGGGCATCAGGTTACCAGGTGACCTCTTAGTTGGAAGTTTCCGGATGGCTAGTAGAATGGATTGAATCAGGTTGTTTCGGCTTACTTATTATTAAATGTAGGAGGAACATGCCTTGGTTATTAGGTCTCCAGGGATTTTAACCTAGATTATGTATGTGTCTTAAAATTTGGGAGTGTTAAAATCATGGGTAAAAAGTTAGTTTCTCCCCTGATTTCAAAACTGGATCAAGACAACACTTGAGAAACATATATTTTATTATTTGCTTAGTAGGTTGTAGTGGCTGTTAGTCAGCTCTCACGTACAGAGACCCCCAAATATAACAAAACGTAACATTTCCTAGTCCTGCTCTGGCCTCTGGATTTTTCAAATGTTTGTCCAACCCTATTTTTACAGGGACTGTATCAATCTATTTCTGTTTTTTACTGAACCTCTACTTTACCCAGCATGGTACACTTCTCCAGTGGGGTGGTGGCATGTCCTCATGTCACACCCAAAGAAGTGAAACAGTCTTCACATTCTCCCTTCTTGGGAGCATTCCAATTGTACTTTTTCTGATACGAAGCTGTTCATTCTTTGAGAGTCCATAGGATATTCAATATTCTTCATCAATATCATAATTCAAATGCATATTTTCTAGTATTCCTTGTTCATTTGTCTAGCTTTTGCATACATATTCGGCATTTGAAACTACTATGATTTTCAAGTGGCATCTTTGCTCTGTAACACTTTCAAGAGGTAGTTTTCTGCAGACTGCCCAAACATAAGATGTCTTATTGTAGTCACTTGACTACTGCTTCCATCAGTATTCATGGTGGATTCCAGAAAAACAAAATCCTTGACATATTCCACTTTTTTTCTGTTTCTCATGGCTTAATGTATTAGTCTGGTTGTGAAGATTTTTGCTTTCTTTATATTGAGTTGTAATCCACACTGAAGGCTATAGTTTTTGTTTGATTGTTTATGTTTTTTGCTTCATCAGCAAGTGCTTCAACTGCTCTTTTTTTTTTTCAGCAAAAAAGATGTTTCTGCATATTGCTCTTTGCAAACAAGTGTTTTCCCATTCTGGTGCCATATTCCTCTTCATATAGTCCTGCTTCTTGCATTATGTGTTTGAGTTAGTCCGGATAGACTAGAGGAACAAATTTCAGAGACACGCATATAGGTATCAGGAAAGGGTTTATATACAAAAGAAATGTGACACTAAGAAGGCATCCCAATCTAGTGCAGTGCAAAGTCATAAGTCCAATATTAACCCATATGCCCGAAGTCAGTCTATAAAGTCTGCTTCCGACTCAGGAAGTCACAGGTCAGTGAGTGCAGAATTCTGGCGCTGGCAGGGGTCTCCCCATGGCTCCTCGCTTCCAGGGCTCAGGTCCATCAACAGCATGCCACTCCAGCTTCAGAGGTCTGTCTTCATCAGGGCAAAGCCATGTGGTATCTCCGCTGGCTCCTCCAACTTCTCTGAGGCTGCATCTTGTCTCTTCCGTGATTAAGCATCTCTGAACTAACTCCCAACAACTGGGGAAGATAGCTTCTCATCTTCACGAGGGAAATATCGTGAGATTTCGCTGGAGTCTCAGGTGAAAGCCATGCCCACATAGAGGCCTCATCGGCTACACAATGGCTTTCTCCTGATTAACAGGCCAGACTCCACCCCTACATTTCAATCATGAAATTAACATAAGCCATGACTGCCAGGCAGTGTTCACCAGGCAGATTGAATAAATGTGGTGAAAGGATATCGCTCTATGGGACACCTTCTCTGATTTGAAGCCAATCAATATCCCATAAGGAGACTTGATAGCACAGTGAGTTACCTATTGGGCTACTAACTAGAAGGTAACCAGCTCAAACCCACTAGCCCCTCCGTGAGAGAAAGGTGAGGCTTTCCATTTTTGTAAAGATATACAGCTTCAGAAACCCAAAGGGGCACTTCCACTTGGTCCTACTTGGTCAGTATGAATCAGAGTCAACTCAATGGTCAGGCATCTCAGGGACTAACTTCTTGTTTTGTTAGAATGACTGCCACCTTCTCTGTGTTCAAATTTCACTTGAGCACAATAAAGTGTTCTGGAGTTTCATTCTTCCCTATGTGATCCATTAATTGTTATGGTCCACATGTTTAGATTTTGGATATTAAATGAAATAGAGGTTAGCCTCTTACTATATTATCTACTTTCAGCCACAATATCCACAATGAAATCCCCTGCTCTTCATTCTCTTCTGTAACTGGTTGGAATTTCTGGCAGTTTCCAGTCATTATGCTAATCCAACGGTTTCAAAATTTTTTTAGTAAAGCTATATTTGCATAGAATAGAAATAATATTGTTCAGATTAATTTCTCCATTCTTTAGATTCACCTTGCTTTGATGAATATCAGTATCTCCCAGTCAGCTAGGTAGATAGCTTTCCTCCAAATTTCTTGGCTTAGATAGTCAGTGCTTCCATCACTTGATCTATTCATTAAAACATATTAGTTGACATTCAATCAATTCCTGGAGGACGTTTTCCCCAATATCTTCAATACAGCCTGGAGTTCTTCCTTCAATACCATAAGTGCTTGAAATATGCCACATTGTGAGATGTTTGGACAGCAATAGTTTATTTTTGATTCAGCGATTCAATGCATTCGGTCCATTTTTGTGTCCCTTCTCTGCATTTCAATACCTTTGTTGATAGAATTATTTAATATTGCAACTCAAGACTTGTATTTTTCCTACTTTTTTCAGCATTAGAGATGTTCGGTGAGTACTTCCTTTTGGTTTTCTAATTCCAGATTGGTACACATTTCAGTGTATTTTTATTATATCTTCTTGGTTCACCTTCCATTCAGCTCTTCTACATCATTATTTATTCTATTTACTTTAGTTACTCAATGTTCAAAAGCCTGTTTGAGGATCTCTTCTGGCATCTATTTTTGTACTTGCATTTTTTGTCTTAATTATCTTTTCCATCCTTTATATACGGTTTCCTTGATACTATCACACAACTCACTTGGTCTTTACTCATTAGTGTTCTATGTGTCGAATGTATTCTTGATGAGGTCTCTAAATTTAGGTGGGATATTCCCAAAGGCGTATGCTGGATCTCATGAATTTTAAAATTTTTCTTCAACTTCAGTTTCAACTTGTATATGCACAATTACAGTGCGTTCCTGACTTTATTCTGACAGATAATATTGAACTTCTCCATCATGTCTTTTCACAGAGATAGCAAATTTGATTCCTGTATATTCTACTTTGTGAGGCCCATGTGTAAACTCATAACTTATGCTATTGAAACATGGTATTTCCAAAAATAAGTCATTGATTTGGGAAGTTTCCATCATGTCCTCTCTGACACCAAAACTATGTTTTCCTGCTCCCAATCTTTCCCATTATTTCCAGATTTCACATTATAACTTCAAGTAGTTGAGTGACATAATGATTATTCTGGGAACCTATATATGACCCATTTCAAAGAGTCTGTAAACAATTTTTAACTATGTTTTTTATCTAATATCTATCCTAATGAACTGGCTGAGGCTCCCATGTCTCAACTTTCTCTCTAGAAATATTTACTGGCCACCGAAAGTTCAAGGAGACAATGCCCTCTGGTAAATAGGGATGCATAGACAACAACTTCTGTATCTCCTTTTTAATAAGACTTGTGAAACCAGCCTAGGCTTTTCCTTTTCATTAACTATTTGGGTTGTTCCAAGATGAAGGAAACTGTGGGTAATATTGGAAGTCTGGGTAGGAGAGGCTCATGGGGAAATCCTTGAGGGTAGAGAGTACTTGATGGCAGGAGAGAGATTTGAATAGATGGTACTATGATCAAATGTGAGGTCAGGAATGGGGAAAAGGAGTAGCTGAGGATTCAGAAGGAAGCTATTAAGACAGGCACTGGTGGCTTACTCTGTCTAGGGGAGTATTCCTCAATGCCTAAGGGGACAGGGTGCTCCAGGTCTAAGGGAAAGAAAAGCTACCTTCATTTCCCCCAAAGTATAGATGAAGTAATCTTGAAGTCCCAAAATTTGTAGTTATGTCCAAGGGAAGGAGTCCTACTCATCTCAGGTGCTACAAGCCAAGCCAAGCCAAGCCAAGGTGAATCATTCTGAGAACCACTTGCTCTGGACTTAGATGTTGCTTTCACCCCTGTCACCAAGTAGTTACATCCTGTGAGCTCTGCCAAGGAATCCAGCCTTCGGCCCTTTGGAGGACTGTGAGTCACAGAGGGGCTCTGCTCAGAGAATGCCATCAACTGTTTGGGGCCGCCATGGCAAATTACAACCTGCTTGGGTACAGATCTTTAAATTATCTTTTTGATGATGAATGTATTGCTATTTCTCTCCAACTTGTTCCTGGCATAATCAGCCACATGTTTGTCTAATTTAAAATGGCCAATACAAGTCTACTTCAGCTCACTAATACACAGAATCTCAATCTTCATGTATTCCATTACATTTTGATGACTTCCAATGTTTCTCATTTCATACTTTGTACATTCCACATTCCAATTAATAATGGCTGTTTGTAGCTGTTTCTTCTCATTTGGAGTGTGTCAGTCAGTAAATGAAGGTCCTAAAACCTTTATGCCAACCAAGATTGACTATTTGAGGAGATTTTTCCTCAGTGATATTCTGAGGGCCTTTCCATCTGAAGGCCTTGTCACCTGGCAAAGTGCCAGACCATCTTATACTGCTATCCACAAGTTTTTAATTGGTCAATTATCATTCTTCGGAATACACTCTACCACAACTATGAAATGTACTGCACAAAATAGTCCTTTCTTATTAAACTGGTAACATTCTAAAGCATAAAACATAGCTATGACTCTTTTTTATAGAACAACACACATATGAGAACATTTTTCTAGATGGATAAATGTGTCCTTTCAACCAAGTGAAATTCACTAAATCATTAATATTTTCTGTTATTGGTACTCTTCCTAAATCAGTACACCATTTCACCATTTGCTAATGAAATTGTTGTATTTGGTTGAAGTTTTTCTTGTAAATCCACCTGTTGAGCAGGGATTTTAAAAGCCAACCATACTCAAAGCACTACACAATGTTTTGGAATTCAAAGGTGACTATTAACAGAACTCACCAATCACTTGTCAGTTTGATATACTGTGGTGACTTGTATGCTACTATAATGCTGGAAATGATGCCATCCGTATTTAAAATACCAACAGTACTACCTGTGATGGACAGATTTCAGTAGCGCTTACAGACTAAAACATATGAGGAAGACATTAGTCAGCAAAAATCTGCAAAGGAATAACGGACTACCACAGAACAATGTTCAAATCACTTGCGTTGGACTTATCACTGGAAAGTATCAGTTGTTTGAGAAGGACGTCATATTTGGTAAAGGGACAGCAACCATAAGGAAGACCCTCAGTGGAATGGATTTAAAAAAAATAAATCTCAGAATAATTGACTCAAACAAGATGGTAATTGTAAAGATGATAGAATGCAAAGCAACATTCTGTGTTGTGCTGTGTAAAAAGTCACCATGATTTGGAGACAACTTGATGACAGCTATTTAGCTGTTTGTCTACAACCTATTAAATATATATATATGTTATTTAAATTTCCCTACCATCAAGGGTTAAGTGTATGTGGATGCCATAGAAAGGAGTTGGAATTGGAAAGAGGGAAGAAACATAAAACAAAGAAGCATAATGGTTTAAAATATGTACAGACTAATGAGCCCAGTCCAGTTGGCACATAGAGAGAGAATGACTCTTTCCTTGGATTCTCAGAAAGATTAGGAGAACTTTAAGAATAAAGCAGGTCTGTAAATTTGTCAAGGAAAGGGGAGAGAGAGGAATTTTTAAGACATGGAAAACAGTCTGTTTAAAATGGAGTAGGAAGAAACTGAAGATTAACTGAGGAGCTGAAGCCAGAAGAAAAGTGGTGAAGGCCAGACACTGATGGCCTTTGAAAGTCCTGGAAAACCAATTGAAGTCCCTTATGCAGAGTAGGGTAAAAGGTTTTGGGGATGAGTGAAATAATTAAAGTCATATTTTATAACAGATGCCAAGAGTAAGAAGGGAAAGAAAAAGTCTATATCACCCATAGAAATGTTGGTCTGTATGTAGAATTGTTCTATTTTGGACTGAGACACAGCCTTTGGCTCCTCCACCTTATTTGCAATGCATAGAGTTGTGCTGCTTCTGAAAAAGGATCATAATCTCTTACATATATTCGTTGACAAGTAGTCATTGGTATAGCCTAAGTCAGAGGATTTCCTTGAAGGCATCAGTGTTTTGCTTTTTTATTTTCTTGAGGTTCTCAACTGAAAACCATGCCCCCAAGAATGGGAACTAGATTCTGGCATCCATCAAGTATCTGTGACTGAACAAATAAAACAGAACTTGTTTCTCATTTCCATGCAAGGGGAGATGATTTGAATAACTGACCTGATCATCCATGTTGTCATCTGTATGACTGAGTCCCTAGAGTATCACTCAAATAGACAACTAAAATATAAGAATCGATGTGACCTGGAGAGGGGATAGAATGGGGCATCAACAGTATTTGCCTTTATTTTATGTGTGTTTTGGTTGTGTCTGTGTCTGAACCACCTTTGTTTTGGCCTTAGAAGTTCAGGATTCACTTAGTATTGGGGAAATAGCACAAAATGATCACATGATGATATCACAACTGCTACGGGGCCCCAGCCATCACTCTTGCTTATCAGGGTTGGCATAGAAGAGTATCAAATATTATGGGGCACTGGCAAACTCTATCTGTTGTCATTCCTCCTTCTGTTCCAACCTCCCAAACCAGGGCCTTTGAGGTCTATGCCCCATCTAATCTGTGCCTCCCTACCTAACGACATCCACTAATGCGTGCTAACAGATGTCTGAGGAAAAATTAGCTGTGGTGTCCAAATCAATTAGACTGGAGTTGCTGTGCAGGAACAATATCTCAGTAGGCTGTGAAGACTGTATTTTTATTTCCCGCTAATTTTTTCCAAAGGTGAAGTACTGTAGCCCAGACGGAGCATCCCAGCTCCATATTTTTCACTTCCACAGTCTACCTCAGTGCTTAATAGGTTCTGATTGGACAACCAGATGGAGATGCTTCCACCAGATACAAGATCTCAGCAACCAAACTGGAAGCAGGAGGGCTGTATGCACCCCAAAGGCAACATAGCACAGAATAACACCCTATTCTAAAAAGAAAGGTGTGTGTGTGTGTGTGTGTGTGTGTTAGAAAGTTTTAGAAATAGTTTAAGCCTTATATGACTCTTGAAAGAGAGACTCAAATAGTAGATGAAGAATGGTTATTTTAGTGGCCAACACACTTACTTCGGGCACATGAAAAAAACCTTACTGTGCACCTGCACAGCAGCCCGGATTGCTAACCACAAGGTTGGTGGTTCAAACCCAGCAGCCACTCGGTTGGAGAAAGACCAGGCAATTGCATTCTCATACAGATTCTTGACCTCAGAAACCCTATAATGGGTCACTATGACTCAAAATCAATTCAATTACAGTTTCAGAGATGACAAAGAGCAAAGTAGTTAAGAATGAGTCAGTGAAGGAAAAGAACTCCCGAACTAAAGTTTGGTGAACCTGGCCTTTGATCCTGTAGGCTGTGGGATCTGGAGGAAATTCCTCAACAGCTTAAGCCTGAGTTTCTACCTTATGTGAATTGAGAGTGATATCATTTACCTTGAAGCATGGTTAATTACTTTGAGCCTTAGTTTAATTGTGTGGGAAGTGGGAATAATAATATCTACCTCTCAAGGGTACTCAGGTAATTAAATAAAACATTTTTTAGAACAGGGACCTCTGGACTGAGTCCTGGTGTTATAGTGGTTGTGTGCGGGACTGTGGCCCACTGGGATGGAGGTTCAATTTCAGCAGTGGCTCCATAGGAGCAAAGGTTGGGCCTATTACTCCCCCCACCAGAGGACAGTGATGCCCCCCCCCAAAAAAAAACAAAAACAGGGGCCTCTGTATAGAATGTGCTCAATAAATGATAGGCCATGTTATCATCAGCCTTTCTATTCCGCTTCTCAGAAACACTGAAAAGAGCATTCAAATTGTAAAGAATTCTCACCTTTGGTATTTTTAAAAACCACTTCAGGATTTTTTTTTAGGTATCTCGGGTTGAAATCAATTTGGTGTTATGTGGTTTTCGTTTCTATTTCTGAGTGGCACAGTGTATTAAGTATTGGGTCACTGACCCTCAAGGTCAGTGGTTTAACATGACCAGCAGTTTCCTGGGAGGAAAATGAGGTTGTCTCGTCCCAGAAAGACACATAGATTCGGAAATTCTAGGGAGTCATTTTGACTATGTCCTACATGACCTCCTTGGGAGTAGGTTTTTACTTTCTTTTTCGACAGTGGCTTTGTTTTTTTTTATCTATGCTTTTGTCATCTTATTTTGAATTTTTCACCATTGTACCATCTTCTCCAAAATCTGCCATTTCTCCCTAAAAAGGTTTGGAGACATCTAATTAACTACCTTCAGTCTCTTGTTTCCTGAATGTCTTCAACAGCACTCATTGTGATCACCTGTGTGCATTTTACACTGAGGAAATAGGCACCTCTTCCCCCAATTGGGCCAAGGTCCTTAACAATAAAAGAATAATCAATTGAATGCAGAGCAATAATTGGAGATCATTTTCTAATCAAAAATCATTTTATTGGGGGCCCATACATCCTTTTTCACAATACATAAATACATATACTGTGCCAAGCACATTCACATGTCTGCCGCTCTTATCATTCTCCAAATATCTGCTTTTCCTCTTGTGTCCTTGATATCAGCTTCCCATTCTTTCCCTTCTGTCCCTGCTATTCCCTCCCCCACCAACCCTCAATACTTTATAAATTATTACTCTTCTGTCACATCTTACCCTGCCCAACATCTCCCCACTCCCACTCCTCTGAAGTCTGTCCTCCAGATAGGAGGTTAAGTGGAGGTTATCCTTGTAGTTGGCTCCTTCGCTCTGCCCCACTTGCGCTCCACCCATCCGGTAACTCCAATCTCACCACTGGCCCCGAGGGGCTCATGTGGCTTGGTCTCCCCATATCTCCAGCTCCCTTCTCTACCAGTGTACCTTCTCCATTCCAGCTAGATTTGTGAGCTAGAGTTGGGACCACGATAGTTGGGGATAGGAAGCCTTCAGGCACTAGTGGAAAATTGTATGCTTCATCGCTGCCTCACTGCACCTTGACTAGCCTGTTTCCTCCCTGCAACTCCCCTGTAAGGAGGAATGACCAATTGGAGACCATTTTTAAAAGTTTGCTGACTTTATTCTTTTACTCTATATGCCGATATTTGAATGATTGATCCCATTGAGGCAGAAGACCCTTTGAAACAATGAGAAGAGCTTCTTTATGGTAGCCCCTTCATGGTGGCCCTTTCAGGTTCTGCATCAGGTTGTGTAACTGGGACATCAGTCATTCACACCCATCAGCCGCGCATTGGGAGACAGTTGAAGCTAACTCTCCCTGTAAAGAATTACAGCCTCTGAAACACTACACAGAAGCACTGAGTCAGAATTCACCAATGGCCATAGGATTTGGTCTTATACTCCTCATAATTTTTCAATATGGTAACCTCACTTGTATATATATTTCATCTTAAAGCTCACAATTTTCATGAAACTCCACCTCAGCTAACCCAAGTATATAGGATGATCCTATTTTTCAAATTGTCTTACATTCACTGTAAGTGTGTTGGTTGGTTTTTCAGTAGTGGCAGTCAGTCTTTTATTTTTTTTCCTTCCTGAAAATATAATCACTGTCACAAGTTATCTAGATGCCCAGGGTAACCTACATAAAATAGAAGCATTTCAGTATAGTCAAGACCCCCAAGTACACCTTTTTCTCCTCCTCTATAAACAGATTTTATTTCCATTACCCTCATAGGCAGTTTTTTAGGTCTAGACAACTAGAGTTGTAAGAGCTGTGAATTCTAATACGTGAATAGCCTCCTGATCAGGAAGTAGTGGGGTGTATTTTAATTTTCATAGATTGTTTATTCTGTCTTGTCTTGAATTCTGTTCTTTTTAGTCCAATTATAGTTCCACTTTGGAAAGCTCAATGTAGCTCAGAAATAGAGACCTGCCAGACACCCCATTTCAGCCTGTCCCCCTCTCATGCACAAAGCAGTTCCCCATGAACACACAAACATCACACTCAGCTCTGTCAGATCAGCTTCATGGCCACATTTATCAAAATTATCCCAGAGTCCTTTGCAGAGGCGAATATTAATAGGGTTCATTTAAAACCAAGAGTGTTACTAATGCTTTTTTCTATGTGCTAAATGGGAGGAAACAAGAATTACACAAACAAACAAAAAAAGGCCGGGTTGTTAGAATAGCTAATAAGGCGAGGTGAAATCTTTGGACAAGGAAAATAATGCTGAGCTTTCAGAAATCTCAACACAGCCATTTACATATTATTATTATTCCCATTGCTTTCCATCTAGAAAGCAACACAGCATTTCTCTCCGTATAGAACCTGCTGCCAGGTCATCAACCCTGAGCATTTCCCCAGAGTCCACTCTGTCTGTCCATCCGTCTAAAGCACTCTAACTTGGCACTACCTTCATTAAAAGGAGAATTCAGTTCACTCTGCTTTTGCTTGGTAAAAAGGGAACAGAGGGCATTCCCAGGCCATTTCACTGGGCTGAGGGATGTGAAATAGGGACCACCAGGAACAGCATTAGGCAGGGAGCCTTCCCCCCTCCCCACATCATCCAGAGCCCTGTGCACACAGGCCACTTGTATTGGCAACTCTGCCTCACAGAGCAGCAAGCTACCATAGTGGTGTTCTTCCTCAGCTTTGTTGTCTAGCATTTCACACTGTGATGCTGCTTCAATGCCCAGAAAGTGGCATTTTATTGCACTACACTGAGGCTGTGTCTCTGCTGAGGCAAGTAGACAGTGCCCTCATTGCTCCCTCCAGGAAAGTAAACTTTGGTTAAACCTTAGAAAACTGATCATTGATCTTGGTTACCAGACACATGTTCAATTCAGAAACCATTTACTTATTCTTCTGATCCCATTGTCCAGTACCAGTTTGCCAGTTTGTTGTCTAGACAAGTCCTTATGAACCACCCAACCTGGTGCACCCTGGGCATTTTTAAACATTCGCTGCTATCAGTTGATGCTGGCTTATAGGTATTCTATAAAACAGGATAGAACTGTCCAATGTGTTTCCTAGCCTCTAAATCTTTATGGGAGTAGAAAGCTTCATCTTTCTTCTCCAGTGTGGCTGGTGGTTTCAAACTGCTGATCTTACTGTTAACACTCCAGCACATAACTACTACCCAGCCATGGCCCATACACGTCCATGCCTCCTGTCCCCCCAAAACATCCTCACTTAAGTTGATTTCGACTCATAGTGACCCCATAGGACAGGGCACAACTCTGTGAGTTTCTGAGACTGTAACTCTGTCCTGGACTAGTTAGCAGCCCAATACTTACGTAACAGCTCTGCCACCAGGGCTCCTTATCACACCCCCCCCTTTCCCACCCATCAGCCTTCCTGACTCTGACTCAAAGAAGAAAGCTCTCAAGGGACGCTCCTAACATGGTGATTGCCATCTCCATGGAGTGTTCAAGCTAGTGTTTTATTTGAGCATGATCATGACTTTTCTAGGCATTCTAAAGACAGTTGTTCCCACTGCTGGAGATGCCTAGGTGACGAACGAGTCAATCAAATACTATGGTGAGTGCAGAAATAAACAAGAGTTGGCATGAATATCATGTCCATTTCAAGGTTATGTGTGAGTCTATGTAAAAGGAAAATGGATTTTTTTTTTGCACTCAGAAGGCAGTCATTTCTCCTTGCTTATCTGAGACAGGGAGTTGGACAACGGCGCCCTCCCTCCATCTCCTTTCAGTGAAGACAGATTGCTCTCATCAGCTTCTCCATTCTGAATTATTCTCCTCTGACCTGCCTCTCTTACATCCCATCCTGGCAGAAGAACAAAGACTTTGAATCCTCTGCTATCTGTGCAAATGCTGGAGTGGTGTCCAACCCCCAAGTTTTACCTTCCAGTCCCCCCCACACCCCGTTTGTGTTCACCCAGGTACACCATCACCATTCCTACACAACATGCATTTGTTATCTCTTGGGGGAGGTCATTCCCTGGTGTGGGCTTCAGCGATTTTTTCACTTCCTTCTTTTTAATGCCAGCCCAGAAAAGCAGAGGAGGGGGGCCAGTCAGATTTGTTTTGTTTTTTCTTCCCCATCAGAAGGCAGCAAGGTAAAGAGTAGCTGTCCCCTGGAGCATCAGGACTCAAAACGAAGGTAGACTTTGGCAATGTACATAAGTTGAGGGCAAAAGGGAGGACTGAGAAAGGTGAACCTTAGAGAGACAAGATGGTCATTGAAAACTAAATTGCCAACTTGCCTCCAGTGAACAAATGCACCTGCCATTTGTATTGCAGCCAATTTGCTGTTTCTACTTTTATCTCTCTCACGCAGCAGGCTTCAAACTCTCAAAGGTTTTCCTGTGCCTCTTTTTGTGATGCTCAAATCAGTGGGGCCGTGAGATAGAGGCTTCTCTATGTGCACTTCATTTCCACCTTCTCTCCCACTCATTGCACTAAAATAAATTGAGACAATAATATTCATAAGAGAAGCAAAGTTCTTAGGAGCAGCAGCTCTTCCTCCAAACAACAATGCATCAGGAAACTGTGTGGTTTGGCAGGACGGTGCCTGGCACCTCCGTACACTGCAGGTATGGGAGCTTTGCCACCAGGCCAGAGGCACGTGCTATTTCAGCTTCAAAGAAAGCCTTTGAACCCCACGCTCTGATAACGAATTATAACTCCTGGAGGAAGATTTCCTTGGGAGGAGGACATTTCGCCAAGGCCCCCAGTTAGTGTCTTTTTTTCAATGTGAGGAAATGTTTGATAATGAAAGATCACCAGTGACTATTTTTAATTACTTCAGTGGGAGGGGTAAAAAACCCACCATCCTTCTGTGAAAAGAATTGGGAATGACAAATGTAGATTTACTTATTTGAAAACATCCAGTTCCATCATTTCTAAGAGACGTAATTATTTCAACCTATATTGTTGGGCTTTCACAATAGCCTATGTTTCACTACCCCAAAAGGTTCTTCCAATACAGATGGCTAATTCTTTATGCCTGTGGTTCTCGGAAGCCACTTCTATATATTTAAATATAGGCAATTTCAAACATCGGCAGGAAAGAAAGGAAGACCTTGGGACTGAATCAAATGAAGTTTTTATTTATTTATTTTTGAGGTTGGTTTTGTTCTGTTCTGTTTAGTTCCCCCCTCCCCAGGAAATCCTGAAGTGGAAGTAAATGTATGCAAAGTGTTCGAATGCTGCCTTAAGGTTGGTATTTTAATTGCACCAAGGAAAAATTATTCACTTGTAATTTCCCAATCAACTGTAACTGTCGCCTGGTAGAAGGGAAAATCTCAGTCCTATGACAGAAAGAACATGCAAGTAGTGGGGCATCATTTCTATTTCAGTGCCCTGCCGAGCCTTTCCAACTTCTCACTTTAGGCTTAGAAAATAAATGACTTTCAATTAAAGTGGAAGTGCTAAGCAACTGTAGTATACATCTCCAAGAAAGAGAGGTAGGCTCTCGTGGCGAGCAAAGACATTAGAAGCTGAGAGAAAACACTCAAGGTATCCCACTGCTAAGGAAATAAACACTATTGAAATGTTTTTGTGTGCTCTCCGGAGACACCACAGATTAAATGAAATAGAAGCCACTGTGCACCCATTATGTCCCCAAAGTATATTTCCAGAGAGAGCTCTTCTGGCTCCTGTGGATTCATTCATTCACATATTTCAGCTTTTGTCCCAGAAAATATTTAAGCTTCAGTCTTTGATATCCTAGCACTAATGTATTCAGAGGTCAATGTTGATCATACGCCCTCAACGTGCCCTAGATCTCCCACTAATAAAAACATGTATGATCTCATTTAATACTTTAAAAATCTTAGGAGGTAGGTGATCTTTTTCATACCATGGAGGAGGAAGCTGAGCCAAATAAAGGCTAAACAATCTGCTCAAGATTGGACAGTGGATGGAGGAACTAGGAGTGAAGCCCATCCTGGTTTGAGAGTCCTTTTTTAGTCTCTATTCTATGCACTATCCATACATATTAAGGGAGATTGTTCACATGCTCATATGATTTCAGGAATATCTGAATGATTTCTTTTGCCAAAGTCATGGTTCTAAGGATGCAGTAGCCGTGGACCTGTGTGGATCCAGCAGTATCTGACCAGAACCAACTGCTTTCAGTTTTTCTCCAAACCCCTCTCCTCAATATACGTTATAAATTGATGCAACTAGAGATAAGCAGAAATGCATATAGCAGGGTCATTAAATAATATTGCTAATAGTGCTCCCATTTATACATGCACAGACTTATTTGAAAAAACATGTTCAAACATAGTTCTGGAGCTGGTGATGACCCACAGACTAGTTCGACTAGGAACACATTTGTCCGAGTCTTGGTAGGGTATCTTTCAAAACAAGTTCCACCTACACAGTGCCTTCAGTGGAAATCTTCCAGGAAAGTGAAATTCAAAATAGAAAAATCAGCTCAGATCTGAGAATCCAAATCTTGCTACATTTCCTCAAAGGACAGGGGACCATCATTGGGACTTAATGTGAAGTTTTAAAAAATGAAAAATGATTTGCTGAGAAAAAAGCCGGGAAAGTTTTAAGCAAGGCTTTTCTTTTTTCCAATACCCTGGCTAATACATACAGGGTAGCAGGGGCAATTCTACATGCATTTCCTTAGGAAATCTTAGCTTGTTCACACTACAGCCCTGGTCTTGTCCATTTAGACTTCTTTTTGTTTAACCAAACTCAAAGAACATTTTATATGAGCATAATTTGTTAGTTCATCGAGGTTGTTCAGATTGCTCTTTGGACCTAGTATAGAGTAGAAGAGCACAAAATCATCCGAGAAAGCTTCCATTGCCCTCAGAAGTGTATGTATGGAGATGGAGGAGATGTTGAGAAAAATAACTTTATATTTTGATAAAGAAAGGTTTCTGTGATTTGGAAACAATACCCTTAAACACATTCCCTTAAGAGATTTCCATCCTAGGATGCAAAGTACAAAGTCAGTCCCTAAGTTTTTTTTTTCTTCCAGTTTCTGTCTAGTTGATTCCAATTTATGGTAACACCACAAGTGTGTCAGACTAAACCAAATTCTTCCATGGAGTTTTCAGGAGTAAATCATCTGATGTTTCTTCCAGGAATCTTTGAATGACCTTGAACCACCAACCTTGCTCTGATAGGCAATTAAGAGCATTAACCATTTGCACTACTCATGGACTGTCAAATTTTATAGCTTGATCCAGGTGTCAAGTATAGTCATGGGACTATATGGGATATTATCCATAAGCCTCATGTGAAAGTCAGTCATATTATCATACAACTCTGCCTCAATCTTTGAGTTCTCTCTTTTTAAAACTATGAAAAAATAAACATATTAGTATTCCCAAAAAGATGACTCAACAGAAAGCAAAAATTATTTAACAATATCATTACTATCACATGCAAATCAATTGTGCTGTAAATAAGTCATTATAATACATTGCCAGGGAGCTGCCAGAAATTCAGGCTGGATTCAGAAGCGGACTTAGAATGAAAACTCTCATTCCTTACCGATGTCAGACTGACTGAAAGCAGAGAACAACGGATCTTTTCATTTTATAATTTTCTTCCTATATAAAGTCACTCAGATGCATGTGTCAGAGCAAACCATGGATAACATCATGAAGAATGGGAACTCTAGAACCTTTCACTGTGCTCATGTAATCTTTATGTAAACCAGGAAGCAATCAGGCAGAATCAGGGGACACAAAATGGTCAAAAAACAGGAAAGCTGTGTATACGAGTGGTCTTCTTTCATCAGAATTATGGGACCTACAACCTGAACACATAATCTGAGAAGCTGAATGCTATGAAGAAGAATGTGGCATCAGCGTTGGAAGGAAGACTCCTTTACAACCAGTAATATGCTGATGACATAACTTGATTGCTGAAAGAAAAAGAAACTTGAAGTACTTACTGATGAAAATCAAAGACTTCAGCTTTACTAGGAAGCCTACCTCCATGTAAAGAAAACAAAACAAAATGCAACTTCATAATTGGACTACTAGGCATCATCTTCTAGCTAAGAACAAGTTTCAGGCTATCAAGGATTTCATTTTATTTGAATTCACAATCAAATAGAAGCAGCAGCCAAGAAAGTGTATTGCACTGGGCAAACCTGTGGCAGCAAGCCTCTTGAAAGTCATAAAAAGCCTTTCGGGCTAAGTTGCACCTGACCTTAAATGGGGGAATTTTCAATGGGCTTAGATGCATCCAATAACTGTAGAGTTCATCTGGAAAACTTTAGAAGAATTGATGCATCTTAATTCTGTCAAAGGGCATCGCATATGCCAACAGCTTCCAGAAGAACAGCTTTGTCTGTCTTGGGGGAAGTAAAGCTGAATGGTCCTTAAACGTGGGGAAGGTGAGGTTATCTCACTACTGTGGACTAGTTATGAGAAGAGACCAGTCCCTGAAAAGGACATCACACTTGGTGAAGCAGAGGGACAGTGAAGACCAGGAAGACCCCCCAAGAAAATGATTGATCCAGTGGCTGCAACAGTGGGCGCAAAAATCAGAATGATTATAAGGAAAGGGCAGGTCCAGACACTGTATTTTCATATTTTATGCAGATTCAGAACCAACTCTGTATCACCTCGCAATAACCACAGATTTCATTTCCTTAGTGGATTTAGTTAATTCTTGTAACCATCTTAAGATCTAAAAATATTGAGCTTGGTACCTTCTTTCCTTTTTGAAATGAAGGCCTTGCAGTACGGAGAGAGAATGTGGCTTGAAGGAGACCTTCTGGGAGTTCAGGAAGCATGGGGATCAAAATCTAGGTCTACAGCCTCATGTCAGGCTGTATTTAGTGAATGGGGCTGCTCTTGGAAAAGGTTGTTGTTTTCATTGGGGTCAGAGCTTGTTTTAGATTCAGACGCAGATGTTTGCAGGAGACTCTTCCCTCCCGATTAGCCTGAAACCCTCACTGGTGGGCCTAAACACGATCCATGGCTGAAAACATATTCAGTGACATTCCTTTATGTTTTCTTCTCATGAAAAAGCGATTTAGTAGCAATAAGACCTGAAAAAGGTCAACGAGAGCAGTGCCTGAGACAAGAAAGCTGAGGACACCCTCAACTGATGTTAGAAGCCAGGTTTGTTCTGATGATATATTATTTTGTATTTAAGTAAATGAAACATACAGAATTCCAGGAGTCCTTGTATTGGTTACATAACACAGTTTCCTTAAATAATTCCTAAGAAATTTTCCTCCTTCTCTGGCTCAGAGGTGGGGTGGGGGATTTCGCCATGGAGAAAAACCCCTGCAGGTATAAAAGATACCAAGGCAGAGAGGAAGCCAAAAATATAACTCGCGACAAAGATATTTCCAGGCAGCTGTGCTATTTACTAGCAAGCATATGCAGCCGAAGAGAAACTTGGTTATAGTACCTGGAATACAAAATAAGCATTTTTAGTACAATACTTCCTTGGGCAATTTCTAGAAATATCTGGTACGGTTTCATTATCTCTAGAGTTATGAATAGAAGTTGTGACTCTCTTGATGAGAAATGCCATTCAGATACTATTCCTTTAAACTGTCTTTGTTTAGTTTGTATAGAGCATTTATTTCTACACTAGACATCATCCATATGATGATAAAATTTAAATTTGAGAATGCTGCATTTTCTCGGTAGGCAGCTGACCTATATAGCAGGGGTTTGAAGCCAGACATTGTTAAGTTTTTAACACAGGAATCTTATCATCAGAAATAAGCATGAGGTTACCCATTAAGGAACTCTTAATAGGTGGTCAAGACCAAAGGGAAGAAACTCAAGAGGCAGAGACATCCATTTCTGACTCAGTCCTGGTAGAACAGACAGTAAATTCTTCTATTTCTCCCATGCAATAGGCAATGTCAATCAGAAGACTACGATTGGTCAGAAAATATAAAGTAAATGAGTGAATATACTGTGTCATATTTAACACCCACCAAACCAGCCTTCATAGAATGGAAGAAAAGAGGATTTCATTTGATTGTCATAATCATAACATGTGGTGTGGTCCTTGGGAGGACATAATATCCACACTCTAACTCTCCAGCCAATGCACATCTAAATAATAGTTGAATTGTTTGTTCTTCTAACTGATGTTCCAGCAAGGATAATGAATGTTCGCTGTCACAGCTTAACTCTCTGAACTCTCATGGTTTAGTCTTGGCTCAGACCAATACAGGGCAGATAGCCCTCTGTTACTAACTTCCCGGTCACTGGGGCCATGACACACATGCACACCCCTTGGCTTGCACCCCAGTTTCTACAGGAATATAAAAAAAAGTTCCTAGTTTCATTCAGGTTCTGTTTAAGGGACAATATAGACATGGTTTGCCGCACTCCCTCAAAGTTTTTATTGTCAAGACCTTTGCTATATGGTTCCAATCCAATTTTTAACAGTTGGAAAATATAGGGAGCCACACATACTGTTAGAAATAACAGCATCATCCACAATAACAAAGGGCATCATGGGCAATACATGAACAATGCCATTCTGAAGAGCTGTCGGTGAAATTAGCACAGACAGCCCTTGAGCCAGGAAGCAGATAATTCTAGAGAACTAGATCCATGATGTCCAGACAGAACATGACTACAATGAATATAAGAAATATCAGGTAGACAGCTAACTTGGAAGCTAAGTGGTAAGTGTTCATGTGCTTGAGTTAATGTGTTGAGCTTGCATTGTGATTTGGAGCACATAAGACATTGAGAATATTTTCATGAGGGAGATCAGAGGAAGAGCATCAAGATTTGGGACCTATACACTACCAATTACAATCTAGTTGATTCTGCCTGAGGGCAAGCCCTGCTTTTTTGGAAGTAGATCACCAGGTCTTTCTTCTGAGGTGCCTATGGATGAATGCAGTCTGCCAGTCTTTCCATTCATAGACAAGCACATTTGCTGTTCCCGCCACAGAGAGAGGCTTGGGGAAAGTGCACACACCCACGTGGCTCTACTTCATTTTCCAGCTCCCTGTTCTGCCTTTGAGTAATGGTGTCACTTACTAGAGTCACACAAGTTTCACTTTCATCCAGTGTAAGTGAAATGAGAGCATCCTTCCCAGCAGAACTGATAAACTACAGAACACTTTGAGTCACTTTAGCATCCAATTGACTACGCAGCAAAGATTGCAAGGTGTTCAGTACGGGTGTGCTGGAGGCGCATGTCAGAATGAGCCACAGCATATGACATTGACACCTGTGACTATCCTAATCCCAAGCCATGTTGTCAATTCCCAGCATAGCAGATTTCTGTTTGGTTGTTCACTTTTCTTTCTTTTTTCTGTTTTTTTTTTTAAACAGTGTTTTAAGACACTTTTAAAAACATTTATAATAATTTACTCTACTTTGTAATTAGACTTAGTGATTAGAATCTTGCTCACTTACATAGCTGTTTCCCCTTAAATGATGGCACCAGCTGGTTTATCGCTGAAACCTGATCTGACTCCCAAAGCTATCAGAAGGGCCGGCAGAAGGCAAGGCAGAATGTGCAGAGCTGGGTGACAAGCAAGCAAAGAAACGGTTTTACACTCTTTTGTATTTCTTCTAACAGGGAAGATCTGCTTTTACGCTGATGCTTAGTCTGGGTATACTTTTCATTGAGTTTGGCATGGGAAAATACCGATATTATGGACTGCTCCAGCCTCCCATCATGAGAAGGAAGACAAGTAACTATAGATTTGCAGTTGGAATGTGAGTCACTTGGGGTGTTTTACAGGCAGGAGATCGGTGCTGGCTCTGTAATCAGTGGAAGAGAGTACTCGCAAAAGGCTGAGAGAGCAAAGCAATCACAAGTGACCTGGCGTCCTTATCTTTTCTGGGTACCTAATTTTACTCCTGGTCTCAAAGACCCTGGACTACACAGCTAATGAGAAGTGCCATCAGACTAGGCATTACGCATTTACGTCGGAGTCGTGGAGGGGAGTGCGCTTTACCGGTGGAAAGCAAACCATCTCAATGGCCAGCGTCTCTCGGGGCCAATTAACATTCCAGATGACGCTGAGGCATTTGACCGAGGCCGGAGGGAAATGAACAGATAGAGAGATCGGCCTGCCCTTTTCCCATGGCTTGAAAAAGGGAGAGGAGCAGCTGAGAATCAATGATGCGCCTGGTGGCCAGCCGGCCGTCTTCTCTCCATCCATCTGGAGCTGTTTGGAAATAATAAAAGTAATAAAAATGCCAGCATCCCACCTACTGCAACAGTGTGTGTCACTCCTCTCACCCCCTACCCCCAGCAACCTGTGACTCACCGAAAACTAGCCAGCGGCCCTCAAGGGCCTCACTAGGGGAGCTGGAGTAGGCTGGAGGGCTGGCCCAGCTGATGGATACCACCTCCACCCGGATTCATGCCCACCCCCGGTCCCCTGGACTTCACTCCAGCTCATGGTGGCCCTGTGTGGGTCCAAGGAGAGCTGGGCACCATGGTCTTACACCAGGCTGCTGACTGAGGAGAGCACCTGAGGTTTTGAAGAAAGTGTAAACATTCAAGAACCTCCCTCCTTTCCCTGAGCAGTCAAGTATACTCACCACTCACCCCATCCAGAGACCCCCTTTTCCCCTCAAATGGCTGAACAAGGCTCACCGTGTGCTGTGACCAGACATAAGAAGCGATAGGGAGATTCCCTTCTCCCCTCTACCTCCCCACCGGCAGGATCGAGAGAGAGGACCTTATGGACAGGTGACTCCAGCCAGCCACCGGGGCCAGAGCAGACCCCTGAGAGATGCAGCACGCAGTTAGAGAAAGTCCTCCTGGTCATGCGCCCTCCAGCCCGCACTCGACTTTTCTCTAGCGGAGCCCAGACTTCTCCCTGCAGCTGAAACCATCTCGGGTTGGAAGGAAGGGTCAGTGGACACATCACGCTGTATGAGTGCGAGCCTTGTGAGACGGCTACCGATCACATCACGGAGGGCCATGGCGGTGTGTGCGCACGAGGCTGGGAGCCAGGCGGAGAAACTGGTGACAGACAGGCTTTGTTTCCTTAGAACCTGAGGTCTGATGAAAACATTACGGCGGGGCACACAAGCGAGAGGAGTGAAGTCCTGGCGTTTTCCCTACAACGTTGTCTCCTATGATTCTGAACCAACTTCTGGGACCCCAGGTTCCCACCCCACCCCCACCCCCACGCCCGACGCCTCATTTCCCATTGAGCTCAGGATCCATGAGAGACTGGTCCACTCAGGAGTCATGTGTGGAAGTGGAGAAGCCACCACCCCTTTTCCCTACTTTCCCCATATCTCTCTTCAGAAAAATGGACAGTTCCGCCTTTTTCGGGACCACAGTGAAGGGAAGGAAGTAGGAGACTGGCCTGTGAGGAGGACTCCAGTTTCCATCTTAAAAATGTAACAGCTTTTTAAGTTTTAGCCTGATTGAATTTTTTAAATTGAAACTGCCAAGATATCCTCTAAATTGGGAAATGAATGATTTAGCACACAGCGATGGTATCAAATCATGCACAGAAAAATTGCCATCTGACCATCAGCTGTCCATGGAGAGTTCCCAGCAACTACAGACCACCACCCTCAATCTCAGTCTCTAGTTGCACCCTTTTTAGCTTGGCAGTCACTGAGGCAATCTAGTCTGTGAAATGCCAGACCTTTCCATAGATCCTCTTGACACTATGAGGAAAGCTGACTGTGAAATTCAGCACCTATACTTGCTAGATTTTGGTCAAAATCAAGCCTCACCTTTCCCGCCAGTAAGCGGATAATAATACTTACATGGTCGTTGCACAGTAATATGTCATGGACCAGGTGAAAGCCAGGATTTTAATAGTGTCATGTTATGCTATTGAAGATATTATTATTGTTATCATCATCATTGTCCTTCTCATTTCTTATGTCTCATAACCTTGTCTTCTTTTGTTCTTAGTTGTTCATTTGCCCTCTCCAACCACAGGCAAGCCATGTGAAGAAGGATAATTCCAACTCAAATCCATGAACCATAGAGGTTTCTAATGTAGATTTCCATGTCCCCCCACAAACCATGCACAAACCTGTTTACCTTTCTGGAATCTTCCATCTTTCTCAGAATTGTTGGAAATGGTCTCTCTTAAAACACTATGTTTAATGTGTGCAACAATTGCTATGTTTTCTACTATCATTTATGATATTATGATGGTTTGTATGAGCGTATTCACAATGCCTTCAAAGCTTTTTCTTTTGAGGGAATAGAAATGCTTCACATTCTATGATGGTGGATGGTAACTTTTGAATAGGAATTATGCAAGGAAAAATCTTCAAATAACCTTCTGTGAACCTTACTCGTGGTTTAAATATTCTACCTTGCGGGCCCTTGAGCAGTGGAAAGAAGCATCTTGATTATGCCCATTGTATTCTAGGTGTGGTATAGGTCACCCTGGTGGGGTTCTCTTGGAACTTACCTTGTCCTTTACACACAAAGAACACTCCATGACTCAAGCAGCTAAAAATGTAGAGTGTAGACTAGGAATGTGGGCATAAAGTCATTATGCTGAAGGGTTGCATGCAAGCCCCACCATTATCTCTACATATTTCTGATTGAAAAAGATGAAAGGAAGTAAACAATAATCCATATTGAAAATGTCATAGTAGCAATTCTTATTTTCTTGATAACCTCCCACCATCACTTCTGTTAAAGAAAGAAGAATTGGCCGAGTTTGCATCATAATTATTCCTGTTTCTTCCCCTCTTCTCCTCTGCTCTATATCTACCGCAGCAACCCATTTTTCGTTGGGGACACCTTGCTGTCCAATCCATGCTGGGCTGTAGCACCCCCTAGGACAGAGAAGAGTAGACATACAGTTTCTGAGGCTGTGATCTTCACAGAGACACAGGGTCACTTTTAGTGCCACTTGTTTCTCCCACAAAGCAGCTGGTAAGTGCAGAACACTGACCCTTTGGCCAATAGCCAGGGGCATAGCCACTGTGCCACCAGAAGCTTGTCCAGATATGCTGGAGGTATGCACTACCTTTCAGCATAATTGTTCTCCAAATCCTTTATGACACTCTTTTTTATTCTATCACAATACTTTTTATTCTGTCTTAAAATTTTCTGATTCTGATAGAAGGGCATGCCCCTAATTCATAATGCTACTTGATAACTGGACATTTGATATGGATTGAAAAGCAAGGTTTTTGTTCCACATGCAAATATTTTAAAATAAAAATGATGAGATAAATGAATATTCATTAGCTTTGGGTGGTTCAAGGGGGATTGTGACGCTGTTAAGAGCATATCCTGGTTTAAAACTAAATGTTACAGACCAAGGGTACAGCTTGAAATTTTCATCTATTCTCTAAGACTTGTGTCAAGAAGGATGCATTTCTCTCTCCTTTGATACAGTTTCAGAACACTTCTCAGGGGTTGGAATTCACCCAGGTAATAGATTGCCACCCATCCAAGGTAGCATGATATTGTTGCATGACCCTCTGTTTGAAACTCCATTGTTTTCAAATAACAAATCCATCTTTTCTCATTGGGCAGTGTCTGTTCATCTGTAAGAGCTAGCTATATGAGGAAGTTATTTTACCAAGGTAAAAGGGACCAGCAGTTTCCTTCCATACCTCAGTTAAACCAGCACCTGGATATTTTTCCCAAGAACAACAGCAACAAAAATATCCAAACAGCTGGATAGGAGATTTTGGAGCAAGCTGCTGCTGACGTGCTGAGTAACTGCCATCTCAGTAAGCAGATTCAGGATAGATCCATTGGATCTCATTTAATGAGGCAACGACCCAAGACTACGAGCAGCGTGTGTATACCCCAGTGGGTGTACCAATTGCTGAAGCAGCAAAACAGGCATCTTTTGCTGGTCAAGCAGTCTTGGTGGTGCAGTGATTAAAGTGCTTGGCTGCTAACCTAAACATTGACATTTCAGACTCATGAGGTGCTCTGAGGACACCACTATTGTAGAGATTTACAGTCTTAGAAACCCTTTGGGGCAGTTTTAATATGTCCTATAAAGCTACTATGAATTGACATTGACATTACTCTAGTGGGTTTGGATTTTGTGCTTGTTAGTGCATCTGAAAGGGCTCTGGTAGCACAGTGGTAAAGTGCTCAGTTACTAAATCAAAGATTATATTCATGGTTTGAGCCTACCAGCTCCTCTTCAGCTGGAACATGTGGCTGTGTATTTCTGTGAAACCCAAGTCATAGCGATTCAGAGCTAAAATCAGCTAGATAGACCAAGGCTTGGGTGTTGTGGGGGTTATCTTAGTCAGTTGCAGATATACATGATGTCTATCTACCACTAATAATATACACATGCCATTTTTATACACAGTGCTTTATTATTGAATGGAGATGGGGATTACCAGAAAGCAGAGAATACCAGGAAGATGTTGTGTTTCATTGACTATGCAAAAGCCTTTGACTGTGTGTGGATCAAAACAAACAAGGAATGGTCATGAGAAAAAAATTGGAAATCAAGATCATTTCCCTGTGCTCCTGTTGAACCCATACGTGGTCCATGTAGCAAACAGAACAAGCGAGTACTGCAGGATTTAAAATCAAGGAAGATGACCCACAAAAGAAAAATCAAAGAAGTTGCCCATCTGTGTTGCCTTTTCTCCCCATACTTATACAATCTCTATGCTGAGCAACTCATCAGAGACGCTGCACTATAGAGAGCTTCATAGGGCATCAGGGTGGGAGTCAGGCTTTTTAACAAACTACAGTTTGCAGAGGACACACAATTGCTTGCTGCAAGTGAGGAGGACTTGAAGCCCTTGCTGATCAAGATTAAGGACTCAAGTTGGAATCAAGGGTAGATTACAACTCAATGTAAAGAAGACGGCGTTCCTCACAACTGAACTGAAAGGTAACATTATGAAAATGGATAAAAGACTGAAGTTGCCCTGGATGTACTCTGGTTTGGATCCACAATCAATGCTCATAGAAGAAACTGTCAAGAGGTCAAAAGATGCATTGCTTTCGGTAAATCTGCTGCATAAGGATCTCCTCAGAGTGGTGAAAAGCAAGGCTGGTCCTTTAAGACTAAGGTGTGCCTGACCCAAGTCAGGGTATTTATTTTAATTAATAAGTCACTTGATTGGGGGCTCTTAAAGCTCTTGTAGCAATCCCACATCAAACATACCAAGTACATTTGTACATATATTGCCATCATCATTTTCAAAACATTTTATTTATTCTTGAGTCCTTGGTATCAGCTTCTCTCCTTTCCCTCCCTCCCACCCTCATGAACTCCTGGTAAATTACAAATTATTATTTTTACCCACATTCCTCTTGTTCTCCGCCCCATCCCCACCCTGGGGGGGGGGGTTGTTATATGACAATAATTTTAGTCAGTCCCCATTTCTGCCTCCATCTTCCCCCTGACTTCAAGGTAATGCTACACCCATTACTGTTCCTGAGAGTTTTATCCATCCTGGATTGTGTGTGTGTTGAGAACTCTTACAGGTACCAGTGTACATGCTGTGGTTTCGCTGGATTTGTAAGGTAAAACTGGGCTCATGGTAGAGGGGACTGTGGGAGGAAGCATTAAAGAGCTAGAAGAAAGTTGTGTGTTCCCTCAATGCTATGCTGTACCCTAAGGACAGACTATTTCTAATTGCCTTTCATGGATGTAAGAGTTGGATGTTGCATAATAAAGACTGAAGGAGAAATGATGCATTTGAACTGTGATGCTGGCAGAAAATTTTCAAAATACTCTGGACTACCAAAAGAACAAACAAATAGGGGTTGGAAGAAGTGCAGCTAGAACGCTTCATAGAAGCAAACGTGAGGACACATAGTCTCCAGTACAGTACATTGGACATCTTATCGCGAGAGATTATTTCCTGGAGAAGACCTTGTGCTTGTTAAAAAGAGGTGAGGACAACAAAAAAGGGATGCTCTAAAAAATGGCTTGACACAGCAAATGCACCCTGGGCTCAAATGGAGCAGGACGGGCTGTCATTCCATGATGCTCTCCAGAGGGCCAAGATGAGTGGAACCAGATCAAAGACACTTAATACCAACAGAGAATGTTCCTTATCTTTATTTCATTGGGTGTGGGGGGGGGGAGATCACTACCTTCTGGTGGTTGAGGGAGCTCCCCAGCTTTGCTCCCGGACAGCTGCTGCTGGATTTGAACCGCCAAGCCAATGGGCTGCCGCATTCAACCACTATGCCACCGGGGCTCAGCCTTTTTATTTCATTAAAAAAAAAACATTTTATTAGACACTAATCCAGATATCATACCCTTCATAGTTCAATCGCATCAAGCAGAATTGCACAGTTGCTAGCACAGTCAGTTTCTAAATATTTGTTTTCCTTCTGGAATTCCTTGCTATCAGCTCCCCTTCATCCTTCTCTCTCACCCACCTGACCCCACAGAAACCCTTATTCTAGGGTTTCTCTATCATTTTATCAACCTTGGGTTTCATAAACCGAAAAACTGAAAAACACTTAACAAAGATTCAAGAAGGCAACCCACAGTTATGGATATATCAGTCATAAACCCTAATTTGAAAGTGAAAAAACAAAAGACACCCAGAAAAATATTGAAAACCAGATTAAGCCCAAAGTGTATCAGAGGGAAAATCAAATGAAAAGATCTTAACCACTGAAATCAGGTTTATAACTTTAAACTACTATAGTCATCACTCCAATGCTCTCTGTTTGGTGACCAATGTATTCCCATCCCTCCTTTCTGGACAAAGGGAAATCGCTGACGGCTTCTTTCCTGTTTTAACTGCTCAATGTATTTTGGGTTTCCACTCTCATCCTTAGCCTTCGACAAAGCAAAATCTCACAGTTTAAGCCTCGACAGTGTTCCCTCCTTCAGCGTTGGATTATATAATTAACAGTACTTTTTTCTCCATATGGATTTGGATTAAATCTCTCTTAAACTCATTTTCATTTGTATTTTGATTGTTTTGTAAATGAATTCTAGCATGAATGGGAACTGATAATGATGGAAAAGGCAGTCACCCCTGCTTGCTGTTTTATTCTTCTACAAATCTATTCCTTCAGAGATACAAATTGCAGTCACCAAACGCCTGATAAAACCTTTCATCTAAAGAACACCAAATTAAAATAAAAACCCTCTCATTTATTAAGATTTATATTAGAAATAGAGGCAACTTGGTTGTTAGTGGTTAAAACACTCCTTTGTTCACCTGGAGGGCAACATTCCAAACCCACCAAATTCATTCAAATGTCGTAGCTCTGTGACCCCCCCAGCAGCAATTGTAGACTGCCCTGTGAGGCCAATGTAAACCAGAATTTCACAGATTGCACCATTTGACAAAATTTTCTTTGGAGGCTTGCTTTTTATTTTCTGGGCAGTTCTGGGCAGTTGAAGTTTTGATGAATCTTATTTCATTTGTGTTTGTATACGTTTGTATTCCTGTCACTGTTTGTTACAGTCAATAAAGTACTTAGACATGATGGTAATTAAAGAGATGGCTAAGCCAAAAATAGATGATAAGTAGGTAGATAGATAGATAGATAGATAAACACCTGGACATGATGTTTATGCCATCAGCCCCAAAACTAAAGTGCTAACTATATTGACATGCTGTACCTTTGGTCTATTTGTTGTTGATTCATGAGTTATATTTTGGGTGACTTATTAGAATCAATATTAATTATTTAGAAATCATAGCAACTACCTATATCTGTGGGTAATAATAGTGTCTGCAGAACTATAACTACAGTGCTATTTTCATGGTTGTTGAGTTGCATCGAGTAGGTTCCAACTCATCGCAATCTCACCTACAACAGAATGAAACACTATCCATCTCAGTAGGACCATCCCCATCACCGCCATGTGTGAACCCATCACTACAGCCACTGTGTCAATCAATCCATGCCATTAAGAACTTTCTTCTTGACCCCAGATCCCTGATTTGTCAATCATGATGTCCTTCTTCAGAGACTGGTCACATCTGAAGACATGTCCAAAATATTTGAGAAGTATCATTATCCTCATTTCTAAGGTCCAGTCTGCCTCTTCTTCTCCCAACACAGGTCTATTTTCTGGCAGTATATAGCATGTTCAATATTCTTCAGCAACACTGTAACCCATACACCAATTCTTCTTTGGTCATTCATATTCATTGTCCTATTTTCACATACATCTGAAACAACTGAAAATACCATGGTCTGAGATAGGTGTGCCTTCATCCTCAAGCTGATAGCTCTGCTTTTTACCATTTCAAAGAAATTTTTTGCAGCAGATGTGACCAGTGCTTTGTTTTCTTCAGTGGTACTTCCATGGGTATTGGTTATGTATCCAAGTAAAATGAAATCCATGATAACTGCAGTCATGTCTCTGTTTATCATGACCTTGCTTGTTGGTCTAATTGTGTTTGTGCATCACTTCACACTGAAGGTTGCTACCATTGACCTTCATCAGGCAATGCTTCATGTCTCCTTCACTTTCAACAAGTAAGGTTGGGTCCTGTGCATGTCACAGTTTGTTAATGAATCTCCCTTCAAGCTTGATTCTGGGTTCTTCTTCATATAGTTCAGCTTCTTGTATTCTTAGTTTTGGATGATTAGTTCAATATAAAGATCAAATAAGTGTGATGAAAGAATACAATCCCAATGCATGGAGTTCCCAATGTTAAAACCTACAGAATCTTTATTCTCTTCAAACAGAATTGAACAATCATCTATTGATTCCATATCATCTTAACTTAGGCTTCTACAATTACCATTCTTCATCTTGTAATCTACAGTTGCTTATGGATGCTATTAGGTATAAAATGTATGAACTCTTTTATCTTGTTATCTTGTGAGTGAACACCACTTGTTATCTTGCTCAGTGAACACCACTTTATTGACTAGACATAGTATGACATAATTTATAGTTCTTCTTGGTAAATCTTTTGCAGTTAACAAAACAAATTGACATGAGTTATCTTATATGACCTAATATCTATCTTGTAATGTTGTTATATATCCAACTTTGAAATTACCTCCAATTGCCAGAGGGGGAAATTGAAGCTTAGAGAGATTTAAATGATCAATCACAAAGCCATTCCTCAATTCATTAAGAATGTGTTAATTACCTACAATATGCTGAAAATGGGGCTGCAGGAACATATAGAGAATGTTCAGCTGAATTGTGAGTTTGTGGCAAGGAAGGATCAAAAGTGTGCAACTCTCAATATAGCACCTATTCCAATCTCCTCATCCATCCTGCGTACTGTCTCACCATGCAGCAAAACCTATTTTAGAAGCATTTGATGAGCAAAATGCTAGACTGGATGAATGTTTGATGTTTTACAAGATGGCATTTATGTATTATATTGCATATATACCTATATCCTTGTATTTCACTTACTGAAGCCAAATGATGCTCAAGAAACATTGTGTAGATTTCTGAAACCAAAGCTCTTATATGGGCATGCCATGCTGTTCCATATGTGGTCTATTGTAGATGTCAAAAGATGCAGTTCAATAGTCTCTAGCTTTATCTTACAAAAGGGGAAAGAGAGGATAGAAATCAGAGACCCAAGAGAGTGTTTATACTCTGCACACTAACATCAGGCATAACACATATGCCTTGCCCCAGCTTCAAATGAACAATAACTAATGAGGCTAATTTGTTGCTAATTTGTACCACTAGGGATGACATTTTGAATTGAAAGCAAGTAATAACTGCCAATTATTTGAGGTGAGGGAAATGAGCCAACTGACCACTTTTCTCCCCTACTCTGAAACTGATGTGTTTCATTCTGTTGGTTGGTCAGTTAGATACCAAAGATAAAGTCATTATGACATTTAAAGCTAGAATTGCATGTACTGAAAGATCTAGGATAATTTCCAAACAATGTGACTAGAGAAAAAGAGTCAAGGCTAAGCATGTGACTAAGGGGGGTATATAGAAACTCAAAGATGTTCCAAATGAACTAAAAAAAAACCCCAAAAAACAACCCTTTATGTCTATGAAAAAGTTTCTCAGAAAAGTTTCAGTGTATTTTGTCTACTTTCTAACTTACCACAAGTAGCATTCTTTAATTTAAGCAAGAGAAAGTGTGGTGGTCATATGCTTATATTAATTTCATGATTGAGCTGGAGGGGTGGAGTCTAGCCTGTTAATCTGGAGACAGCCACTGAGTAGCCAGTGAGGGCTCTGTGTGGTCATGGCTTTCTCCTGATACATCTGGGAAATCTCACGATATTTCCCTCATGAAGATAAGGAGCTTTCTCCCCCAGCTATTGGGAATCAGTCTTAGAGAAGAGACAAGATGGCAGCATCTGAAGAGCTGGAGAAGAAGTCACATGGCATTACCCTGATAGAACCAGACCTCTGAATCTGGAGAAGCCACCTGGAGACCGCTGCCAGCTATGAGTTGCTTCTGCCACCACTGGATGCTGTTGATGTACCCTAAGCCCTGGAAATGAGGAGCCATGGGGAGAACCCTGCCAGTGCTGGGATTCTGCACCCACTGACCTGTGACTTCGTGAGTCGGAAGGAGACATTATAGACTGGTACAAGGCAAGGCTAATATCAGACTTATGACTTTGAACTGAACTGGATCGGGATGCTATCTCACTGTTCCGTTCCTTTTGTATAAAAATCATTCCCTTATATCTACATGCGTGTCTATAAATTTGTTCCTCTAGTCTACCCAGACTAACACAGAAAGTGACAAGCTGATTTTATATAAAATGAGAAAATTATTGGAAGCATATATAGTAACTCACAGAATCAAAGGGAAATTCAAAGTCAAGTCTCTTTAGGAATTCAGTTTGCAGAGACAAAGAAAAAGTAGTATCTCTGGATGAACACCTTCATGATGCATATAAAATAACTACTGCTATTGGACAAACCACTTCAAAATGCAATATACAAGGGCATAAAATAATTATTTTTATTGGAGGCATTCCTCTTGTCATATTGTGGTGTTTTCATTTGCTAATGTAGCACAATTCAAAAGGAGGAAAAACATTTGTAACATTTGTTAAAATCAGAATGTAGAATGTAAAACACATGGATCTAGAAAAACTGGAAATCATCAAAAATGAAATGAAACGCATAACAATCTGTAGTTGGATCATTAGTGAGAAATTCATAAAGATTTATAACCTGGACATTAGGGAGCACAAATGGACAATCATATGATTGACTAAGGCAGGGCTGAAAAATTGAATAAGAATTGTGTTCATTCATGGTTTAAAAGACCATTGCAAAAATCTATCGAGAAGTACATTGATGTCAATGATAGGATGATATCCATACATCTCCAAGTATATAAACCTACAACAATTGTTCAATTAATGCCCCAGCCACTAATGCCAAAATTGAGGGAATTGAACATATTTACCAAGTTTGCTCTCTAAAATTAGCCAAACATGCAATAAGGATGCATATAATTGCTGGTGATGAGAATGGAAAAGTTGGAATAAAGAAGAAGGTACACAGCTGGGAAGTCTGGGCTGAGCAGTAGGTATGACACCAGAAATCACACGGTAGAAAGATTCAGGACCCACATATTATTTACTGAAAATCCCTTTGTCAGCAATATGTAATTTCTGCCTGATGGATGGAATGCACAGGAACCAAATCTGCACCATCTGGACAAAGATGTGATGGAAAGCTCAATATCTCCAGTCAGAATACGGCCAGGTCTGACTACAGAACAGATCACTAAGATCTCATAATCAAGCTCAAATTGACACTAATGAAAATTAAAATAAGTTTATGAGAGTTAAAATATTTTAATGTATCCCTCCCAATTTTTTGACCAGACCAAGAATAGGCTTAATGCATTGAACACTCATGACTGAAGAACAGATGAGCTGTCGAATAGCATCAAATCCATCATATGTTGGAAAAACAAATAAGAAAGAATAACCAAGAATTAATGTTACAAGACACTGTACAATTTCACTGGAACATAGAATACTAAATTTAAAGGGTTAAAAGAACAGAACTAAAGATATTCAAAAGTGACTGAAGAAGACCAAAGTTTAATAATGAAATGCCAAAATATGAATAAAGGAATCCCAAAGGGAGGAACACATGGGCATTTCTCAAGGTTTCAGAACTCAAAGAGCAATTCAAACCACAAAGTGGCATATTGATATAGTCTCTCAGGAAAAATTAAAAATCCATGGTACCACAGTGGGTTAGGTGTTGGGCTGCTGACGATTGGTAATTCAAACCCACCAGCTTCTCCATGACAAAAAGGTGAGGTGCTCTTCATCTGTAACGTTTAGTAACCAGGAAACCTTGGGGAGAAGTCTAGAGCAGGGTTGCTCACACTTTTTCAGCAAGTAAGCTACTTATAAAATGATCAAGTAAAAATGATTTACCCACTCTGAAAATGCAAACATATTTATTTTATTTATTCTTAAATGCATTGAGAATTCTTTATATATACAATATAAATTTATGTACCTTGCATAACTGCATGAGTCTATATTGCACAACACATTGCAATGTACAATTAACCATGTACATTTTTTGTCATTATCTGAGTTGACTCTGATGACTTACACTGAATGGAATGAGCCAGGATGCATAGTCCAGTAGCTACTGACACCCAGCTTCAAGCTCACTTCCTAATGATCATCAGTCGTGATGGAACGGCACTTAGACTTAATGATCTTCAGGTGTGGAAAGGCTGACTTTCATCAATAAGTAGAGCCAAATAATGCAACCAAGAAAGTAGCACATTTTCTCATGTTTGGATACTTTCCCTCTGAGAGTAATTCCCAGAACTGTTCATGCGCTCTGGACTTCAGCTGAATGTCAGCTTGTAGTGTCAAAATATTTCATTCTGTATGAAAGTGATATATTTCTGTCTCCTTACTTGGTCCAGCTCCCCCACTCATTAACACTGCCACATTTTAACATCCTTTCTTACATTTAAGAGGAAAAAAAACAAGGTCTAAAAATTGGCAATAACTTAGCTTGTCAGTTTTCCTATACTTGGTGCAGTTTTTTGCACATGCATTTGACACCTAAGATTGCATCTGATTGGCTGTGCTGTATATCAGTTACTTGGTGGCATTGATGATAGGCTTATGTCTTTTTTTTTTAATGCCATGCAATCTACCCACACTATATTTGTGATTGACTAGTAGATCACAATCGACAATAGGATTAGTATGAATCTGAATTACCAGGAAGGCGGAAGTTGCATACTAATATATCTTAATGCTATAACAAGATTCTAAACAATTCTAAACTACATGGGCAGCACAAAAAGAAGAATGAAATACACAGTCACGGTATTAAAAATAATTAGTCAGAGTTCAATCATTTCAACAAGGATGATCAAGAACCAATGATATTGAAGGGAGAAGTTCAAGCTGTACTGAAAACATTGACATAAAAAGGTCCTAGATATGATGGAATGTCGATTGAAATATTTTAACAAATTGGTGCAGCACAGAGATGCTAACATGTCTATATTAAGAAATTTGGAAGACAACTACCTGCCCACCAACTGGAAAAGATACAATTTGTACTCATTGCAAACATAGGTGATAAAACTAAAATTTTAAGTCCTACAATTAATATAACATGCAAATGAAATTTTGCCAAAAGTAGTAGAATATGGTTGTATTAGTACATGGCCAATGAATTGCCAGAAATTCAAGTGGGTTCAGAAGAGGAATAAAAAAAATACCATCCTTGATAACAGATGGATCTTGGCTAAGAAAATATGAAAAATACATGTTACATGAACTATGCACAGCAAAATATGTATAGCAATGTGAAGATTGGGAACTCAAGTCTACTTAACATTGTTCATGTGGGACCTATACAAAGACCAAGAGGCAGCCATCAGAGCTCAGTAAGTCAGGGGATATTCCATGGTAGAAAATCAATAAAGGTATCTGTTAAAGTCACATCTTTCCACCATATTTATCCAATATATACACTGAGCAAATAATTAAAGACGCTGTCTTATATGAGGAAGATATCAGCGTTGGAGTCAGACTCTCAGTGAGATGGCTTAATACAGCAATGGTCTCAAGCACAGTAAAAATGGCTCAGAATCAGGTAGCATTTTTTTCTATTATACATAGGATTGATTTGTGTCAGAACCTACTAGACAGAACCTAACAACTACATAAATTAAAATATATGCGCTCATATATATGATACACACATATATGAATATATGGTGCTTCAAAATGATTCTTGAGTGCTTTATTATGCTTGAGTTACTTCTATTTTTTCACCAAATTTGAAGCTATATATATGTGTGTGCATGTGTGTATATACATATATACTGGTTATTCATATCATGAATATGAGCTAGGTGATTTAAAGTGTCTATATGTTCAAATGAAACAAGCTCTTAAAAGAAGACAAATAGTGATAAGTATTTAAGTGATCTTACAATGGAAAAAAGTCTCTTATGAATGAATCATTGAAAAAAATCACAAGAGAGATACATATAACATCAAATGAATCTAAATTTGTCTTGACAAACAATGATAACCATAAATAAAGTTAATAGCAGAGAATAAATTGGGGAAACTGCAAGGAACATTGCAATAAGATAATGTTTCCTTGTTGCATATGGAATTCTTGTTAATCGGTGAGAAAAACAAAATAATCCCGACAAATTGAGGAGATCACTGAAACTCAATAGGTTGATAAATTCAAATAAATGGTTCATAGCATTGCATTTAGGAAAATATAATAAATCATGCTAATATTTATGAATAAAGAATTGCTAGGAAGTAGCGCAGACTAGGAGAAAATTAAAAGTATTGTTATGACTAAAAATTGAGCATAAATCAATATTGCAATGATTTTTAAAATAAATAACTTATTTTGCTGTTGCATATAAGATTATCATGCTAAGCAGTACTTCCTAGGTTGTCATTCTTACTTAGAATTATAAAGGCTACTTAGCATCACTCTTGTAGAAGTAAATGTAATCGAGAGGAAAGAGTACTGTCAGAGGAAGCATCAAGGTTTTGGTTATAGCCCTAGCTAGGATTCTTCATTAGCCATGTGATCTTTATCCATTTTGTCCACTCTGTACACATTTGAAAATAGTTATAATAAGAAAAACTGGTAGTTCCTGTCCATGAGATTTAGAGTTAATACAATAAAAAAACGTGAGTTGTCAAACTGATGCTATGCTATCATAAATATCAACATTTGTACTAAGTTATTTGCTGCAGGAAGCTAGAGAGAAACTATTAGATCATTAGAACAATCAAACAATGTGTATGTCTCTGTGTGTATACATATGTGTACACACTTATATACTTATATATGTACATGTATGGTACGCATCTATATATGGATGATTCCAAACAAAGGAGAGCAAAGCAAACTAACCATAGAAAAGTCTGTGCATGAGCCAATTAGACACCACATTTCTCCTGCTTCCTTTCTGCTCCACAGTATTTTTTAAGATAAAAATAAGTTAACAGAGACATGAAGGAGTAGAGAGATCATAACTAGAGATACAATGATAGAAGATATATTATACTGATCAAAATGATTTTTTTTCCTCACAAAAAATGATGAGATGCCTTTCTTGAGCTAAGGAAATGCAAGTGTAAGGCAGTTGTTAACTTCTGTGCTCCATGCCCCCAATCATTCTGAGGACTGTGTCAGTCGGATAGACTAGAGGAACAAATTTATAGACACACATATGGATATAAGGTAAGGTTTATATACAAAAGGAATGGAACACTGAGAAAGTATCCCAACCCAATCCAGTTCAAAGTCATAAGTCCGATATTAGTCCATATGCGCGACACCAGTCTATAATGTCTCCTTCTGACTTACAAAGTCACAGGTCAGTGGGTGCAGAATCCCAGCGGTGGCAGGGGTCTCTACATGGCTCCTCGCTTCCAGGGCTCTGGGTCCATCAACAGCAACCAGTGGTGGCAGAAACAACTCATCATTGGCAGGGGTCCCCACCTGGCCTCTCCAGCTTCAGAGGTCTGGCTCCATCAGGGCAAAGTCGTGTGGCTTCTCCTCTGGCTTCTCAGACACTGCCGTCTTGTCTTATCTGTGATTAATCATCTCTGAGGTTAATTCCCAAAAACTGGAGAGATAGCATCTCATCTTCATGAGAGAAGTATCGCGAGATTTCCAGAAGTCTCAGGAGAAAACCATGGCCACACAGAGGCCTCTTTGGCTACTCAATAGCTATCTCCAGGTTAACAGGCTAGACACCACCCCTACATCTCAATCATGAAATTAACACAAACACATGACCACCACAAGGACCTACCATGCTTTGAAAGAGTTCTGGTGGTCTAGTTAGTTCTAATAACTGAAATATCTATTAATTAAACCCAAGAATCATTCTATAGGAGAGGGGAGAGGTCACCTGCTCCCATTGAGATCCAAGTCCCATAAACCTACAGGACCATTTCTACTCTGATCTCAAAGTCAGAATTGACTCAATGATAGCTGTTTTACAATGACCCCGAAGGAGCCCTGGTGATGCAGTGCCTTAAGCATTGAATTAACCAGAAGGTCTGTGGGACAAAAATGAGACAGTCAGCTTCACTTAAAATGAAAGCATTAGCAACCACATGGGATGATTCTACTCTCTCCCATGAGGTCAATATGACTTGGAATCAGCTCATGACAGTGAGATTTTTTTAATCTGCTCTGTGATTTTGTTTCTTGGTTTATTTGTTTGTTTTTGGTTCTTCGATACTGTGCCCTGTACACCATGCTGTGTAGGATCAATGATGAAGAAAACAAAGACACCAATAATTGCTTCTTGAGGTGACAGTTGCAGGGAACTAATACTTCATCCAATACAGAGTCAGAAGCAGAGGCAGAGGAAGGACTGGGAAAAGGGAAACAGAAATCTTAGATTATATGTGAAGAGGTTGACAGGCTGAAGCCTGAAGGACAAAAGAAGTCAATCTCACAAACACAAAGAATATAAAATGCTAAAAATCCAGAAGCATATCTGATCAGAGCACATAGTCGCAAATGAAGGGGGAGGGAAAAGAAGTGGAGCACATCCTGCCCCCCAAACCCTGAGGACAATATTGCTGTTCAGAGCAGCCAATGTACAGAGCACCATAGGCCCATCCCCACTAGGAGACACAATGTCCCTCACTGATCCATAGCACTATGGAGGATAACACTGGAGACACAATGCGGGAATTGTGCACAATCTGACCCCGAACAATGAAGTCCCCAGGGAATACCGAAGGGTAGACTTTGGGTACCAAACAGTATGGCAACCCATCAGACTCTACCAGAAAACATTCCTAATGTCAGAAAACAGACCTGAACTATTTATTGGATTTTCTTTTCTCTTTGTTTTGCTTTCTTTTTTTGCTTTGTTTTGCTCTGTCTTGGTTTTTTCTTTATTATTATCTCTGCAGGTCTATCTAGATAAGATAGGTAAGATTAAAAGTCTGGAGGAGAAAATAACTGAACAAATGCTTCTGTGGGGCAGGGGGGAGCATGGGGAAGGAGGAGACCAAGAAAAGGAAATCAGGACAAGAGAGTAGCAAGTAATCCAAAATTGATAGAAAGGATGTTTTAGAAGAACTGGTAGGGCTTAATTAAAGGCAATGTAACTGAGAGGAATTACTTAAACCCAAATGAAGGCTGAACATGACACTGGGACAAGAAAAAGGAAATAGAGGAAAGTACTAGAAGGCAAAGGGCATTTATAGAGGTCTAAACACAGGCACATACATATTTGAATACATTATATATGATGGGAAAATAGATCTATGTGTATATATTTATAGGTTTGGTATTAAAGTAGCACATGGACATTGGGCCTCTATTCAAATACTCACTCAATGCAAGAACACTTTATTCCATTAAACTGGCATTACATCATGCTCACCTTCCTGACACTATCGCTGAGGACAAAGCTGGTGCTTAAACAAATGTGGGGAAGAAAGCTGATGGTGCCTGGCTATCAAAAGATATAGCATTTGATGTCTTAAAGACTTGAAGATAAACAAGCAGCCATCTAGCTCAGAAGTACCAAAGCCCACATGGAAGAAGCACACCAGCCTGTGTGATCATGAGGTGCCCATAGAATCAGGTATCAGGCATCAAAAAACAAAAAAGCATATCATTGTGAATGAGGGGAAGTGCAGAGTGAAGACCCAAAGCCCATCTATAGGGAACTGGACCTCCCCTTACAGAAGGGTGGCAGGGATGAGACAAGCCAGTCGGGATGCCATACAGCACCAATGAAACATACAGCTTTCCTCTAGTTCTTTAATTCTTCCTTCCCCACATTATCATGGTCCCAATCCTACCTTACAAGTTCAGCTAGACCAGAGGATGTACACTGGTACAGATAAGAGCTGTAAATACAGGGAATCCAGGACAGATAAACCCCTCAGGACCAAAAATGAGAGTAGAGATACCAGGAGGGAAAGTTCTCAGGAAGGCAGAGGAGGAATGGAGAATCAATAACAATGATTTACATATAACTTCATCCCTGGGGGACAGACAACTGAAAATTGGTGAAGACAGAAATCGGACAGTGTAAAACATGCAAAAATAAGAAAAGTTTATAAATTATCAAGGGTTCATGAGTGGGGGAGAGAGGGGGGAAATGAGGAGCTGATACCAAAGGCTCAAGTAGAAAGACAATGTTTTGAGAAGGATGATGGCAACCAATGTACAAATATGTCTGACACAATGGATGGGTGAATGGATTGTGATAAGAATTGTATGAGCCCCCAGTAAAGTGATTTAATTAGAAAAAAATTTAAACCCCAGAAGCAAAAAAGGAAGGATGGCACGTTTCAGGAACTAAATGTTTTTAGGTGTGTATGATACAAACACAAAGGGAGTATGAAATGCGATGGAGAGGTAAGCAAAGGTCATCCATGGCTGTGGTTGTTAAGCCATGTTAGCAGTTTGGGTTTATTTTCATGGCAATGAGATTAATCAGAGGATCACATTTATAATGTATGAAAGAAACTGAACACAGTGTGGTGAATGCATGCAGTGACTATGAAGAAAGGGATTCTAGAAGTCAAAATATATTCAGTTTAATTATTTTGCCAACATTCAGCCAGAAAACAAAAGTTAACTACTGGGAAAGAAAACAAGATTAGCTGGACTTAGGATCAAAAGTGAGGTTGAATCAGGGAAACATTTAAAAGATATAAACTGGGGAACCTGATAACATTTCATATGGGGACAACAATCAGGGTAGCAAGGGTGATGTCTTTTTCTTGTTTTGTATCTCCATTTGCTTGTGCCACTGTTGGGACAATACACCATTAACTAAGACAGCAGACACAGCGCACATGAGTTTTAAGAGAGAGATGATGAACTCTGCTGTAGGAACCTTGCTCCTTCCCTGTGTATCTGGGAGACATTCAATGGAGATATAGAAGAGTCAATTGGAAAGGTAAATGTGAAGGTCCCCAAGGACACTGGACTGGAGATACTAATTTGGGAGTCATAAATTACCAAGTAATAGTGCCTGGAGCTAGAGAGTGAATCCAGTCACTCACAATGAAAGTAAGGGTTGAAATGACCTGATGGCACAGGACTACAACGCTAGGCAATATAGTTATTTAAGGACCAGGACCCAATATGCCAACAGGTTAAACTGAGAAGAGGGACCATCAGGAGTAAGAAGAATAGCAATTGACTTTAGTGTTGTAGAAACCAAGTAAAGAAATGGTTTTAAGAAAGAGATAGTGTTGATCAGGGTCAAAATTCAAAGAGAGGATAATAAAAAGTGGACCTCACCATACTTCTCCCAAAACAGATAGGTTTGTCCTTTGAACAGTTCCTGGTACTTTCAATAGTATTTCCAGCATAGTTAAAATGCATCGATTCTTCATCATCCTTATTCACTATCCAATTTTCATATCCATCTGAAGCAATTGAAAACACCATGGTTTGGCATACATGCAGCTTCATCCTCAAAGTAACAGCTTTGTTTTTCGATATTCTGAAAAAGAGCTCATGCAGCAGATTTGCACAAAGCAATGTGGGGTTTGATCTGTTGACTCCAGCTTCCAGGAGCGTTGATTCTGGACACAAGCAAGAAAAAGTACTCAAGAACTTCAACCTTTACTTCATTTATCATCTTACCTGGTTGGTCCATTTCTGAGCGTTTTCACCTTATTTGCATTGAGCTGTAACCCATACTAAAGGCTACAATCCTTGGTCTTCATCAGCAAATATTTCAAATCCTCCCCACCTTCAGCAAGCCAAGTTGGGTTATCTGCATCTTGCAGATAGTTAATAAGCCTTTCTCCCATCCTGATGCCATATTCTTCTTCATATAATCCAGTTTTTCTGATGATTTTTTCATCATACCTATTGAATAACTGTGTTGAGATGATACAACCCTGACACACACTTTTCCTAGTGACAGACTATGCAGTGTCTTGTTATCACAGCTGCCTTTTGTTCCATGTCCAAGTTCCATATGAGCACAGTGAAGTATTCTGGAATTTCCTATCTTCTCAAGTCTCTCCATAACTTTTTATAATTCACACAGTCAAATACCTTCCCACAATCAGTTAGATACGAGTGAGCATTTTTTTCTGGTATTCTCTGCTGTTATCCAAAATCCATCTGATAGCAACCATGATATCCATAGTTGGACATCCTCTTCTGAATCCAGTCTGAGTTTCAGGCAGTTTCCTGCAAAAATTGTTGGATGATCTTAAGCATAATTTTGTGATATCCATGATATTGTTCTATAGTGTGTGAAAATTGTGGAGCCATCTTTCTTTGAAATGGTTACAAATATGGATCTCTTCTAATTAGTTGGCCACCAGGGACCTCTCTTCCAGATTTTCTACCAGCAATGAGTGAGTGCTTCCAATACTTCTTCAGCTTCCTGAATCATTTCAATTGATAGTCCATTGATTCCTGGAGCTTTGATTTTGCCCAGTGCTTTCAGTGCCATTTGAAATTCTTCCTTCTGCACCATTTGTTCTTGCTCATGTGCTACCTTCTAAAATGGTGGGATGTCGACCAGTTCTTTTAGGTATAGTGACTTTGGGTGTTATTTCCATGTTCTCTAGATGCTTCCACCATTGTTCAATAATTTGCACCCCTCAACCCCTGAAATTGTTTAAAGATTGCAACTCAAGGTCGGGGGTTCTTTTTCTTTAGTTCTTTCCATTTCACATATTTTGAGCATGTTTTTTTTTCCTTTGAATTTTCTAATTCAAGGTCTGAACACATTTCATTATACTATTTGGTTTTAGCTTCCTGAATTGCCCCATTAAATTTTCTATTTAGTTCTTTAAGTTTACCCTTTCTTTCATTTGTTCTAGCTACTCTACAATTAAGAGCAAGTTTAAGAGTCTCTCCTGAAAGCTACTTAGATTCTCTTTCTTTGCTGTCTTTTTAATCACCTTTTCTTTCTTTCATAAATAATGGTTTTGATGGTCTCTCATCATCGGATCATCCCAACAGATCTTCTGATGTTCATGTTCAATACATCAAATCTGTTTTTGAATACTTGAGATTATTTTCAAGACTCAGGTGAAATAGATATTAGGTCATTTTTTACTCTCTTGGATTTTTTTAGTTTTCTTTTAGCACTATCCAGAACTTACATATTAGCAATTGATGGTCTTTTCCACAATCAGGCACTGACCTGGTTTGGGCTGCTAATGTAGAACTTCTCCATTGTGTCTTCCACTTACGTTGTCAATTTGATTCTGTGTATTCCAGCTGAGAAAATTCTTGTGTACAGTCACCTTCTGTGCTTAAAAAAAAGAAAAGAATTTTCCCTGGGAAGATGAGCAACAGAAACTGTGGGGGAAGGGAAACAGCAATCAGTGTAATGTATGAAAATAATAAAATGATCATTTGTAATTTTTCAAGGGATCACGACGGTGCAGAGTGGCAGGGAATGAAAAGAGAGGAGGTGGTACCAAGGACTCAATAGAAGTTTAATATTTAGAAAATAATGATGGCAGCATATGTACAAATATGCTTTATAGAATTAATGTGTGGATTGTTATAAGAGCTGTAAGAGGCCCCAATAAAATGATCTTTTATTAATAATAAAAAATTTTCCATGAAAAATCATTGATCTTGCAATATTCTAGCATGTGCTTTCCAGATTAAGTTTTATCACCAACACCATATTTGCCAGCTACTGTTCCTTCCTCTTTGCATACAGCTTTTGCACTCCAATCACTAATTATTATTAATGCATCTTGATTGCATGTTTGATTAATTTCTGGCAAAGTCGTTGATAGAATTCTTCAATCTTCCATCAATAGCTTTTGTAATAGCTTGTAAATTTGAATAATAGTTGTATAGGTTGAATTTCCTTAAAGTTGGATAGATAAGATCTTATCTGAGATAGCATTGTACTTCATGATTGATTTTGCAATGTCCTTTTTCACAATGAATACCATGCCTTTCCTCTTCATTGTTATTTCCAGCATAGTAAATCATATGATTTTCTGATTAAAAATGGCAATACCCATCCATGACCATGCCCTAAATGCCTGGAATATTGATCTTTATGCTTTTTATTTCTTTGTGATGTCTTCTAATTTTCCTAGATTCGCATTCTATGGTCTGCTAATTAGTTTGAATCTTGTCCCATCAGCTAATTAAGATCCCAAAGGATCCCATCCCATAGGTTTTACCTAACTCATGTCACCGTGGCCGAATCCACTCTGAGTAACAGCTCTTACTCAGTCCCATTCTAAGTGCCCTCCAACCAGTGGTGCCCATCCTTCCCACTATCTCTGACAATGTTCTGCTTCCACTCTTCAGGCCTTCAATATCTGAAAATGTTTAGAAGCCATGTACACATTTTTCAGAGATTTCTTTCTCGGAGTGGGGAGCCCAGGATTTCTTTGTTGTCTTTGTTTAGTCCAGGAACTCTGCTGAAACCTGTTCACCTTGAGTGACCCTACTGGCATTTGAAATGCCAGAGGCATAGCTCCCAGCACAGTAGCAATGCATTAGCCACCACAGCATGACAAACTGAGAGACAAGTGCTGGAAATATGATATAGAATATATATAACAAACCAAACCCATTACTATCCAGTTGATTCAAACTATAGCAATCCCATATGAGGTATCTGGCACTTGATATTAATGGGAGAGAACAGATTCATTTTCCTTCTACAGAGTGGTTGGTGGATTTCAACCTCTAAACTTACAATTAGCAATCTGATCCCTAACTCATTGTGCTATCAGGAATATGCCTGTATACATGTTATTATATTACCATATGCATTCTGTGTTATAGGTGCAAAGTAGGAAGAAAGGCACCTCAGAAGTCTAAACCATTTTCTTGACCATTGTGATTTCTCTATGTGCGCTTTGAAGAAGCTTAGAATACAGCTCAATTCACCTGGGAATTAGAAATTGTGAAACATAAACAAGTAAAACATGTGAATATTCTCCCTAGACCGAAACCAATCCTACTCCCATTAGGTAGATCTCAAATGTTCTGTAGGGTTTTAAAGACCACAAATATTTCCGGGAGCAGATAACCTTCTCATTCTTCCATAGGGTGATCGATGAGTTTGAACTGCTCATCTGACTGCTAAGAGTCCAATGCTTCACCCAGTTTGCCACCAAGAATCTGAATATGATTCCAAGGTGAAATATCTTGATGGGATCACCCCTATGAAATCATTAGTCTTCTCTGTATCTCATGTTCTCCCGTGTAAAACAGATAGGACTTTTTGGCATACCCTCATTGTAGAAACTGGAGACGCCCAGTTTTAAGATGATATATAAATATGAGAAATTGATCTCTACTAAAAAAAGACATAGAAATAACTAAATAATAAGAATCACTTACATTCCACTCTTACCTTTGGTTTGATTTGGAATCGCCTGTCCCTACCACACGACCCTGTAAGATGTCAATTTGAGAGTGATGCTCAAACCACAAGGGTGATTTCATGCCTCCGTTTGGTGACCCTCCGAGCCCCTGAGATGCCCAGCTATCATCACTGTTTTCTAATGAAGATGTGCAGGACACTGCGATTGTGGGAAGTTGCCTCTACTTGAAAAACAGAACATGTTTCTGCTTTATTTGTCATCACACACACTCACTGATGAAAAAGGAGGGTGAGAAAACATTGTGGCGTTGTCATTAAGAGTTGTAGAACTCTTTTCTACGACCATTCCTGCACAAGACACTTGCTTTCTCAGGAATAGCATAATAAACTCAGAGTTTTTTTTTTTTAAAGAAAAATAGTAGTCACACTCTACATTGTATGATCTGTGTATAATCTCCGTTATGAAATGTGTGTGTAATTCTCTTCCCACTCAAGCCAACCAACCTGGGATCTATGTTGCCTCCCTGAACGCTAATGAGGGAAGTCAGGAGGCAACACAGCTTGCCCTTGGGGATTCGTTTCTCACATCACCAAAAAGTAATTTCCGTCAGCTTGGGCCATCTGGCAGCCCGGAACTCTCCCTGAGTTCTCCACCATTAAAAAGCATACTAATGGAAGCTAACTTACCTATTTATAAGGAGTTATTGAGATAATACTCATGAAGCACCTTATACAGGGCCTTGCATATGACAAATCCTTAACTAATATCTGCTGTGATTAAACTGTTAGTCATACTAGTAGTGAGAAGACTGGAATGATGATATTAATAATAATTATAATAGTATTTCTGTGGTGTTTACCTGTCTGTGATTTATGCTTTTTTAATTCTGCTTAAGCTCAAAATGATATCATCTGTCCTCTTAAGCACCAAGTTGCTATTTAGAGGCTTTTTACTGTAGCAATTAATCCATAACTTACTTATATGACTAGATTATAAATTATTAGGGATTACCACATCTTAAAGCAATGTGAAAATGTTATACTAAATAATGCCAATTTCTTCCCCTGGCATTTGCAAGAGAGGTTGGTTTATATTTAATTTACATACATAAGAAAATAAATTTAGGCAACACGGTGCTAAGAAAACTGTGTCCTTAGTTTGCATAAATATTCACACCCTCTAATATCCAAGTAAATTTTATTTTAATCAAAAGGGAGTTAAGACATTTTTATTATACTACTCTACATACTGTTTTATTTCCAGCACACAGGCATGGTGGGGGTTATCCTTACCTTACAATAACGTTGTAGGATGTCCATAAGAGAATTGATGAGTGGATGCAAAGAATGAAACTTAAAAGCACTTTTAGTTTGTAACACAAAAAATAACAGCTGTGTCAGCTATAAAACCAATTAACTCAAACCTCAACTTTACCTTTGACAGTTGCATAGACCAGTGTTGCAAGCCTGCATTTACAGATTGAGTTAAGTATGCCATATTTTTGTATATGTTTACAGTCCCACCAAAGATCTCCAACATTTCCTCGGATGTCACTGTGAATGAGGGCAGCAATGTGACCCTGGTCTGCATGGCAAATGGCCGTCCTGAACCTGTTATCACCTGGAGACACCTGACCCCCACTGGTAAGCAACCATATGGTCTACAAAATGCTGAATGTATCCCTATGCATTAGATCCGAAAGACTGAGCATCTTGTTATAAAAACACCAATAGAATTATAACATAGATTTTACTTAGGGACCCAGTGGTTTTTGCTAATACTTCCATATATATACATATATATACACAGATATACATATACATATCGACTTAAATCAATCCACTGCCATTGACATTGAGTCAATTCCAATGAATGGTGGCCTATAAGAGAGTAGAACTGTTCTTGAATTCTTGAGACTTCAAATCTTTGCAGAAGAAGACAGTTTTCAGCTTTTTCTCATGAATCTGTCAGTGAGTTCAGACTATTGACCTTTAAGTTAGTATTTCAATGAGTAACTCACTATACCATGAGGATGTGTGTGTACACATATATGTGTGTATAACAGTAAGTTCATGGAAAAATAATATTAATAGGTAAAATAGTATTAATATATTGATGCTCCCTCATCTATATACAGATTTTGACACTGTCATATATATATATGTATATATATACACAGAGAGCGAGAGCATGTGCACATATACTATACCTCCTGCCATCAAGCAATTTACAGTTCACAATACCCTATAAAATAGAGTAGAACTGCCTGACAGAGTGTTGTAAATCTCTTCAGAAGCAAAGTGTCACATCTTTTTCATTCATTCATTCATTCATTCATTGGTGATTTGAACTGCCAACCTTTGATTTTAGCTGACCTCTGTGACACAAGGTCTTTATATACATGATACTGTATACAGATGACCCTTGAACTGCAAAATCCATCCACTTACATGTTGATTAACAAAAACAACCAACAAAAGTAAGCATCTTGTGAAAAGAATCTTTCATGAGCAGTTCAGCTCTTCAGTAAATTGTTTGTCACAATAAAAAGTGATCTCTCACAGTTCTGACGTATATTTCACCCTGTTCGGTGCAATAATTCAACCTTGTGCAACAACAGGGCACCAATACCGAGGGCCCCTAGTGATCCTAGAAGATCTCCCCCAATGTAGAGAAAAGTCATGATGTCACAAGAAAGAATTGGATTGCATGATTGAGGTCTGCAGCTGGGGTTCCCAGACTTTCAAAATAAATCAATCCAGAGTAAGGACAATTACAGAAACAGAAAAGGAAGTACATTAAATCATTGCTTCAACTACACCATTCAGCTCAAAAATATTGCATTGTATATGAAATAGCCTTTTATCTCAGTGACAAATGCAGATTTCATGTATTGTATAAAATGCATGTAATGATCAAAATGTGTGCTAATTCATTGACTGATTATGTTCTTGGAATGTTTCCAGATGACAGTAGACTATAGTTAGTTAAGATTTGAGGAAGTCAAAAGTTATATGCAACTCATTGACTGCAGTGTATTGGCACCTCTGATCTCTTTGTTGTTCAAAGGTCAATCCCATTTATATATTGGTTTCAGAAGACCTGCAGGAAATTCCATAATCTTTTAATTCCATTTCTTCATGAATATTTGAAACCCCTTCACACTCATACACACATTGTCACATGTAGGGGTGGGACAGGACGTGGGGTGGGGATATTCAAAAAGTTCATAGAAACATTCCATTGCCTCATCATTTCATTTTTTGAAACTAGTGAGTATGTATCTAAGCACATTTTTCCATGAACTTTTTGGTCTCTTCTCACATTTCTTCAATTTTCGATACAATTTCCTAAGACAATATATATAGAAACATTAAAATGCTTTGATAGTATATTCAAAATGTGTGCTAGTTTGGTGCTTGAGTATTTTAGAGCAGTGTTTTGTTGAAACTAAATTTATCTTGTTTTTGTTTATTCATGCAATTGTGTTTTTCTGTTTGTTTGTTTTAATAGTTTCTTAATAGTACATTGAGAGGAAATCTTTCCAGAGTAATTCGATAATTCAATAGGCTTCTAACTGTGGACTCAGTTGCCTGAATTCACTATTCATCAGCAGTTATTTCTGCAACTCAGCAAAAAGAAAAAAAAATCCATTCCCAGTAATCTTTTTTGATTTCCAACCATCACTTCCATCATTACAACAGGGTTTCCAGATCTGCAATAAATTAATACTTGGTTAATGTCGTTCATGGAAGAAAGACAAGGCTTTCCACTTCTGTTAAGAGTTACGGTCCAGGAAACTCACAGAAGCTGTTCAACCCTTGCCTGAAAGGGCTGCAGTGAGTCAGCATCAACTCCACGATAGTGGGTTTGCCTATTTGGGGTTTTACTTTATTCAAAAGTTTACCAAGTGATTTAGGATTGCATGCATGCTCCCATCCCATATAGATTGTTTTCTTATATGTGCAGTCATGCTTTTGAAATAACCCAGTCATTGTCAATTGAGGTCTGTCATTTAATTTTTCTTAAAAGAGGCATGATAGTGCAATTATCCTCATATAATATCATTTTTGTTAAGTGGCCTCCAACTTTTAGCTAATAGTCTCTTAAAGAGAATCAACATTTACCTGTGATATAATTATTTTTAATTATAAACATGTAGTATAAGGCACATGCAACATTGGAGCACCAAAATATATAAAACAGTTGAACTGAATTGATAGCATTGAAAAGGCCAATACATTGCACTACAATAATCACTGGAGTGGAAAGACATACCACTTTCAATATCAGATAGGGAATCTATAAAGAAGATCAAAAAGGAAAGAGAAGGTTTCAATAACACTGTAAACCTAGACTTAACAATTATAGAACATTCCATCCAACCACAGGACAGTGTACATTCTACTCCAGTTCACATAGATAGAACATATTAGACCAGAAACAAGTTTAGATCCATTTTGAAAGATTGAAAACAAACAAAGTATTTTCACACTACAGAGTAAAGCTGGAAATCAATCATAGAAAAACTGGAAAATACAGAAACATATGGATACTAGCTAGTACACTAGTGAATGGGTCATGAGAGAACTCACAAATTTCCTAAAGTCAACTTACAATGAAAGCACAACATACCAAAAGTTAAGGTATTTAAAGAATATACTATTTAGAGAAGAAAATGTTTTTGCTGACCTAAAATCAAAGACAGATTCCCCATCCCCCTTGAGTTTAGATCATTTTGTGGTATAACCCAAGTTTTAGAACCTTTAAAATATTGAGGAATTTAGTTTTAGGAATTTAGACATTTATGACTATCTCTAATTAACTTCACAATTATAGTGGACACTAGATTAGAAGCTTTAATTCCCATAATGTTTCAAGATAAGTAATAAGCAGAAGTAAAGATCAATATTTCTTGAACTCAATCTATACAGCACACAAAGAATTCTATCATTGTTAGGAGCTGTTGAGTTAATTCCAACTCAATAAGCACCCCAATAAAACAAAGACCATCTGTGCACCATCTATACCTGGTCCTCTGCCATCCATGATGTTCTTTTCCAGGAGACTGGCCTCTTCTTGTGGTATTTCCAAAGTATCTGAGGTAAAGTCTTGTCTTCTAGGTTCTAGGTGCACCACTCTGACTGCAGTTCCTGCAAGAGATTTGTTCATTCTTCCAGCTGTCTATGGTATCGAATTGATAGTGTTCAATATTCTTCACCAAATGCATCAATTTTTCAGGTGGCATTTTTCATTTTACAGTGTTTACATGCATATGAGTCAACTGAAAATACCATGCCTTGGGCTAAGCACACCTCCATCCTCAAATTAACGCCTTCGCTTTTTAACACTTTCCATATACTTTTGCAGCAAATTGGTCTGGTGAGTTACATTGTTTGATATCTTGACTGCTGCTTCCATGACAGACAATTTTGGATCCAAGTAAAATTAAATTCATGACAACTTTAATTTCTTCTCATTTGCCATTATGCTACTTATTGGTCAGGTTGTGAGACCATGGGTTTTCTTTATATTAGGAGGGAACTCATACTGAAAATTGTGGTCTTTGATGCTCATCAGCAAAATTCTTAAGTTCTCTTCACTTTGTTCAAGCAAAGTTCTATAATCTGTATATTGTGGGTTATTAATGAGTCTTCCTTCAACCTCGATGCCATATTCTTCTTCATATAATTCAACTTCCCATATGAAATGTCTAGCAATCAGTTTGGACATAAGGATGGTGAAGGGAAGCACCTCTGAAATACACCTTTCCTATCCCTTTTTTCTGTCCAAGACTGCTGCTTGGTCTATGCACAGGTCCTGCATGAGTACAATGAAGTGTTCTGAACAGACTTCCCATTCTTCTCAATGTTGTCCAGGATTGGTTATGTCCACACAGGCTTTTGCATTGTCCATCCAATTCAAGCAATATCTTTGTGTTATTTTGTACTTTCAGCCAAGATCCATCTGATAGCAACAATGGTGTCTCTCATTCTAAGTCTGCTTCTAAATCTGGCTAGAATGCATAGGCTAGGCTGCACTGCTAGGACCTTTTTAAATTATCTTCAGAATATATTCCAGACTTCAAAAGTTGCTAAATGAGGTGTGTGCTCATAGAGGTCCGCAGTCACAAGAGCACACTACACAAGGTGGACCTAATACACATATGGCCAACCAGTTCTCTTCTCAAGCTACCACACTTGGAAACAGAAAGGAATAACTATAGCTCTTGACACCCAAAGATTATATGAAACTCAAATGTTAGTGTCCACAGATAATGGGCTTTTTGAAACATGCTGATTCATTTGCATGTTACCTATGGCTCCTTTTATTCTCAACCAGCCTACTTGAATAGTTGTGAAAAGATCACCTGACCCACAAAGCCTTTAAGACAGATTTGCCAACCTATTCAAGATCCTGACAGAGGCACAGGGCGAGAACTTGCTGTACTTACCTATGACCCCACTAGTTTTTATGATATCCTCCACTGCATTCCTGTAGCCATCTCAAGGGAAAGAACTTTATTCTTCTATAATTCTCTACCTGGGCCCTCTTTGTGGATCAATTTCTATGATAACACAGACAAAACTAGCTCCCTGCTGCCTTCCCATGCTGGAGGGCAGACTCTCATTCTTCCATGCAACAGTTATTAATTCCTAAGCCTACTCTTCTATTTTACATCTGACTTAAACAACTACCTGATCATAACCATATTCCTTGTGAGAGAAGAGAGAATTTGCCTTTATGGGTCTATAAAGGAAACTGGAATTGATTTTTGCTTTATGTTGTTTCTTCTTTTTTCAAAATTTGGTAGCAGGTGGTGATCCTTTTCAACCTATAATGCAAACCCTCTCCTGGAGGTGCCTATGGAAGAGACTGCTCTGCTCACATGTGACAGTGGAGCTGCTTGCAACCCAGGGCCGTGTGAGCAAAAACTCGGCTTGCTTTGTTCAATTATTAATTGTGCCTTCAACAGTACAGAGTGTGACTGCCTTGCAGAGGAAATGTACCTGTAATTAGCTCGACCCCACAGGGACATTGAGCTGTGAAGGGGGAAGATTCCGTGCGGGTTTTGCAAGAAGCTGATTACCTGTCATTTGTTGAAAAGAGGAGGAGAGAGGAAGGAAGGTGCTTGGTATATTTTTTATGAGAAAACGAATATTTATTACCTCTTAATTCTGGTGGGTTTTTTTATGTTTGTTGAGGCCATTCTGTTTCTCTCTCTCTCTCTTTTTTTTTTTTTTTTGATAGCTAAAGTTTCTTTTGTAGATATACTGAAATGCTTTTAAAGAGACAGGGAGATGAGAGGAACAGTGAATTTTTTCAGCATACGAAAACAAAGCATTCACCTGACTTATATGGAGAAGAGGGGATTGATGCATTCTGATATTGCCTTCCTTATGTATTTGATGTCTTAGTTTCAAGTTTCTCTTGAGTGATTCACCACAGACAGAACGAGGTGTTCACGCACAGGGTTGTTCGAGGTGACCTATTTTCTCCCATAATGAAGTGAGGCTCTCATAATCCTGTGTCTCCCAGAGAGCGATTGCACCAGAACATGTATTTTCTATGGTGGGTTTGATCTCACTTCTGAGAGCAGGCCACCTCCCATCCTCACTTAGCATTGTTGCGAAACCTTGTTTGTCACACTCACAAGAAAATTCCTTCCTCATGTGTGAGTCATGTGGTATCAGGATTGCTCAGGGTTACAAAAAAAAGTGTTTCTATGCGTTGCTTCTATAAAGGTTTACACAACCTCAGAAGCTTATCAGACCTGAAGAACTCTAAAGACACACTTAGCCCTTTAGGCTGAGGAGAGGGAAGTGCTCTATAATTCTCCTGTTTGAGCCAGAAACAAGATTTGACACCCACAAAGAACAGAGAAATCTCATTTTAAGACACCTCTCCTACTTTGGTAGTTTTCCCATGGAAGCCTTATGCTGGGAAGAACTAAAGGGACTCCAGAGAGTCTGAGATCACATTTCCTCAGTGAACCTTAGGTTTTGATGCCTTCTTCAGAGATTTCCCTTTAAAATACAGTTCTGACTTTGAACCCTTGCCTTATAGTACCATAGAACTTCCCTGCAGTGGGGGCCTCTCTGTGTACTGCTAATTGTGTGATACACCCAATTAATAGTATGCCCCAGGTAGACTCCACTTCATGGGCTTAGATGAAATACTTAATGCTAAACTTTCCTCATTGTGTTTGAATTCTAGAAGTATGTGGAGAAAATAGTTATCATCTCATTTTGAGTTAGAATATTGGAATTAGCAGAACTTTACATTTCACACAGAGAACATAAGACCTACAGTTTGTGTGGGGAATTTTTCTCTTTTTCCTTTCCTAATATGCCTTCCAGTGGATTCGAACGTGGATATATATGCATGGAGAAGAGTTTGCTTGTTTATTTGTTGTAAATCCTTTGGCCATACAATAACAATGCATAGGAGAATCATGGTTCAACCTGTTCTATTGCTCGCTTTCATTTCTTTCTTTTTGTTCATTTTTTAAAAATATTCCTATTTTTCCTTCCCAAGAAGCATGAAAATAGATTTTTAAAATATTTCTTGCTATGTTTCTTTTCAGTGCCTTACTTGTATGTGGCTTTTAAAACATGTCATTCATCAATACAGAATTGTATTAATCTTGATTTCCATCTGACAATTTGTTCATTTGGCAAGAAATACTTATTGGGTAGTCACCGTGAAAGAACAAAATGAAGAGCAAGACAGACATGGTCTCTGCACATATGGAGCTTATAGTTCAATAGTATAGCAGGATATTAAGCTAGGAAATGCATGGATGATCATTTAATTAGATTTATACATGATATAAAGGAAAATTACAGTAGACAAGAAGATCATAAAATTGGACCAAACTGCAAAATCTGCAAGGTCAGCAAAGCTCCCCTGGGTGGACTTAGATGGAGGCTTCAAGGATAAATAAGGCCTGGCCAGGGTTGTAAGGGAGGAGAGATTACCCAAGTCAAGAGAAAACAGCACGTAAGACCCCCAAGTAGCATTGAAACCCAAGCAATTGTGCATCAAGAGATCCTGGTGATGATGTTTCCCTGAAACCATGATGTTAGTGGTTAGTCATGCTTTCGATATTCAAATACTTATTTTAAGACATGGTTTATTTTAGCATTGAAGCAAGTAGTAGGTAGATTGCTATATGTGTATATGAGTATCTTAAATGTATGTGAGACACATAGTCTTCCCCAACACAGATGATTATATAATAGCCTGATCATGTAGTTGCAAATTCTTTTGGAGTAAACTTAGCTTTAAACAAGTGGGTAATTCAAGTAGTGAAGAATTCAAAAGTTAACCCTTGTGATTAATTATTGCCGCAGTCCAGATTTATGCATCCTGAAGACTCACAATAACTGACACTGTCAACAGCTAAGCCCTGTGGGTTCTCTGTAATGTTCTGATCTTTCTGAAAGGCCTAGCACCACCTGAACAACTTGCTCCCAATGCACCCATATGCACAGAGATGCCATCAGATGCCCAAAGCACTTGTTCGGAAGAAAAGTGAAGCATCCTAGATGTGTCCTGAGGGATCTAGCTCAAACAGGTTCTTTTGGAACTTTGCAGAGTGGAGGCAGATAACAATCATTTAGCCTAATAAAATAGAAGTAAAAATAATCTGCATTTCTAAACACCTGGGCTCTTTATACTATTGCTTGTGTTTCGTAAAGTGTAATATAGATATAGGTAATAAAACTCATACCACACTCCTATAATGAAGATTAAGAGACTATACAGGTAAAAGTCTTTGCTACTACTGTTATTATTTTGTGTAATTATTAGTTAGTTAATGCATGCAGGAACTCTGGCAAAGGAGCCCTGGTAGCAGAGTTGGTTAACTTTGAACTGTTAAAACTACCACCCGTTCCTGGAAGAAAAATGAGGCTTTCTACTTCTGTACCGACATAGAGTCGTTGGAACCCATGGGGACTGTTCTACTCTGTTTTATAGGGTGGCTAGAGTGGAAATCAACCGGAGGCCAGTGAGTGTAGGTTTGCATTCGGATACTGTGTTATGCTCAACCTACCTGCTTTTTCAGGGTCCTCTTTTAGAACATGAAGGGCGTGACAACTACGCGCATCTTACTAGGGAGAGATTTTCCTGGTGGCTTATTGATGTGTGCCACTCTCTTCCTCAGAGATAACTTTCCCAATCAGATGATGTAACAACCAATACTTTAGGAGTAGAACTAATAACAGAGAGCCTGTATTAACAAATTACAACTCTGGTTATTTTACTCAAAGCTCATGCTTCAGGAAATGATTCTACTGAGACCTAAAAAATGAAGAGTTATGTTTAACAGTGAGCTTTTGAAAATAGAGGAGTTAAACATATATGTGTGTGTATATATGTATTTTGAATAATCATTTTTAAAATATAAAACCAATTATGAAATTGTATAATGAGGCAGATATTTGCACATTGAAATACAAAAAGACAAGTATGAGTTCATTTACTTGGGAGTCACATAGTTACTAAAAGATGATAAGGGCTGAGCCCCGGTGGCATAGTGGTTGTGCGCGGGACTGCGGCCCACTGGGATGGAGGTTCAATTCCGGCTCCCAGGAGCAAAGGCTGGGCCTCCTACTCCCACCACCTGAGGGCAGTGATGCCTAAAAAAAAAAAAAAAAAAAAAAAAAAAGATAAGACCTGTATTTTGTTTGATAAGACTCACCTAGATAAGCAAATATGAGCCTTTTTTGCTATTATTGTGACCTGCCTATAGTTGGCTTTGGAATCTTGACTGTGCATGCCCTTCATGGCCTGTCCTTCATCCTTCAAGAGATCCAGACTACGTCTTCCCTAGCTCCTTACCAAGAGTGGTGTCCTAGAGCCCATGAACCAAGGCCTTTTTTTCCAGGGTAGTTAGAAGCAGAAGGGCCGGGACAAGTTCCAAGAAATATTCAGGGTAGAAATTAAAAGTTGTCCAAGGCAGAAACTAGAGAGCCCTCCAGACGCTTTCTTCTTCTCTTTCCTCCACTCACTGTTCCCCACCCTCTCCACCGCATTGTTTTTTTTTAAATCATTATATTCAGGGCTCATATAATTCTTATCATGATCAATACATATATCAATTGTATGCAGATCACATTTGTACATTTGTTGTCATCATCATTCTCAAAACATCCTTCTTATTAGGCCCTTGGTATCAGCTCCTCATATTTCCCCTCCCTCCCCACTGCCCCTCCATCATGAACACTAAATAATTTACAAATTATCATTATTTTGTCATACTGTACACTGTCTAATGTGTCTCTTCACCTACTTCCCTGCTATTTGTACCTCAGGGAGGAGGTTGGTCTTTAGGCAACAGATTTCACCACAGTTTCAATGGTTTTGCAATTTGAATTTTTGCTATGTGTAGACATTTCTCCTTATATGAATTTTATTTCCAAGATGTAAAAATAGTCAAGTTAACTTTCCTGATTAATTTTAAATGCCTTTTGAATAAAGTTCAACTGCTTAACTTACAAAGCCATTCATTTAATTAATCTCCAATCCATACAATCCAATCCAATCCTTACCCACTGAACAATACATTGCAGAAAAAGTATATTGCTTATTTCCCCCAAAGGTGTCCAGTTCACTGACTTCTGGACTTCCGAATATCTGGGTTTACTTTCTAAAACTTGATTGCTCTTTCCACTCAGACCATCATTTTACCAGGACAAGACTTATAAGATGCCTTTTCTCAAAATCATAACACACAGCTAATATAATTCTATCTTAATTATGCATGTATGTAACTATCTTCTTCCTACATTATATGATCTGTAAGTACCCAGAACTGTGACCATCTCAGCATATCACTTGCTATATTTTATGAATTCATTATTTAATTTAAATTAAATAATGGAACTATTCACTTAAGGATTTTTAAAGAAAATATATAACTCATACCTTGATGTGTAAACTAATGTACATGTTTAAATAATTGCACCATGTTTGCCCAGAAAACAAACTACATATAATACACAATAGGATAATAGAAGTAAGCAAAGCAACTAATGGTTTCTTTAATTTCTTTGTGGGAAGATTTTTGAGGAATTTACGTAATGCTCTGTCCAAGCCTTATTCAGATATGGTGCAGACAATGCACCATGCAGAAAATGCACACATGCATCGTAAGCTTAGGAGAGTCCTGTGTGAAAGGTTGCAGAGTTTGCAAAGAAAAAGATATAGTGTACATTATTTATGTAAAAATATGATACTTTCTGCCTTTTGTTACCCTGTTGTACTATATGAACTCAAACCATTGTCTGCTGGTATGTGGAAAGTGCTTTGAAGTGGGTGCTTTCTTGGGTCAGATCCCATGATATCTTCTTTATCACTTTTTATTATCACTAGTTGTCTTTAGCAATTACCAATCAGTATATTTGTTCTCTATCTTTCTCTCTCCCTCTCTGTCTTCATCTATCCATAAAAAGAGGAACCTGATTTGCCTCATTTCTCAGTATAGTACCTGGCATAGAGATAGAGTGAGGGTTCACTAAATACTTGTTTAGTGAATAAAACAATTACTTATTCTACAGAAATATCAGTTCTCTGTTAGAAATTGTTTACATTTAGACTTGATGATGAAAATGTCCATAACCTCTAGTTTTATGTTATTGATGCATGCACATGTATAAGAATAGTTTCACTTGTGAAGAATCTCTGTGAAATGTCTACTGCAGGTGTCTGTGTCAGGAAATCACTCCCAATTCCACCTCTGTGACCCCATGAATCTTGATAAATCAATAGGCACTGTCAAGTCAATGAATGTGTGCAGATTAATTCAGCTTGAAAAAAAAATGATCTCCCATCACAGAGATCCCCCGATCTCAGTTCTGTAAGTTTCACAATACCTTCTACAATCACTCTAGAATATTCCTTCTGTCTACAGCTACCTGTAGCTCAACCTCCATGGACATTCTTGGATAACTGCGTGGATTTCCATATCTAAACTAGTCATCAGAATAACTTGGAATGGAGGCAAAATATTTTTCATCCCGTCACCCTCCACCAGCGCCAAGGCTCAGACACTGTAGAAGCAGTATTTCTCAGGCATAAATTTGATCAGCCAAAGGATGAACTCCATAAACACAGAAGGGTCCAAAGAACTGCTGCTCCACCTTCAATGTGTATGGAAATCTTAGTAAAAGGCAAATTGCGATCCAGTAGGTCTGGGATAGAACCTACAGTGTTTCCTTTGCAACAAGCTCTGGTGGAGCAGTGAGTTAAGTGTTGGATTGCTGTACAAACCCACCAGCAGTACAAATGCACCAGCCTTGCTAAGGGAGAACAAAATGGGCGTGTGTGCTTCCACAGGATGTACACCTGGAAAACCCTGGGAAAATGACTAATGTATCGCTTCCATCTGAGTCAGATTCAACTCAGTAGTAGTGGGGTTAGGTTTTGATTTTGGTAATGATGACTCCTGAGTCCTAATTTAGGCATTAATCAGGGTGCGGAGGGGAAATTAGGTTTGACGATACCAGATGTATACATCCAGTAGCAAAGAGAACCACCTACGTAAGTTCTACAGTGTGCACAGTGCTCAACAAACACTGCCACCAATGTTAGTATTTTCATTTCTCTGTTTTTAGCCTGGAGATTTAGAGATGACTCACAGAGTGATAAAAGCTATTAAGATTTTGAGAATGAGTCTAAATCCTTACCTGTCGAGGACTGACGACAGACCTACAGGATGACCTTTGCTGGCTTTTGGAAATGCATAATATTGGACCAACACCAGACACCCTGGAACAGAATCCGCATTTTAATAAGATACCACAGTGGCGGGCTGAGCCCTGGTGGCATAGTAGTTGTGTGCGGGACTGCGGCCCACTGGGATGGAGGTTCAATTCCAGCAGCGGCTCTACAGGAGCAAAGGTTGGGCCTCCTACTGCCTCCACCAGAGGGCAGTGATGTCCAAAAACCAAAACAAACAAACAGAATAGATACCACAGTGTTCTTTATGGACATTACTTTCAGAACCCCTGAGCTAGATGTCGAGTCTTTGAACATACAGAAAAATGGGTTCCCGAGTGGATTCAGTATATAAATTAAGAAAAGGTTCTACTTTCTACCAACTGTTGTCCTTAGGTGCTATCAAGTTGGTTCCAACTCAGCAGGTCTATGAACAACAGAACAAAGCACTACAGGGTGGGGCACCATCCTCCCAATTGTTTTTATGATTTAGCCCATTGTTGTAGTTCTTATGTCAATCCATCTTGTCAAAGGTCTTCCTCTTTAGCATTGCCCTCTATTTTAGCATGTATGAGAGTCTTCTCCAGAGCCCGTACTCTCTGGACAGCATATACAAGGGCAAGAAGTCTTTCCCTCTTTGCCTCTAAGGGTCCTTCTGGCAGTAGTGGTATACATAGGCTGTCAGCGGCTACTTGCTCTAAAGTGGATAGCCTATTCCTTCTTCAGGATTGGTTCTTTCTCTTGAAGCTCCATGGACTCTCATTCACTTTGAGTGGACTTGCTGGTTTTTGACATAAACACAAGTGTCATAGCTTTCAGCAACACACAGGCCACCACAAGAAGACAAACTGACAGACACGCAAGGGTTCTACCAAATAGAATTCCTAAATTAGTAGGAATGCATGGGGGGAGGAGGGAGGCAGTGATGGAATTCTACCCCCTAGAAATCCTAAATTTCATCATTCCTCCTTCCCTCCAATTTCAGTTTTAGTAAGAAAAGAAAAGAAAATGGAGGCTGAAGTGAGAAATGATAATACTGGCCTATTGAATATTTATCATTTCAAAGACAGTAAAACGAATGTCCTACTTGGTGCATCAGAGGATGCTGCTAAAAATTGTGGTGAAAATGCAGGCTAGTGTATGAAGAAATACTGTCTGAATGACAGTAGCCACTTTTCTCATCATCTTTCATAATGGCTTTATCTGCAAAATGTAGACAATAATATGTACCCTACCTGCTTTCTGTGTTGCTTTGGGAAAGCAAACAAGATGATGAACATGAAAGCAGTTTCAAAAGTATAAGGTATTCTATAAATGTAAGCGATTGGGTTAGAAGAGTTGCAATATGAAAATGGTTTAGAATAAGTAGCCAAGTTTGAATCCCTGATCTTCATTACCTATTTCTGTGAGTTTGGGAAGGTCAGTTATTTAAGCTTTGTACTTTTCATCTATGAACTTGAATCACGCCATATAGGGTAACTTTGATTCTTGTGTTGTCTCAAGTGAGATCACTTATGGACACGCCAGACCGGAGTCCACTGCCATCAAGTTCATTCTTATTGAGAGCCGGTCTATATCATAAGGTTTCTGAGGCTGTAAAACTTCATGGGAGCATAAAACCTCATCATTACCTTGAAGTTGAATTTAATAGTCTAATGCTTACCTTATAGTGCCATCATGGAGCAGTAGGCAAGTGCTGTTTATTGTTCGCATGATTTTATCTTGGATACCACAAAACAAATGATGTACCCATTAAAGTCATAATTTTGATTAGATAGTAAAAAGAGCTAACTGCAAAGCTATGAGCTATTCCATTAGATAGAAATAAAAATTAACCATAGTCTAAAGCAGTGTTTCTCAGAGTGTGGACCCCAAATCAGTAGCAACATCACTGGGGAACTTGTTAGCGATGCAGAGACTCAAGGATTCTAGACTTCATGAGATACTCCTGGCAGAGGGTGCAACTATCTATAGAACAGGACCTCTCCATTATTCCAGTGTGTTCTGACCTTTGGAAACCCTTACTCTAAAGACATGTGTCTCTCTGAGATGGCTAGAATCAGCTGCCAGTTACCAAGTGCAAGGGCAGATATTTGACATTCCTTCTGGTGCAGTAGAAAATGTTTCCATGGCTCCGTGGGTGTGTATATGTGAGTGTGTTTAAAATAATTTGATTTATGAATGCCCTATCACCTCTCTTTGGTTAGAGCTTCAATCACTTCCGATGAAGAGCATTTTAAGTAACAGTTGCACACAAATTCTCACTTTGTCTTTTCCAATCTACATTCTAATAATGTGGGAAGCTAACATATCACTTAAGATGTGTACACACTTCTGAAACCTTCGTCGTTTTCTTGGCATATTCATTTGTGAGTCTCCCAATACACTGAGGCTGCATCCTCATACAGCAGAGAACCCACGAGATGTAGCACAACTGGGGTCATACTGCCCACAAAAGACATGCCAAATAAAACCATCCCATGTCACATAAGAAACACTTGAGAAGAGTAGACGCCTTTATAGAAAAATCTGACAATTTTTTTAAGTGTCATCTATTGTGATTTTCTGAATCATATCAGGTGTTTTTATCCAGTTGATCAACAATTCAAAAGATCAGGAGGCTTTAAAGGAAACCACATGCTTGACAAATTGTCTGCTCGTACGTAGACTGCAGTGTTGAGAAGTGATGAAAGGAAGAGCAAAAGATGAAGGGGGGTGTAGTGGGATAACGGAATTTTAATCATTCAGTCGGAAAATATCAATGCAAATCAGACTAATTCATCAAGGTATTCTAGTAATAAAAGCTGAAATGTCACTCTTGGAATGGCATCGGTCTTTTACATTTTTTCTCTGGCCTGGTCACAGAGGCTTTCTGCCTTCTTGCCTGTGGAGAGATAGATCCAGATTAAAGAACGAGGTCTTTCTTTTGAAGGCAGATGGGAAAAGAATCACCAGGCTGTTGAATGGCAAGTTCATCCTCACAGTACAGTTGAATGAACCTTTAGACTTGCGTATCTTTCAACCCTCTCCCAACAGCAACAATATCAAAAGCAGTTGCCTCCTACTGCAATAAATTATATACCCCACTATTGCACCTTAGAACATAAACTATTCCATATGGAACACATAATACTATAGGCATAGTGGCTAAGTGAGGCGTGGTGGTTAAGGGTTGGACTGCTCGTTACAAGCTCGGCAGTTTGAAGTCATCCATGGCTTCAACGAAGAAAGAGGTTTTCTACTCCTGTAAAAAGTTAATTCTTGAAAACCCACAGGGCCAGTTCTACTGTGTCCTCTGCGGAAACTGTGCATCCAAATGACTGGAGGGCACTGAGGTTTTTTGGTTTACAGGGTGGCCCGTGTGATATGTGCTCAGCTACTACCCCCAAACACTGGGGCTTTGAGCATAGCCAAGGGCACCAAGGGCAAGACCAGTTGTTCTGCTGCTTTAAACATTACAGTCACCCCAACCCTACTCCGAACATAGAAGGTTTTCACGTATCAGAATCAACGGAATCACTAGCAACTACCATTTTGTTCCTTGTTCTTTTCTTTCTCATTGAAGTCTTGACAATCCACAGCATGGGGGCACTTGACATGAACACTGAACAGAGGAAAGATAAGAGTATCTTTTAGCATCGTGGTTATGTAAAGGGACCAGATTTTAAGCGGGACACCATTGACCAGGGGTGGAAGGGGTGTTCTTGATTAAAAATTTAGTCAATGTGGAGCAATGAAAATGTTCATAGAATGCAAAAATAGTATTGGGACGTTGTTAAATTTTTAAAAGCAGAACTCTGGACACCATACCTTAGGGCCATGACCCGTAAGCTCCACAGTTAGAAACCATTAGCTGCTCCACAAGAGAAAGATGGGGCTCCCAAAATCTCTACTCCCCAAAACTCTCAGAAACTCACAGGGACAGTTAGTTATTCTCTGTCCTGTAGGGTAGGGCCTCAACTCAATTGCAGTGAATTTGGTTTGGGTGTGGGAATTGTGCTGATTATTCTTGATGCCCATGTAATGAATGCTAGCATATTTACTTATGACTAAAAACCTGACTGCTTATGAAAGCAAAACAAAAATAGTCATTCTATGATGCCTCCCGCTAGAACTCTTAAGTCCTCTATCTCTGTGTATTCCTGAGTCCCAAGTTTGCTAAGGCCCTGTCGCCATGTTTTTTGTTTGAGCGTGGGGATGCTTGTTTATTTTTATTTTTAATATAGGGCTGGATATACCTGGAGTTGAATCCTCGCTCGGGATGTGTCATCTTAAGTCAGAGATCCAAAAGGAATGACAGTCTTATCCCATTGTTGCTCCATTCTCAAAAGTCCAAGTGCCGTCCTGGGTGGATTTTTTATAAGGCAAAGACCCAGTGGTGGAACAGTGGCTTAAGCACTGGGCTCTCAGGGAATTGCCAACTTTTTAGGAGAAAGTTGAAGTACTTTGCTTCTACTAAGATTCACAGCATTGGAAGGCAACTCAACTCTGCTCTATTAGGTCATTATGAGTCAGAAATCACCTGGATGGAAGTCATTTATGTTATTTTCCTTAGAGAACCAGTAGGGGGCCCAAAGCACACCTCATTCTGTTATTTGCTGTAACATGCTGAGGCTAGGCAGAAAGAAAAATGTGCTTTAGGTATGTGTGAGTAGCTATAAATTTCGGCCCTTGGCAGCCCTGGTCCTGTGTGTTGTTAGAGGAGATAATTCCGCAGGAACATTTAAGCACTCTAAGCTCTCCATAGCAGGCTGAGTCAGCTGCTGGGTGTCAGAGTGGATCAGGCGCTATGCTGAGACCAGTGTGCGATGTTGCTAAGCCTTTGATAATATTGTGAATCTTCTCTCAGGTCTCTTCTTTTCAAAGGCGTGGCCCTGCCAAGGATGTGTCTGGCAGCAGGAGTATCTCATAATCCCATCTGACCGTGCTGTGGCAGGGTGGGTGATTAGTGATATGAGGAGGGATACAGAACAGCTATGGCAGCCAACCTGTCAGAGTCACATCTTGCATCTGACCTAATCCTATGCCAGATAGAGAAAACCCATCTATTGCTGTTTTGTTTTCTCAGCTGATTGAAATAGAGCCTTTCTGAGTTCAGATTGATGCTCAATGTCCAAAGAGACAATGAGCTAGGGAGCAGGTTCTTTTTCTATGGGATCTAGCTCATTATCGGGGGAGGGACATAGATCCAGACAAATGAGGTGCGGTCATGACCCATGCACTGGTCTGGACTTACATTACAATAACCATTATTTGTACTCTTGCCATCTGCACCACCCAAACCAGCCACACTGGTTTAAAATATAGCTGTCAATGATGAAATGCCTACTGTATGCTGAATAATGTTCAATGAATTTTATCTTTATATTTTGCAAGTTGTACAAGAACTACCAGCTAATCATCCAATGGACCCAATGGGTGAGTCTATGAAACATCAGAACTCATTCGCGACCAAGTCCAGGTTTTATACGCAGTTACCTAGAACTTGAAGGCATTTTGGCCAGAAACACTCCTGAATTTTATCAGAGTAAAACCTAGCAGATGTTAACAGAGGATATACATGAGTTTGTCTTCCTTGGCCATATGGCACAAAAATGAAGTGCCCATTATGAGACCTTTAGCAAGAAACAAAGGATATAATGGTGTGTAGACTTTTCTTCAAGCACATACACATGTGTGCACTGAGTCATCTAATTGTTATGTCTGAACTTGAGATATTATCATTTTAGTGATAATGCTCCACTTATCATACTAGAATGCTGAGTATTCAATTTATGAAGGAGTCTTTGTTAGAACTGCTCCAGGATTTTGACCTTCATAATTGGAGGTCTGGGTTTCCATTCCATTTCAGACTGAAAGAGAAACCCTTTGCGACCACATTGAACCCTGTCCTGTAACTGTACATGCCAATTTGACTAGTGGGGTTCATAAAAATAAATAGCCTGATACTTTAGGTTCTTTTTCCTTCAATTTTCATCAATATGATTCTAATGTACAAAGTGCATCACTAAGATCCTATTGATTCAAGAACAACAGGGATTTACACAGAGATGCTTTCCTAACCACCTTGATTATCTGCGACATCAAATTACATCTCTTTTCCTTAGAAAGATTTGAAGAAGAAGAAGAATGAGATTTGAGTGAGGAAAAAAACAACTTCAAATGAGTGGGAAAAAACCCCAAACATCCACGTTGAAAGTCAAAACATGGGAAACTCTTAGTATTTAATACTATAGTCTTTGGCATGAATTATATTTCAGCATGTCTTAGCAAAAACCTTCACAATTTGACCAATAAATAACATCAGGGTAAATGGAGAAAAAACTGAGGTTGTCAAGGATATCATTTTACTTGGACCCTAAATCAATGTTCTTGGAAATAGCAGCCAAGAAAACAAATGAATGGCGCATTTTATGGGACAAATCATCTGCACAAGACCTCTTTCAAATGTTGAGCAGCCAACATGTGGCTGTGAGGATGAAGGTGTGCCTGCCCCAAGACATGGTATTATCATTTCCCTCATATGCATTGAAAACTAGACAGTGAATAAGGATTACTGCCAGGGAATTTGTGCATTTTGGATTATGACATTGATGCAAAAAACTGAAGACTGAATACATCATAGAAGATGCCAGAATAAGAAGAAAAAAAATCATCTTGCAAAAGATCACTTTGGTCAGGATGTTCCTTTGAAATGAGGACTTCAACTCATGTATTTGGGGGGTATCCTGAGGAAAGGCCATGACCTGATGAAGGACATCATTCATCAGAATCAGCAAGAAATGGGGAGACATTCAGGGAAATGGAGCAATACAGTAGCTGCAACAGCAGGCATAAATATAACAAAGATTTCCAGGATGGTGCTGCACCATGAAATATGTTATTTTGTGGAACACAGGGTCAGTTTGCAAACTGACTCTAACTAACTCTGAGAAACCCAGCAATCTGAAGGGAAAGACATTTTTTTATACTGAGTGATTTTATGAGTTTATCCAGAGAGGCAAGTCTTTGTATATAGAAATACAGGAAACATGCAGTTTTATTCAGAGAATGAAATTAGAAAATAGGTCATCTGCGTCTGAGATTCCAATGGAGTTTGTCAATGGAGTAAGTAGCTTCCTTTAGCCATAGAAAAACCTATACCATCAGGTACTCGGAATTGACATAAATATTTTTTGCTAGTTAAAAGAAATAATGACCAAAAAAGAAAGAATGTTATTACAATTTATAAGAAAAAATTCCCTGTTTAAAAAAATAAAAGAAATAATGTTAAGCAAGTCCTTTCCATCATGCGTGGCATGTTAAGTTCTCTGTGAAAATGCTGTTCCATTGAATTAAATTTTCTACATACAATGAAGTAGGTTCTGGGTGCAAAGAAAGAGTCCCCCAGTGGCCGGAGCTGTAAAGAGAACCAAAGCATAGTTAACAGGAATACGGTTTCATCTTTCCTTCACCTTGGTGCAGCGTTGGTGATAAGGGGGATTTCCCTCCGCCTTACCCAAGCTTTCATATAAGAAATTGATGGATCTTGTTCCTTCAAACAATGCTTATAATAGACCTGTCAGGTGTCCTATTTAAACGCTAATGGCTTTTGCAAATAGCAGCGCTTATGAAACACCCAAATTTGAAGTAAAAGGGAAATATCCAACATAATTCTCAGGGAAGCATCCAACATGAGCCGGGGACAAGAAGTCAGCACAGAGGACGTTCGTCTTTAGCGGAGAAGCAGAAGCTCTGCCCGGCTTGGCCGCCATGCACGCCTTCCCAGTCTGGACATCGTGTTTGCACAGCTGTAACCTCCACTGCCCCTTGGCTGGTGTCTCTCCCATAACCTTAGTCATGACTTTCCCTTATTCTCTAGGTACATTTGGATTTTTTTTTTCCAAAAGATGCTTTCCTGTTCCTCTAGTGAGGTGGATGGTGCAGCTGGGAAGGCAGCCAACCCATACATTCAAAAGGCTTGTCAGATGGCATCCTAACTTTCTTTCAGCCTGGCTTCCTGCCTCCTCAGTTCTCCTTTCTAATCTCCTCTTATGTTCTCTGCTGTCTGGCACCAGGAAAATATCCTCCATCATTTTCTATCCTCCTTTTATGCTCCAGCTCCAACTTGTTCAAAACTTTATCCCCAAACCCCAGGAAGACTTAAGAAGCAGAGGTCTAAGCCACTCTCACATTTGGGGAATAAGAGCCGGCAGGCACCAGACATGTGGAGGGCAGGAGAAAGAATCGAAGCGAATCATTTGTAGCGATTCTTTGAGAGTTAGTTCCCCTCAACCTCCAGAGTGTTCGCACGCTTCAGTTTCAACAGATCCTGTTCATCATACATGGAAAAGTGATATTGCTTTAAAGAATTCAAAGTGTAAAGGAAAAGACAAAGATATGTCATGATTAACAGGAAAATGTGCCTTTGACCCAGTGTTTGCATTGCCATTCCAAGGACTTGTGAATATGTCACTTCATATAGCAAAAGGGTATATACCATTGTGATTAAATGAGGAATCTGGATGCAGAGAGATCATTCTGGAAGACCTGGACTCAGCCAGTGTAATCACAGAAGTCACTGTGAAGACAGAATGAGAGGTTGTATGCTAGAGAAAACTTTCCATACGCTGCAAGGTTAGCTTAAAGATGGAGGAAGGGACAGCAACCCAGGGAAGAAAGGTCAGCGCTTCTAGAAGCAGAAAAGTCAAGGGAATATATTCTCTTTCGCAGTCACTGGAAGGACTGTATCTCTACTAACTCTCGATTGAAGTTGTCAAGTAGTCTGTAGTGCTTGGATCAGCAAGCAGCAGTCAAGGCATCAAGTGATCCTTTGTCTTGGGAAAATCTCTTGGAAATGTTAAAATGCAAGGATAGTTCACTGAGGACTGAGGTGCACCTGGCCCAAGACATTGTATTTTGCAACGGCCTCTGTGCATGTGCACGTGGGAAAGCTGGACATTGAATAAGGATGACAAATGGAATATTGCATGGGCTGTTTTCAGGTTCTGTCTTGGCGCTTCTGACTCAGAGCAACCTTTTGTAAGAAGTACAGCCAGAATGCTCCTTAAAGACAAAGGTGAGACTTCCTCTCACATACTTTAGACAGATTCGCGGGTGAGACCAGTCCCTGGAAAAAGACATTGTGCTTGGTAAAATAAGGGTTAGTGAAAAGGAGGAAGACCATTGACAAGCTGAAGTGACACAGTGGGTACAACAATGGACTCAGAGATAACACTTGTGGGAATGGTGCAGAGCCTGGCAATGTTTTGCTCTGTTGGACTTAAGGTTGTGCTGAGTCAGAAACGCCCAGACAGAACCTAAAAACAACCCATTACAAGGACCCTGGTGGTGCAGTGGTTAAACGCTTCTCTACTAACCAGAAGGTTGGTAGTTGGAACCCACAAGCCCCTTTATGGAAGAAATGCCATCAAGATGGCAGCTTTTGAATTGCCATGGGGTTGAGTAGCCATTGGCTTGCCAGCAATCTGAGCACCAGAACTGTAAGACAAAACGTTTACATTGTCCTAAGATATTGAGTTGCTAGCAATTTGATCTAGCAGCCAGGGAGAATTAAGTCAAGAGGTGATCATCTAGAGCTCCTCACAGCTAGACATTCCGTTTTGAATTTGAGGACTTTGGGGGGGGGTTATTTTCTTTCATGATGAGGGGAGATACAGAACTTAGGTTTCTTAGGAATTTTTTGGTTTCATATAATGCCAAATGAAAGAAATCTGAGCAAGGTCACCAACATGTTCTTTTCATTAGGGATTTTATTCTTATTATTGATGGTTGGTGTTTAAAGAACCATATTATAATCATACTCGATGCTAAAAATATGTAAAGGGGCGATTTTGAATGCTTTGTATTAAATCTACAAAACATTTCAGGAACATGCAGGGTCTCAGGATCATCCTTGTTGTGTTAGTCTGGGTAGAAACAAATTGATAAATATATACAGGAGTTTTTTATATAGGGTAATGGTACATTAAGAAAACATCCCAACCCAGTCCAATCCAAGGCCATAAGTCTCATATTAACTCATGTACCTGTTAAAATTTATAAAGTTCTCTTCATCCTCATGAAACACATGCAATGATGCCAAATGCAGAATGATCACAAGCCAGTGGGTAGACTGTCTTTTGGATCCAGTGACATTGTAAGCGTCTCAGCACTGACAGGGGTCTCTCTGTGGCTTCTCCTGCATCAGAGGTCTGGTTGCGTCAGGGCAGGTCTATGTGGCTTCTCCAGCTCAAGGCACTAGGGTAGTTCCATGTGTCTTGACAACTGCAATGTCTCTCAGGGAAGTCAGTAGAGAAGGGTAGGTGTCTTCAGCCTGCTAGGAGGAAGTACCAGATTTCCCAGAGTTCTCAGGAGAAGGCCCTGCCCACACAGGGGCCTCATTGACTATGATCTGATTGACAGGCTAAACTCCACCCCTTCACTCATAGTTCTTTCAAAATGACAACAGATTATATAACTACCACAGTTGTGAATATCCTTATCATTGTATCATTGAAACCCCGATGCACCTGTTTATAGTAACATGTTCAGGTGATAGATATGAAATAAACCACCTTTGCAATGACATAATGATAGACTAAGAAGGAGTAGGTCTTTCTTAAATGACAACTTTGAGAACGTTTAGCTGTTTCAGAAATCAAATATATTTAATTAAGGTGTTTGCTAGAAAGTTTCATGAAGAATGAGAGAGTGAGTTGGAAACAGGTAGTCACCTCATTAATGTTAATCACATCTCTTAATGTGCTGATTCTAGGGTGCACTTTCCACAATTTCTGCTGAAAGAGGGATGAGATGAATCAAGTCTTGCTGTGGCTTCCTTTGAGGAGTTGGCATAGTGTCGGCAGTTTCTGGGATTAAGAAACTGCTCTTCAAATGTCTTCCCATTGTTCCCAACAGTTGGTCAAATGTTATTTATTTTGTTCTTAACCCTGCCCACCCCTCCCCCCCCCCTTTATTTTCAGGTATTGCATGTTACTAGCCTTTGTGGGATTATATCAGGTTCCTGGAGGGGGCTGATGGGGTGAACAATGCTGAATTACGTAAAGTGTAGCAACCAACATTGTGTAAAGGAGTCCCTGGACGGCACCCATGGGTCATGCACTTTGCTGCTAACCAAAAGTTTGGAGGTTTGAATTCACTTAGAAATACCTTAGATGAAAGGCCTAGTAGTGTGCTTCCAGAACAAGCTATCGTTGCAAGCTACGGGCAGCACAGTTCTGCAGTGACAAAGTGAAATAACTGTGTGTCTGAATCAATTGAGGATAATGCATTTGTGAAATTGTGTTGCTCTCAGTGTGGTTTCCTACAGGTGAAGATGTGATAAGGGTCTCCCTGAAGAGACCCAAGGTCAGTCTTAGAATCACAGCCTGGAAGTCAATGTCGGCTCCTTCCATTCTTGGGGAGTTTTGTAGAAAAACAACCCTTCTCCAGCTTCATTCTCTCCATCTGCAGAAGGACAGTGGAAAAAGTTGTTGTCTCTGACAGTGGTTTCAAGGCTCCTTGAAACAGTCTCCACAGCCTGCTCCCATCTTCTTCACAAGTCTTCTTCAAGTCAGAGATTGTTGCTGTGTTCCCTTAGTGGAGGAAGAAGTCAAGAGCTTAGATAGGCAATGGCCTACCCAATGCCACCCAAATCCAGCAAGGAGAACCAGGGAGTCCATTCTGACACATCGTGTGACCCTGTAGGACAGAGAAGAACGGCCTCACCCGCTGCCTACAGAGTGACTGGTGGGTTTGAACTGCTAACTTTGTGTTATCAGCCCAACTTAGAACTCACTACGCCATCTGGGATTCTAGAAAAAGACACACATCTCCCTCATGCCAACAATGGAATATCTATGTAGCACACCTCTGGACTCTCATCCCTGTGAATTGTGCAATATTGGAGTGTCTGAGTTCATTCCTTTGTCTCTCTTCTTTCTTGCTTGCTTTTCCTTCCCAGAACACCCTTGCTCTAAAGTCATGCACACATACCCCCCACACACACATACCCTCACATGTGCACATATACCCACACACGAGCACACACACCCTCACGTGCGCACACACAAACACCTCCATCCCTCCCTAGCTCCAGTTGCAGGGAACACGTCCTGGGCCCCTCCCTCCACATGTTCCTGTCAGGAACTTGCTAATGGCAGGTGGCAGCTGTGCAATGGCAGACACCGTGTACGTGGGGCCAGGCCCCTCCAGTGAGGAGCAGCGCCACATCCAGCCCTAGAATGGCACTCAGCATTCTCCTCCTTCGCTCCTGAGAGTCTGTACCAGCTCAGTGCCCACCTATCACTGTGGGAGGAGCGGGCGGGCGGGCAGGCAGGCTGCGCTGCCTCAGTAAACCTGCTGACTCCTGGAGAGCAGTGCAATCTCTTGGCATAAGTTCTTCAGCTCCGCTCCCGGGCTTCTAAGGCTGGCCTCACGCTTCTAAGGGTCAGGGAGAGAGATCAGGATCTTGTCACATGAAAGGCGTGCTTGAGGATTTGAGTCCCTTTTATTACCCTTCTTTGCCCTCCAGCTCATCCTCCAAGCCAGGCTCTCCACTCTGTGATATGCGAGGGCCCCCATGGTGGGATAAGCACAGCATATTAGCTCTCCAGGAGCTGCCGGAAAGGACAGGCACGATCTTGTGCTTTAGGTTTGGAGGAGAAGAGAATTTGACAAACGGGCCATTGCCCGAGGGAATAAGAAAGCACTGGGTCTGTCTGGGATGGCCAGGAAGAAGCTGATAAGGAAAGAGAGACAGAGAAGTGTGACTCTTTACATGGAGGGAAAAGACACCTCATTCAAGTGGCAAATCTCATTGCTTCTGATTTGGAAGTTTCCTGTCACCTTCTATGCAGCCAGGAGGCCTCTGATCTTAAAGATTCATCATCACTGCATCCTGCCACCCCCACACCCCAATCCTGGCACCGCTTTTCACAGGATTTGTTTTTTGGGTTGTTGTTTTTTTTTTTTTTTTTTTTTTTAATTTTCAGTGTTAACACTCTGGGCAGAGAAAAGATGCCAGCCTTATGAGCAGCAGCAGCTCAGCTGGGTAATTGGTTTTTAAATGTGTTTCTGCTCTAAGTTGATACTATTGGTCTTCCTTTCTTCCACTCCCGGAGGAATTTCGATTGTTTATTATTGGAAGGGTGACTTTTCCTTATCCTATGAGAGTCCAGGGACAGACGTGAAAAGCAGAAGCTAAGTGTACAGCTACCAGAGGCTGCCTGGGAGGCCTATGAATCAGGAGAAGGGGGAGGAGTGGGTGCCAGTTTGTCTCTGCCACTGATGGTACATGAGATCTTGTCCACATTACTGTCACTCTGCAAATATCTGTTCCTAATAAATCAAATGAGAGAGAACCTAGAGCAGTGTTTCTCAAAGTTATGGGTGCCTTCCAAACACGGCCATCACTCAAGGATCTCATTAGAGTTCAAAAGTCTGATGGGACCTGTCTAGCAGGGGCCCTAGCAGGGAGCACCTAACCCAGGTGAGGACAGAGTTGCTGGTCTGTAGATCACATGCTGAGTCAACAACATGGCTTAGTGTGGTCCACTAATGACTGAAAATGCTACCATACTATGCACTTTCCGAAAACAACAGCTTTCTCACTGTCTGTACTATTAAACATTCTTCCAAGCCTCATGGTCGCTTAACTGGACTCCATTAGCAATCAGTCAACTGCTATCCATGCTTTCGTGTCTAACTTCCCCCAGATTGCACTCAATCTTCAGAGGGCCCTTTTAAATCCTACCTTTGATGATTCTCCAGCCCTGATTAAAATCCTCCCAATGACCGACAGAATCTTTTGGAAAATATTCCAGTAAAGATTCCAATCATAAAGAGTCCTGCTGGTGCTGTTGGTTAGGCATTGGGATGCTAACCTCCAGGCTTGTGGTTCAAACCCACCAGTTTCTCCCTGGGAGAAAGATGAGGTTTTGTGCTTCCATCAAGTTTTACCATCTGACAACCTGACATAGGGTGGCTATGTGTCAGAATCTATTTGGTGACTATGGACCTGTGGTTTGGATTGTTGTTTTTCTTATGGTTTAATCATTCTCCAGCACCCTCATGCCTTACGGTGCTCTTGCTCTTGCTCTTGCTGGGCCAGCTTTGGGTTTCTCCGCTGGAGGTGACTTGGCTTCCTATCAAACATTATCTGGAGATCATTTTGATGTTACAGCTGGTTGGGTGCTACCACCTTCTAGTGAATATAAGGCCAACGATGCCCTGAAATCTGACCATGAATAGAATCACCCTTCACAGCAATGATTTTTCAGCCTCAACTATCATTAGTCCCATAGAGGAGAAACCCTACATACACGGCCTCTTTTTCTTTGTGTTCAAGCTTATCAGCTCCTTCCAACCCATAAGCCTCTATACCTAGGAGTCTTTCCCCTTATATTCATTTCGACGCTTCGTCCTCATTCCCAGTTATGCTATTCTATTTCTTGGTAGCACTGACACTAAGTGAGAGTTCATTATTTGCTTATGTGTGATATGGTTTTCTGTTATGTCACAGCAGACTCTAAATCCCATGATGGCCGAACTTTGTCCATCTTATTCACTGCCGTTTTCTCAGGGAAGCAGCTGTACCCTGAAGGGTGCCCAAGGCATATTTACCGCTCACAAATATACATAGAATTAATTAGTGAATGAATGAACACAACAGAATCCACTTGGGTTTATGTTTTAAAACACAGTCTCATAAGCCCCACTCATACATTACAGAAACACCATCTCTTGAGCAGGAGGTCCAGAAATCTATGTTTTAACAAGCTCTCCTGAGGAATTTCTATGCACACTGGAGTATAAATTCTCCCAGTTTGGTTATTAACAGACTCCTTTTCTTCCCCGCTAGGGTGGGGAAAGACCAGACAACAAGTTTCTGGTTTTATCTCTGTGCGTGGGAGATGGGGTGAAAGGTCTGGGACTGCCTGCGGGTAGAACAAACCTGGTTTCTTTTTCTTGAACGTTGGAGGGAGCCCAAAGACAAGTGAGCAAGTGACCTTTGCTGAGCAAATAGTAATAAAGCAAGAAATGGGAGCGGGATAAGCAGAAACGGTATCAACTTAACCTGGACATAATGAGTTCAGGAGGACTTTGAAACATTGGTGGGATTTCCTTTCCTGCAGTCACACTAGTGGCATTGAGATCCCCACCCACTAACACCTGTGAGTGATTTCACAGGGAGTCCCAATGAGCCAAGTAGCCCCCATCTTGAATTCCTGTCATTAACTTTTTTGTTAATGAAAGGGAAGACTTTACGTTTATCTCTGTTGCATGCCATCTTCACCAGTTTATTTCATTATTGAAGTCTATCAAAGCAATGATCTTGAAATTCTTATGATAAAAACAAATAATAAAACACCAATTTTTAGAAAACTTCCTTGAAATACAAGATTATAGGGGACTATTTGTTTGTGACTGCTCAGAAGTATATTTCACCCTTCCGGTACTACTCTGACATCTAACGATTCCTAACATAGTCATTGGTTAATGCCTGATTGCTCTTGGTACTGCTATCCTATGCCTTAGTATCTCAATTCCTTCCATAGCATCAGTGACTTTAATTATAATCTTCATGTAGAGTTGCCACACATTTATGTCAAACCATTCATCGGCACTCTTTAGTAAAAGTTTTCAGTCAGATATGAATCCACTTACTTGAATCTGGTTGATGTACTACAGGTTGTGAGCAAAAGCGGGTTTTGACCAATGTTCTGCTTAAATCTAAAGGCATCCACAGAATTTTATAAAGTTTGTTGTTTGGTAGCCATCGTAACTTGAACTCAGGCATTTGCTCACTCTAGCGTTTTGCCTGATGTTAGTCTATTGCTTCTACAGTCCAGCTTCTTCTGATGAGTCTCATTCCTTCAGAGACAAAGCACAGATGCTTCTCGGGAAAATTGTAAGAGATTCAGGTTTCCCCACCTGAAGGTTATAAGAGATTCAGAATTCCTAATCAATATCCATTTATTTTCTGGGGAAAGTGGATGTTGGGATGAACTCCTTCAGAGTTGACTATAATGCTTAAGCCATTTTTCTGAATTATACACTGAATGACGCCTCTGCCTGACTACCAGCATGTGAGGTCACATGAATGTAAACATAGGCCTTTCTATTCAAACTCTCATGCATCTCCCCTTCACGAAGACAGGGCAGCACGGATTTTCAAAGGATTTAAAAAAAGACGATCTTTTTCTAAAATGAACTGCCTATGGACACCCTCTGGGACGCATGTGCACCTCTCATTTGTTTACAATTTGCTTACAGAACAATGAAATAGAATTGGAACAATGGAAATTTTAAAGTGTGATGTTTCATAATCAGAAAGGAACCTTGTAGTTTGTAGTATAGAATAATTACATTCATCATCAACAAATATTTTCCAAGAATCATCTGTCAAGTGCCAGGTTGTAATCTAGTTCCAGAAGACTGTGGTTGAAGAAGGAATTCAAAGAAAGAATGGAAAGGCTAGAGTCACCTTGTGGAAGATCGGTAGTCACCCCCTTCATGAACAGGCATGGTGGGACCACCATCACACAGCTCGCCATGGAAAAGGCAAGTTTGTGGTTCATTTTTTATCCTTCATTATCTGAACATTGACATGAATATGATAGAATCACACAGAAAGTGAAAGAACCTAGAGGCAGGGCAAGATTCTTGCCTTAATTTTTAAAAGAATGTGTGAGACAGAAAATGTAGTGAATTTTATGTGGGGAAATTGGCAAGTGTATACATAAGAGACCCAAAACAGTGGAGGTACAGATACAAGACAATTTTCAATTGTGTCTGCCATAAACCTTCATTTGCATCTCTCTACAAGAGTCTGAGCATTGTGCCATGTGCATTCACACGCACACACTTATTTTATATGAGTCATGTCCATTTCAAGAACTAATGGGGAGAAACACATTCTCCGGTAGGTTATCATTCCTGCATCTCCAAATGCAAGTGCCTGTTATCAATCAAATCCTGATCCATGTAAGATGCAAAGATTTAATAGTTTTCACTTGACTGTAATTCCCTTTGAGAACGCAGATTGAGACTAAAGGAAAAGTGAGGTCACTTCAAGCTAAATTTCATTTTAAATTCTAGTATGAAACAAGACTCTCAAGGGGAAGATTCAATCTTAATAACTCTGTGTTGGTGAAGATTCTCTTGCTCATTGAAATCCCAGTTAGCATTCTGTTATCAAGCCATAGAAATCACTTACTCAATGCTAGCATGAAGCTGCCTTCCAGGGATTCAACATCATTAGTTTTTAAATGAATATCCAATAGTGTTGCATGCGATTTAATATATAAAGTCTAAAGACACACAAACACTCACATATCTATTAAGAGAAATATACATATCAGGAGAAAGTAATCCTTACAGAAGAGTCAGAAGGATATTTTTTCAAAACTGGATCATTTTATAACTGATATAGTCTACATAATACATTGAACTACTAAATATCTACTACTAAGTAGTATTTGAGGGCTATTGGTGATTTTTCTTTTACAGACAAGAGCCCTTTCTGCCTGTGATGAGAATATCCCCTGCTCTCCCTATGAGTCACTGCTCATAAATCCTCAGGTACTGCACTCAATAAACTCTCTTCTGGTCCCCCTGCCTCTCACCTTGAAGCCGATTTATTTTGGTTTTGTTATTGATGAGTCACCATGAAGTGCAGGGAATCTGGGGAGCTGGTGTCAAGTGGATAACTAAGAAGTCACTCTTCTCATTGCTGTTGTCACGGCTGCAACACTGGGTAGAGTGTCCCAAAGTCAGCTTCAAATAAAAAGGAAGGGGAGGGAGCCCACAAAAGTTAATGTGTTCCAACCTGAAATATTAAGGCATGTGTGTTGACCCATATCATCCGCATGTACAACTACAAAATACTGCCCGTGCTCTCTTCACAGTTGTTCTTCGGTTTGAGCCCATCAATGCAGCCACTCCATCAAGCCATCTTGTTAAGAGTCTCTCTCTTTTTCAATGCACCTGCCCTTTACCCAGCATGATGTCCTCCAGAGACTGGACTCTCCTCACACCCTATCCAAAGTGATGAACATGAAGTCGCACCATTCTTGCCTCTAAGAAGAATTCTGGCTATAATTCCCCCAAGATGGAAATATTTGTTTGTTCTTTTCAGCAGGCCATAGTACTTCCAATATTCTTCACCAGCACCATAATTCAAATACATCAATCCTTCCTTAGTCTTCCCTCTTCAATGTCCAACTTACAAAGTTTCAAAGTTGATATTTTAATAGAAATCCTTGAATTCATATTGTGCAGTTTCTCAAAAAGGAATTCAGGTAAACAAACTGTGATACGTGTACAGAATGTTCAAGCTATTTAAAGGCATAGAAGTATCCCTGAATTATGTAATGGGCCACTAATTGTAAGGTCAGTGGTTCAAAGCCATAGGTCATGGTCAGCGAGAAAAATGAGGCTGTCTACTTCAATAAAGATTAAGTCTTAAAAACTCTAACAAACATTCCTACTCTGTCTTCTAGAATTTCTATAAATCTGAATTAAACTCAATGGCCAGGAATGGGGTGGGCAAAATGGCATCAAAGATCCATAAATGTGTATTTCTAAGTCAAAGAAGCCAGTATGCAAAAGTTACACATCCAACTCTATAACATTCAGTATCATATTACCTAATAGACAAAATAAGCATAGGTTTGCTTGTGTTTGTTCACTGATCTGTAGTGAACATTTCACTTTTTTTTAACCTCAACAAAGATCCTTCTTCCAGGTACGACTTGCTTCTGTTTGTCTCTCAACAACCACCACCCCCACCCCTGACCAGCACCTTCCCAAAGAATCAAATCTTCTTTTCAGATTTATTATCTCTGATGGGTATCGGGTACTCTTTAAGCACAGTTAGCATGGGATACCTTGTGCTTATTTACTAATTTGTAGTGAATAGTTTCATAGATGTGTCACAACATTTTTGATGTGTTTAAAAAGTGTGACGTTGCTCCCAAACATCATGAGTGTAAGGGAAATAGAGAGTAACAAAGACAGGGCCACTGACTCTGATTGTGGAAAAAGTAAAACTACAGAAAGATCAGTAGATCTCAGTTGGTCATGGGACAGTAGACAAAGGATAGACAAGTAACATGCCGGACATTTTCCAGATAGTTATAATGTACTGCATGGCGACGTAAGGCTGGACACCTAAGAGTACACAACTCCAAGAGTGGACTATAACATACACTGTGGACTCTACTTAATAATAATATGTCAATATAGATTCATCAATTGTAATCAGTACAATTGTAACACAAGCAAGTTAACATTAATAACAGGAGAAGCAGGGGGCAAGGGGAAAAGAGAATGTTCTGGACTTGATGCGTACGGTTCCTTAAGCCTAAAATTGTGCTCCAAAGTAAACTCTTCTTAAAAGAAAATCAGCAAGCATGAATCAGAGCTCAAGTCATGAAGAGAGTGTCCACATTATTTTCCTGAGAGCTTTCATTGACGTGACCCACCGACTTCATGCTTTTCATGTGTATATGGTGGGGGGAAAAGGGGGCGAAGAGTGTTTGCTGAGATAAATCACCATTCTCATCTTGACTCATTCATGTGGCAGGAAGAATAAGGTTGCATATCAATAAAAAAGGAAAGGGCTAGGAGATGAAAAGAGATTAGAGAAACCAGTCCATTTTATATTTTGTACAGAAGCCACAATGTTTAGACTATAAAAAAAATTTTAACTAGTATTACTGTTCCAGAAGTGTTGGAGTTCCAGAGGAAAAAATGTAAAAAAAAAAAAAAAAAGATATGTCTTTAAGAAAACTTGGAGCCTGCTTCTTTCAAGAACACAGGAGAACCAATCTTTTTTTAAAAAAATGTTTCAATCACAGTAATATAGTGGTATGCACTGTCAGAGGCTTGAAATTTGGAAGAGGTAGACTGGATAAATTTTAAAAGAGACATAGTTGAATTCAGTTTATATCATCAATAAATATAAATAAGATTATCAGATTTTGTAAAAGATAGTCAGAAATGAATTCCTTTGTGGAATATTTAATTTTTTTTCTACCAGATACATTAGATCAGGGAAAGAATAGCCACAGACAACCCAGCATTCAGGATACGAAATAGTAAGGATAGAAAAGGCCCTTCAGTCTTTTCTAACATTTTAAACTTGTCCGAGAAGAGTGTGGGATTTTACAGTGGGGCTGAGCTTGGGTTTAGGCCACATATCCAAAGTGCCAGTAGAAACATTTAAGAAGGCCTTTGTTTCTCTTCCGGTTCAATTAGTATCTCTGTCCTTCAGAGGTATTTGACTTATACAGAATAAGAATTACTTGATATGATGTGCCCAGACTCACTGCTATGAAGTGTGTGTGGATTTATAATGACTCTACAGGGCTGGGTAGAACGACCTCTGCATGTTTCCAAGACGAACTGTTTATTGGAGTAGAACACCCATCTTTCGCCTGTGGAGCCATCTCCCAATGCATAAACCACTGCACCACCAGGGCACCTAAGGCTGACGTAGATGTGTTCATCTGCCAACTGCAAGGTCAGCATTTGGAAGCCACCACCCTCTGTGTGGGAGAAAATAAGAGCTTTCTCTTCCCATAAAGAGTGAAAGTCTTGGAAACTCACAGGGACAGTTTCACCCTGACCTATAGGGTTGCTTTGATATGGTGTATATGGGAAATATAAAAGTACCACTTGTCCGTGTCCTGCTTCCAAAGCAAAATGTTGAGGCAGACATAGTTTTGAAGCCAGATGTCTGTACTCAAAGCCATTTGGGGGTTCAGAATCTTGAAAGCAATTTTAAAAAGAAATTGTCACTCTACATACCAGGCATGGATCACACAGTAAACAATGTAAACAAGGTGTTACTTGCGCTTACTTATTAATCTGCAGTGATCAATTTTTTCCCTTCATCAAACATTCTCCTTGGTATGGCTTAGGTCTCTCTATTCCCCAACCCCACAGCACCTTCCTGCCAAAGCCAAAGCCTCTTTACCCACAATCTCCAACAGTGACGGAGTCCCCAGTGAATAAGCAAGATAGACATTGCCTTCCTGGTGCTTCTTCACTAAGATTTCTGCAGTGAAGAGTCTCACTACCAATTAGTAAATTAATGCAAGCAAACCCATGTTGACCTTGCTTATTAAGTCACCTATCCCTGATGACTGTCCGTTACCAGCCTGGGGGAGTGAGGGAGAAATGCAGGAAATGGAGCCCACTAGGGTCTCATCGTCCTGTGATTGAAGAGGCTGACTGTAGGAGGGCAGCCTTCCCTCAACAGACAACATGAAGGAACATGGAGTTCACATCAAGACAACTGAGTGATCCACCTGAAGATCGCTTTGGAGTACATTTACTTTTCCTATTCATGGTTGAGGGGGCATGGAAGTGTTGCATTTTCTTTTGGAAACGGTCCGTGGGAGTGGCTGTGACATGCCGTTGCGTTCACTTTGTTACAGACACATGCCGTTGCGTTCACTTTGTTACAGACAGATCCCAGGTGGAAGAGTAGAATTGCCCCACTATGTTTTCTAGGACACACAAGCATGTTGCCTCTTCTTTCTCTAACAGATACTCAGTGACTTTGGACCACCAATATTTGGTTAGCAACTGAGCACTTAACTATTACCCTAGCAGGGCTACTTTTGTGGGAGTTAGGGACATCTAAAGTGAGGTTTTATTTATGCCATGCCTATACTTGTACACATGCTGTTCTCTCTATTGCTTTGTTTGAAACCCTCCTCAGAAAGAAGACCATACCCACTCACCAATGTTGAAGTTCTTCACTTTTCCTTCTTGGCAAAAAAAGTCCTCTAAAATTCTGACACTTCCTGATAGAATTCCTTGTCACCACTTCCTACGTCACTTCTTTCTTTAAAGAAGGCCCACTCATTCAACTGTCTGCAAGCCAGCTCCTGCTCATTCTTCATCACACGCCTTCCTTGACGTCACCAAGTGCACCCTGAATGCCTAGTTTTTAAGATGCCCCTTGTACACCCTGGGTCCAGGGTGTGCTCTACCTCCTCAGTGACTGCTCTGCCCCACCCAGCCCCCCACACCCTTCCCGTCTTATGGAACAGTGTGCTCCCCTGAAATTTTGGCACATGCCACTATTTTTGTCATTTAATTGCACACCATTCTTTTTGCTTGTGGGTCATTGTTACGGTAAAGGGAATGGGACAATTCGGTACTCTAGTAACACCTGCTATCTTACATAAGCTGCATTTCTTTTATATTGGTTCTATTTTCTAAATGTAATGGTTTATTTTTAGAGACCCACCTCCCTTGTCTTATGTGCAGCCCCTTGGTAGTACAAGCCGTTAAGAGGCTCAATTCCACCAGAGACGCCTCAGGAAGAAAACCTAGCAATCTACCACTGAGAAAGAAGCCGGCCAGTTGGGATCCTTTGGGACACAGTTCTAGTCTATTCTATGTGGGGTCACCAGGACGCAGAATCAACTTAAAGATAACTGGGCTGCCTGGCTGTGCAATCGGTACTTGAGGATTATTTTGAAAATATTTCATTGAAATAAGAACCTCTTTAAAGAAACCCAGAAAAAGTTGAAATGTTAGAAAAATGGGCTGAATCAAATCATTTTACATACAGAGGCTAAAAAGGCTAGCCCAGAGAAGTCGGGAAGTAGAAATGTCACTTTACCACATGCTCATTCTAAACCTTGCTGTGCTGAGATCCATCACACAGCAGACCCCATCTACCTAGAACATATTTGACGTAGGTCAAAATGATTATTCTTGAGAAAATCATAAGGAACCCAAAATGGGGTCATTTATTTTCTTAGGCTATCTTCTCACTCAGTAAACTCAAAATCAAGTCTTTTTCTGAGATAAAATTTCTCCTTGGTTTCTCTTTTCTTAACCTTTAAAGCCAAGCCTCATATCAACCTATTCTCTTGAAACCTTTAGTCATCTTTATGAATGGTATCAATATAATCTCATAGTCCTCCTGAAAGAAAGGGCATTACAAAACAAATGCCTCTTTGAAAAGTCCTCTATAAAGAAAACACCGTGATAAATGATTATTTATTTTTAAATCTTATCAAGTAGTATTTTTCTATCATTTGAATCCTGTGAGAGAAAGATTTGCCTCTCAGGTCTTGCATCGAAATGCACTCCGGTGGGACCTCCTCTCAGTTGCTGGCTGGGTTTCCTTTTGAAGAGAGGGGAGGATGGGTGGTTCTGCCCCTCCTACTACCTCTTATATGCCCAAGGATGTCTTTTCAAAACCATCAAGCAAAAACACCAGAAGTCACAGCAGCAAAAAAAACAAAAACAATGTTGACCCTGGAGAGAATTCTCGTTCTGTGAATCATCATGCCATCGCCCTGACCCACCCTCTGTCTCTCATTAATTGCAACAGCTCCAGCTGTCATGGCAAAGGAGGGCTGAGGCAGCCATTTTGGTGGGGTCCCCATCTGTGCCACCCGAGGCAGGTGCTGGTGCAGAATTAAAGCCGTGGACTGAGGGCAGCAAACCTGAAGGGAAAGTCGAAAGACCATTCTTCAGCTAGTCTGCTTGGCAAAGGAGGGCATGACAAAATTAATTGCAGGTTTTCCTCGGACTGGGTATTGGAGGGCAAGACAATGAGGAAGTGTCTGCAGCCAGGCTCTGCACTTGTCACCTTTGAGACTAGGACATGGACTATTTTAAATAAGTAAAATCTAGAAGCATATGTGAACACCAACCCGAGTGAGGGAAAGGAGACAGTTGCAGACGATTTGCTTTGCCCTGGAGAACGGCACTGCTCTCTTCCTTCCGTCTGAGCGTGCAGGGCACAGCTGGGCACACGTCAACCTCAGCACATCTCGCCACCTGCAGTGGATTCCGGGGTCAGACTTTCAGAGTCTCAGCCCAATTGTCGTTGAATGGCACTTTTCCCTCCCTTGGGTTCACAATGGCTTTTACTCTTTAAGAAAAGATGAAAGGGAAAAAGTCCGTCCATTTGAGGGAAGGCTAGTTTAGAGAGAGTCTAGAAGCTACGTTACCTTTTCCCAGCGAGGCATTGGAAGATATTGCCCTTTTGCTCTGGTGTTAGGCGCCATCAAGTAGGTCCGGAGTCCCCGCGACCCTCTGCCCAACGCTAGGAAGCACACCTGGCCCTGCGGCCTCTCCACCGTTGTTCTTAGGTCGGAGCCCGTGGTTACAGTCACAGCGTCAAGCTGTCATGTGGAAGACCTTCCTCTTTCACACAGCCTGTCTGCTTTCTCAAGCACGGTGCCCTTCTGCAGGGACTGGCCTTTCCTGACAACAGGTCTCTTACTTATTGTAATGAGAATTATTATGGCCATGGACTCCGAGCTAACGAGCTGTGTGATGTATTGCTCATAGTCCCGAACATTCTAATCTTTAAGACAGGGATAGCAATACACACCTCACAGAACTCCATTCATAAAATTAGCAGAAGTGCATGTGTGTGTGCATATGTAAATATGTATGTGTGTACACATAAGCAGAAGTATATATACACCTATTTACACACACACTTCTGTTTACTATTTTATGGAGTTCTATATGGAGCATATTATTATCCCTGTCATAGATTAGAATGCTCAGGGTTAAAGTATTAAATAACTAGAATACAGTAATTATAATAGATTGTGGTATAGCGCATATATTTCCTAAACCACTACTGTGTGACTTTTGACTTTGCAAAGTTTTCAGAAAGCTAGTCTTAAAAAATGTTACACAAACACAAGAACTGTCTTCTTTACCTTCCTTTTTCAAGGGAAATGAAGGCATTCAGAGACTCATTTTCAAAATCACGTAGAAAATTCACTATCAATCTTAAATGAAATGGAGGTGTAGCCAGAAAGAAAAAGGTGAGGGGGAAAAGGAGAATTATTTTATTAATGCATTTTCAGACTACATTGAGATCTCTTTGTCAACATTAACAAAAACTACCAATAATTAGTTTCAAACAATGTTTTCAAAATAGGGCCCTGGGTTGGTGTTATATTTTATTTGAGGAGGTGTCTTAGAGTCAGCTCAGAACTAAGTGTACTGTGAACAATGCTGCTCACCTCACTCCAGCACCCTCCTCAAAAATGTCGGCCCCCTCTGAGGCCAGTGATTCAGTCCATCTCATACGGTTTTCCTCTTTTTCCTGATCAAGTATAAAATTCTTCTCAAGGGCCTGTCCTGATAACATGTCCAAAGGAAATGAGACAAAATCTCCCTATCATGCCTTCTAAGGACCAACACCATTTGGTGCATTCTTCAGGCTAAAATAGAAACTCAATCCACCATTGTTAAGTCAATTCTGTATCATATAAATTTTATAAAGGGTTTCTTGGGCTGTAATTTTTTTTTTACTAGAGCAGAGGGCTTCATCTTTGTCTTGAAAACATCATGGTGGATTTGAACTTCTGACTTTGTGATTAGCAGTTTAACACTTACCAAATATGGCCACCAATCCTAACCCTTCTGGCAGTCCATGCTATATTCAAAATTTTTCTCCAACACCATCATTTAAACGTCTCAATTGTTCTTCATTCTTTCTTATTCAATGTCCAGCTTTTCTTACATATGTGACAATTAAAAATGCTACAATGTGTATCAGGCTCACCTTAATACTCAAGTGACATCTTTGGTTTTTAATTCTTTAAAAGAGGTCTTTTGGCCTCTTGTTTGGCCAAGAAAATAAGTCATTTGATTTCTTGACTACTGCTGTGCCAAGTGTCCATTTTAGATCCAATTAAAATAAAATCCTACATAATTAATGTTTTCAACATTTATTACAATGTTATTTACTCTTCTGGTTATGGAAATTTTCTTTATTGAAGTATAATCTCTACTTAAGGATGCAGTCTTTGATTTTCTTCAGTGCATGCTCCAAGTCTTCTTCTCTTTCAGTATATAACCTTGTGTCCTTTCTATATCACTGGTTATACATAGTCTGTTTGGCTTTTGCTTTTTTTTTCAACTCCAAATGTCTGGTTATTCTTCACATATCCCTGTTTATTGGATTATTTGTTCAGCATACAGATTGAGTAAATAGGATGAAGACAGCCGTGGTGCAAACTTTTCTTGATTTTAAACCAAGTATTATCCCCTTGTTCTGTTCAAATGATTACTTTTTCATCCATACACAGGCTTTATGTGAGTTCAACAAAGTTTTCTGTAACTTCTATTATTTTCAGTGTTAACCATAATATGTTATGATCCATCCACTCAAATTCTTTTTCACATGAATGAAACATAGATAGACACCTCTATGGTATTCTGTCTCCTCCCAAGTCTTCTTCTGAATCCCTTTTGAGTTTCTGGTAGATCCCTATCAATGTAGTAACTTAAACATTTGTAAAATTATCTCTGCCATATTTTACTTGTATATAATTTCGATTACAGTGCTTGATAATTTCGGCATTCCATTAGATCACTTGTTTTGGGGAAGGAGAATGTGCACAAATATAGATCTTTTGTAGTCTGTTAGTTGGCAGGGTAGTTATCTTGCCATTTTCCTGGCATAGGAAAGAGTTACATCTCTTTGTTGAAGCTTCTCGATTTATATTCAATCAATTAATAGAGACTTGTTTTTGCAAACTTGGAGCCCTATCTATTGCCAATGCCTTTAGTCTACTGCCATTTGCACTTCTTCCTTCAAAATCACTTGTTCTTTATCATATGCTATCTCCTGCAATGGAACCAGAAGTGTCCATCTTCTTTTGATGCTTTCAGTGTCATTCAATTATTTTACCTTCAATAGCTCAATTCAAGGCTTGCATATTTCCTTCCATTTTTTAAGCCTGAGAAATGCCCTGTGAGTTGTGGTTCTCTAATTCCAAATCTTTTCAAATGTAATAACATTACTTTGCTATCCCTTTTCCTTTGAAAATTTCATTTCTTCAAGCTCTTTCATTTCATCATTTCTTTCATTTTCTTTTGACACTGCATGTTCACAAACAAGTTTCAGAGTCTCACCAGACATTCATTTTGATTTCTTCTTTGTCTTCTGTTCTTGTAATGATGCTTTGTTTTCTTTATGTAGGATGTCCTATTGTCATCCACAACTTGCCTGGCCTTTGATCATTAGTGCCCAAGGTGTCAAATTTATTCTTGAGATGATTTCTAATTTCAAATAGTGTATACTGAAGGTCATACTTTGGCCATGCTGACATTTCAATATTCCTCATCTGGAACCTTTGTAAGAGCACTTGATGATCTGTCCCATAGCCAACACTGGCCATGTTCTGATTGATCACATTGAGCTTTGCCATTGTCTCTTTTTACATATGGAGTTGATTTGATTTTTGGATTTCACCCAGGAACGTTTGTGTGTCTAACGCAAAAGAACAAAAAAATCACTGCCTCAGAGGTGATTTTGATGCAGAGCAAAGAAGAACTTCTCCTTAAGGTTTCTAAGGAGAAATCTTTACAGGACCAAATGTCCTCGACGTTCCCTTGGTGAGTTTGAATTGCCAATCATGTGGTTAGAAGTTTAGCACTTAACCGATAGCACCACCAGTGCACCTCACATGTGTGGTCAACCTGGTTGTTGCTGGAGAAAGGTATTTCTAATGAGTAGGTCATGGATATTTCTATCAGCAAGATCATGTTTTCCAACTATTAATCCTTCTTCCTTGTTTCCAACTTCCAATTACCAGTTAAGATCAATGCCTCTTCATTGCACATTTGATCAATCTCAGACTGCACAAACTGTTAAGCATTATTAGTTTCCTCAACTTTGGCATTAGAGTTTGGAACATAAATTTGAATATTACTCATATCATAGCCATCCTTGTAGACATATAGATTTTGTCCTACCACTGACAGTGTTATACTTAAGAATAGACCTTGAAATGTTCTTTTCTGGCAATTAATATGATACCCTTCCTCTAATTTGTCCCTCCCAACTTGGGAGATTGTCCTGTTTAGACTGGCCATTTCCTATCCGGTTAGCTCACTAGTGCCTAGGACAGTGGTTCTCAACCTGTGGGTCATGACCCTTCTGGGTGTCTAATGACCCTTTCACAGGTGTTGCCCTATTCATAATAGTAGCAAAATTATACTCATGAAATATCAACAAAAACAATTTTATGGCTTGGGACACCACAATATAAGGAACTGTGTTAAAGGGTTGTTGCATTAGGAAGGTTGAGAATCACTGACCTAGGATATCCATTTATAACCATTTCATTTCAATTTGAAAACTTCTAATTTACCTAGATTCATATATTATAAATTCCATATTTCCATAGTTCATGGATGTTTACTGCCATATCTTCTTATGTTGAGTCATTCTGGGACTAATATTAAATCTTTGGGTGCCTAGTTAATGGAGATCCTTAAAGCCACATAATATATAATTAATAAGTAAGTGACTGTGGGGATAAGGTCCCAAAATCAGTATTTAAAGTACACTATCTAGATCAGTGGTTCTCAACTTTCCCAATGCCACAACCCTTTAATACAATTCCTCATGTGTGTGACACCTAACCATAAAATTATTTTCATTGCTACTTCATACCTGTAATTTTGCTACTGCTATGAATCAGGCAATCCCTGTGAAAGGGTCTTTCCACCCCCAAAGTGATTGCCACCCACAGCTTGAGAACTGCTGATGTAGATGATGCATATGTCCACAAAGTTTGAGAGCAAATGCCTTGATATTTCGAGTTGTCTATCATATCATGTAATCACTTCTTGAAAAGGAGTCAATTATAAGAAAATGGCATTAAAAAAAAGAAAATGGCATATGAGAGATAGATACCACCTGCCAGTTTCCTTATATTGATGTGATTAGCCGAGTGAATTCTTGGAAGTTGTGATGCCTTATCATCAGCGAATAAAATTATACATGTGGAATTCCTACGAAAGCTCATTCCTCAGAAGCTCGTCTGTGTGTTCTGCCTGTGGTAATGATAACTAGCCAGAGAGTAGTAAATGTTTCAGAAAAAACTCCTCATACCTGGTGACCTTGTGTACAAGCTAAGGTAAGGCATCAACTACTAGGTCACAGAGTTTATTTAAATGGAATGAGCATTTTACCAAAGGTTTTACAACGTGTGCTAATCAGAAGCTGCCTGTCAAGTTGAAGTAGCATCAAGAGGCTCAGAATAAGGGCTCTTGGGCGTTAAATGGTTCCTACCAAATACCAAACCTATTATCATGATTGGCTGTTATAGCCCTCTAAGCAGCAAAGTGATTAAATTGGTCATTATGAAACCCTAAAGATGCATAATTATGACAAATAAGACTCAAGTGCAGGGAGATTTCTATCTCACTGACTGGATTACATTTCAAGGAGGAATCAATGAAGGAATGATTTTAAATTACTATTAGCCGTGTGGAAGCTGCCTTGGTGCTGGATTCCCTTGATCTTCAGAAAAATTTCTTTTGTGTGTCATCCAGGGCTATGAACTGGTTCTTTTAAGATGTTATGACTTCTCAAGTCAAACTATAATGAATCTGAATCAGTAAAATGTGGGTTAGCCATAAAGATAAATGGAGGAGAGAAATTATGATACAATGTCCTATGAGGAGCTTAATCTCACAGAAAACAAGGCCAGCAGACATGTTGCATACCATTCAATTTCTTGATTGGCAGAGTTGAAACAACAGTTCCCAGCTTCAAGAAGGTAGCCAGTCACACCACATTCAAAGTATGTTACTGTCCACAGTTATTGAAATAACCAAAGCCCTTACATTCAGGTTCCTGAATTGGTGCACTCTAACTCTACCAAATCTCCTATTCCAGGGCTTCCACCTTTAATTTTCCCCATTCTGATTATCATTTTATTTTACCTATACTAAAAAGAAAAAAGAAATGCTTTTGTCTCTTCTGATTTTATTTCATTGGCCATCACTGAACCAGTTTGACCCACTTCAAAGCCCTGGTATCAGCGATTCTCAACCTGTGGATCATGACCCATTTTGGGGGTCAAACAACCCTTTCACAGGGGTCACCTGATTTATAACAGTTGCAAAATTACAGTTATGAAGTAGAAAGAAAATAATTTTATGGTGGGAGGATCGCTACAACATGAGGAACTGCATTAAAAATTATAGCATTAGGAAGTTTGAGAACCACTGCCTGGTATCATCCCAACACACATAGGTTTAAAAGCTTTTCTAATGCTTAACTCTATTTCATAATAACTATTCCATTCCACAAATTATTTTCCAGGTATTATCTAAAATATGCATGATTCTCTCTCTCTCTCTCTCTCTCTCTCTCTCTCTCTCTCTTTCTCTCGCTCTCTCTCTCTTAAACATGTTACTAAACCTTTAGTGCCTATGAAAGAGTCTTGAATCTATTCTGAGTCCTACAAACTTCCTCTAAGTCCTCGACATGGATTTGCTTATTTCATCCACTTATCATTAGTAATGTTAATAACTCAAGCCCAGGACGAGGAAATAAGCTTGTCTTAACTACTCTTAAGAGTTGAAAAAAATAAATGGATAGTAGTTTAGGAGCATATTTTGAGTTCTTTGGGCAATATTGTTCAACTCTGGGGCCTAAACGCACTGATGAAAAAGAGATAAATTTCCTCCTTGTGATACCCAGTCTACTAACCCTTGCAAAAATAGACTTGGACTACTGGAAACAACATCTGTCATTAAGGATGTGTCAACCTGCACTCAAATATTTTTCTTCACTTTATTTAAGGATAAGTAATATTAATTTTCATTGGTAGGATGATTTTAAATTATTGACAGTGGACAAAGAGAATGTGAAAAGAAAACTGAGTAAAGACAGCTAACGTGCCCTTTAGGAAGTTGGCAGCCAAGCATAGAGTCAATATCCCTCATCGTGGTTCATCTAGTATCAAACTTTTTAATTAGTACAAACTAAAAGTATTAGTAATTGAACAGTGATATTTTTCTACTTGCTGAACTCCTTGGAATAAAGTGCCTGCTAGGTATGTGGGCTGAGTTCCAAATCAAACTATAATTACAGTTTTTAATATTTGTATGTGACATCACTAGGAATGTAGCTAATATATATATATATATATATATATGCTCTAAGTCACCTATGCATAGTATCTAAGCCATTCCTTTTTTCCTTTACTTTTTTCTTATATTCTCTCCCTATAAATTTCTTCCACTTTCATCAGTTCTATTTACCACCTGATGGGAACGGTTCTACCATCCTCCCAGCAACTCATTTAGTGTGAAAATTGAATGCCCTTTAAGAAATGAGTTGTCAGTATTTGATATCACCAAGCTTCTCCCATCTAAAGAAATGAGAGTTTTCAGGTAGAGAGGAGAAACTTGTAAAAGAATGGGTCCAAATATCCTAATAGAAGAAAAAGCCTTATTGTTTTCAAATACATTTAGAGACTATCATAAAAGGAACATAAAATAGAACAAAATAGGGGCTATTTGTGATAAACTGAGGGACTGAATTCAAATATAATGCAGCAAATCACCCATGCTCATAATTATGGATCTGAAGAGATGACTCCTGTGGGGGAAAGACCCTCATGGGTATGAGATATAAATAAATCTTAATATACATTCCAATGACTGGACATAGTCCCTGCAATAACCCCCATAAAGGAGCTACCCTACAAGATGAGTCATCCATGTGTCTGGAGGGTTATTCCCTGCACCTAGAGGTTATCTGTCAGATAGAGCAATAAGCTGCCACAGCCAAACCAATGCAGTAACCCCCTGGGAGGCCTTTTGAGGTCAACTAGCACAAGTTCAGAATAATGGCTCACCTCATTGATGGTTTATTGTGTGACCCACTTACGATATAACCCATTGACTGGGTGTATGTTAGCTGTATGAGGTTTATGCCTTATGAACAATCCATAAGCCCCATTATATTTACTCACTGGAAAATACATTCACTCTCTCAGTCTGAACATGGGGCACATGGGGCCTTTGCCCTGCTGTCTGTCTATTTCTATTGTTTTCCACAGTCACATATTCACTCTGGGATGAAGACCCGTTTGAGTAGTCCCATTGTGGGGTGGAGTACCCCCCCCACCCCAACAGCTATTGACTAAAATAAGCAAGGGCATCTGTAACCCCTCAAATCTATAGATGGACTCCCAGAAACTATATAAACTTCGGGGTTACAAATAATAGTCATGTTGATCATTGAGAGGTTAATTTTGCTAATAAAATTAGGGAAACTAGAAAAGTATAAAAATACATCAGAGAGCATTTGAATCTCTCTTGTCTGCTATTGTTATTGTTGTTGCTGCTGCTGTTGTGTCCAACAACAATTGAGCAGGTTCCAATTCATAGGAACCCTATGTACTACAGGATAAAATATTACTCCACTCTGTGGCATACTTACAAATGCCATACTTGAGTCTATTGTTCAACCAGTAGCGAGTCATCTTGCTGGGGCTCTTCCTGTTTTATGCTGATCCTCTCCTGTAACAAGTATAATGGCCTTTTCCAGGGATTGATCTCTTCTGCTAGCATGTCCACATTGTGTCAAGTAATATGTAAATTATGGACTCATATGTAAGTTCAGTTTGAAGCTCAAGAAAATTAAAACCAGCCCAGCAAAGCCAAAATATGACTTTGTGTGTTCACTGAAATTTAGGGACGAATTCAGGAACATAGTTGACCCAGTAAAGGCTAATGGCCTAAGACCAGGCAAATTTCAGGATGATATCAAGAACATCGTACATGAAGAAAGCAAAAGGTCATTAAAGAGATAGAAAATGGAAAAGAAGAGTATCAGAAGAGATTCTGTAACTTGTTATTGAATGTTCATTAGCTAAAGCAAGTGGAAGAAATGGTGAATAAAAGAGAAACAGAAAAATTTTAAGGCAATTTGAGAAGAAAAAGTATTAAATTATTGTATATTTTTAATTTTTCAAAATATGCCCTTTCTGTAAGAGTCATACCAAACCCACTCACAATTAATGTATATCAAAAGCACCTAACCTTGTAGCCTTCTTTCTACTGCGCTGGTAGACAATACGGAACATTTGTTCCGGTGGGGATGCAGGGAAGAAAGCCTGAGAAAGGACTCAGTGTTTACTTGTTGACTATTTTAGGCATGGCTGTAGTTTCCTTAGAATTGCTGGGGAATGCACACTTGTAACACGTGACTGCTAATAAAAAATATATATATTGCCCATTTAAACCCAGTCAGAGATCTACCTGGGAGGAAATATCTGGCCATCTAGTGGCAAAGCAATTCCCAACCCTGGGAAACTTGGAAGTTAAAGTTTAACTTTAACATGCATAGAGTTCCTGGGAGTGGAAATCAGTCAGGAAAATGTTTTTTTGTTTTGTTTTCTTGGGTGTGATAAGGGGGTGGTTTCCATCTCTGTGTGGAAACACATCAAATGCTATGTAATCAGAGTTAAGGCTGTTGTTTAATATGAAGCATAGTAGATCAGAATGAAAATAATTTATACCTAGAACTATTTGGAGGGATTTCTTTCACATGATTTGGCTATCATTAAAATGAGAGAAAGTGAGGAGGAGGAAGAAAGAAATGGCCATGGAAATTCTACTGAGGAGTAAGTGTGTACACATTAAAAACCTCCCTTATAACATCTTCTTATGATAGCATGCATGAGAATTCACAAATCATCCAAGAAACTTTTCTATAAATAAATTATGTTAAACTATATAAATGTTTCATAAACTTTGATGATGTTGATTCTAATAATGCTAATATGGAGAGAGCAGTGTTTTAGTTTCTTCTGTGGGGTGGACAAGGAAAGGGAATGGGATTCTCTATCAGTCAGGATAAATTCTTGTTGCCACACACATTTCTCAAATGGCAGTGATTTAGCACAGTAAAAAGGTATTTCTCCCTCACAAAGAGATTCGAAATATGTCATTCCTTTCCATGTGTACCTTTCATGAGAAATACATGGGTTCCAAATCACTGTGATACAGAAAGAGGGGAGAAATGGCGACTTCATGGCTCCTCCTTTCCAGATATGACACTGTTCATGAACGTACTGCAATCAAGTTGATTCTGACTTCGAGTGACCCTGTGGGACAAAGCAGAACTGCCCCTGTGGTTTTCTGAGACTGTAACTCTCTATTGGAGTAGAAAGCTTCATCTTTTTCCTATAGAGCAATTGGTGATTTCAAAGTGCTTACCGTACTGTTCACAGCCCGACTCTCAATTCACTATGCCACCAGCACTCCTGACTAAGTTACGATCCTATGTCACATCAAGAACGATGTCTGTGTGTCAGAAAGAAGAAGTGAAATGATATAGGGTGAACACAAACCATTGTCTCTGCCTTTAGCAGTCTTTCTGGTCACCATGTAGGTATATCCTTTTAGTCGTTGTATTAGCCTGAGTAGACTAGAGAAACAAATTCATAAACATGCATATGTATATAAGAGAGAGTTGTGGCAGTCATGTGCTTATGTTAATTTTATGATTGAAATGTAGGGGCGGAGCCTAGCCTGTTAATCTGGAGATAGCCATTGATAACCAAATGAGGCCTCTGTGTGGCCATGACTTTCTCCTGAGACTTCTGGGAAATCTCACGATATTTCCCTCGTGAAGATGAGAAGCTATCTTCTCCAGTTGTTGGGAGTTAGTCTTAGAGACGATGAATCATGGAAAAAACAAGATGGCAGCATCAGAGAAGCTGGAGGAGCCAGCAGAGAGACCACACAGCTTTGCCCTGATGAAGCTGGGGCGACCACATGGAGACCTCTGACAGCAATGAGTTGCTTCTGCTGTTGATGGACCCTGAGCCCTGGAAGCGAGGAGCCATGTGGAGACCCCTGCCAGCGCCAGAATTCTGTACCCACTGACCTGTGCCTTCATGAGTCAGAAGGAGACTTTATAGACTGATTTCAGGAATATGGGTTAATATCGGACTTATGACTTTGAACTGGACTGGGCTCAATGTCCTGTTCCTCTCTTATATAAACCTTTTCCTTATATCTATATGCGTGTCTATGAAATTTGTTCCTCTGATCTACCCAGACTAACACAAGAGCTTTACATAAAAGGTTATTATACATAAAGAGAGCATTCCAATCCAGTCTAGTGCAAGCCCACAAATCTGATAATAGCCCATATGTCCAATACAAGTCGATAAAGCCTTCTTTGGACTTGCAAAACACATGCAATGACACCGAATGCGAGACGATCCGAAGTGAGATGAGTGGAATGCTTTTGGATCAATCCAGTGGCATACTAAACATCTCAGCATCCCAGTGCTGGCAAGAATCTCTGAATGGCTCCTCCGGCTTCAGAGGCCTGGTTGCATCCAAGTGGTTTGTACAGCTCAGGGCACTAGGGTAGCTCCCTGTGGATTCTCCTCAGGGATGTCTCACAGGAAGTCAGCCTTGTCAGTAGAGAGTCTCCAGGTGAGTGTTGTCAGTAGAAAGTCTCTAAGGAAATGAACTGAGGGAGATGGTATCTTTACCTCCAAGAAGGAATTGCCACTTTTCCCAGAATTCTTAGGGGAGAAGGCCATGCCCACACAGAGGTCTCATTGGCTATCTCCAGATTGACAGGCTGGACTCTACCTCTGCACTCTCAATCCTCAAATTGACACCAGATGAGGTCTGGTGTTAGTCATATAAAATAACATTGTCTTCCTAAGGGAACATGCAGCTTAGTTCAAAAGCTCCACCTGACTCACCAGTTTTACCCATGAGGTCCAAATACTGTTCCTTACAGTGTAACAAACAAGGAACTAAAAAGAAGAGTTGCGTGGCCTGGCCTCTTCCCCAGCCCATGCACATCTAACGTGCAGTGTTGGTAAGATAAGCATTTGTACTGGGAAAAGGAGGAATAGGAGATATGTAGGCGCCAATCATCCAAAGCAATGTGTAAGTTCCTAAGAACACCACCTTCTTTCAAATGAGTCATAAGAATTGATTTGTGTAGTGCTTTTGAGTTTGTGTTCCTGCACACTTTTTTCTTCTTTTTTTTTTGGGGGGGGGGGCATCACTGCCCTCTGGTGGTGGGAGTAGGAGGCCCAGCCTTGCTCCTGGAGAGTGCTGCTGGATTTGAACCTTCAACCCAGTAGGCTGCAGTACTGTGCACAACTACTATGCCAGTGAGTCTCAGCCCCCTTTTTGTCTTTCAGTGGACCCTGGATCTTCTGTTTGAGGGACAATTATGCAGAAACTTCTTTTTTTATCATAGACTCTCACTGGAGACTGTACAACGATTGCATTTCCCCTCTTGCTGTTTGTTGCCGATGATTTCATCAGAACATCTAACAATAGAATTCATCTGCCAAGTTTCCAATTAAATACAAAATAAAACTTTGTTTTTCCTGAAGAACCTGGCATCCTGGGGTCTATACTTGTCTTTGGTGATAATCAGTAGCATGTGCCACACGCAACACTGTTTGGAGTGTATAGTTCTCACATATGTTGTATTTATTTTGCTTTTCCTTGACACCCTCCCAACGATTGCGTTCTTTATTGCTGACTTGGCCCCTAACTCATGTGCCAGCCCCAGTGCCTCCTCCTTAGGGCACTGCGACTGTGATTCATTGCGGATCCAGCCCTCGTGACTGGTTTTCTCACCTCCTCTCTCACGTTCCTCTAATTTGTTTTCTGCACTGCTGTCAAAATGATTTTTCTACAATACAAATTAGTCATGTGCCATTTCTATTTAAAGGTCATAATAGTTTTCTGTTGCCCAGGTGTTAACATGATCACTTTTGTACTGACACAGGCAACACTTTGTGGTTCTGCTTGGTCTATTTCCACAGAACCATCTCTTGCCAGTCTTTTGCCTCCTCTTTCATGCCCTAACCGTGTAGCGACAGACTGCACTACCCTAACAATGTTATTCCAGAAAGGAACTCACATAGGTACTATGTGTGTTCTCACATAGGTTCTTTGCATCCCTCTACATGGGTCTTCCATTGATGAAATGCTAACCATTTGCTCTGAAAAAATTCTTTCCATACGGGCAGCCATCTCTATGAATATTTATTAACCTAGGGTTTAGCTATAAGAAATCCTCCCTAACACCCAAAAACATAAATGCCAAAGCCAGAATCTATTTTATAATTGAGTGGTTAAATGTTTCATTACACACCAAGTGTCATTCCAGTTAGTGGAGAACCCTATGTCATGAGCCATGCATCCCATTCCCGTCTTCATTCTAGTTTAGGAGAAAGGTAGGTATTCTGTTTGAATTTTGTTGCTGTCATTGGGTGTTTCTGGAGACAGCAGGGAAGGAGTGGAATATCACTTTTACAGACCCTCAAGGAGCCCTTTGACAAGCTAGCTATACTTTACTTTGAAGGAAGAAGGGGGGGCAGGGGGCAGGGAGAGAAAGAAGGAGGAGGAGGAAAGGAAGGAAGGAAGGTAACCTCCATTGGTTAAGACACAGAGATGAGATAATTATGTGCCCTTGGGAGGAGGCTGAGGCAAAAAAAAAAAAAGTAGTAGGAAGAGACACAGAAAAGGAGAAAGTAGTTAAAAATGAAAAAAAAAATACCCAGGGTACCTGAAAATCTCTGACCGAGACTACAAGGGAGATAAAAAGAGAAAGGGAAGAAATACAATAAGCTGCTCATACATGGACAGAGAGGCTAGATAAATGGGGATGGAGGCTGAGAAAGGGAAAGGAGAGCAGTGTAAATCATAAATTGGATAAAAGAAAGTTTAAAGACTTGAAATACAGAGAGTACAGAAGATAGGGGTTAAGACACTAAAGAGCTCTTGCTGTCAAGTCCTGGTCACCCCGCATAACAGAGTGGAATGGTTGCTGTGGATTTCCAAGACTATAAATCATAATGAGAGTCGAAAACCTCATCTTTCTTTCACAGGTTGGTTAGTGTGTTTGCCTGTTCACCTTGTAGTTAGCCACTCAATGTGTACCCCACAATGCCATAGGATCCTTACACTAGAAAACCTGTGGCCCAGTGGGGTGATTCCCCCCCCCATCTTTATTTTGAAATAAATAAGCATATTCTACTTTCTGGACAAGAATGAAAGTCAGAGTGGGACAACAATGGACATCCAGAAGACTTGATCCCTCTTTACTTGAACAGGAAGCTAGAGCACTTGACAGACACATCTGCTCAACAAGAGTGATTTTGTCCACCTGCTAAAATTGCTCCTATTCCTATTTTCAGTCTATAAATTACTTTCAGTCCATAAATGTTTTATTTCTTTGCAGACTGTTCATCCTTGCCTGTCCATCAATTGCAAATTGGTGTTCCTGACTTTTTTTCATAAAATAATAATGATGATGATGAAAGCTGTAAACTATCTCAACACTCTTCGACCTGTATCTGTAGATAAGATAGAGTATTATGATTAAGTTTCATTCCATAACGTTCCCTTATTCCAAAGATGGACAAAAGGTGGAAGCATCAATGCCTCAAAATTGTCCTTCTAAATAGACTAAAGAAGATTGATGAAAAGCATGCCAGTGATTGAGAGGGGTTCCCTGCAGATCCCCAGTCCATACTTTTCCATTGTGAGTGCCCCAGTGTCTTCTGGAGGTTGAACTTCCTAGAGGGTGTCTGTGTGTGTGTGTGTGTGTGTGTTTTCAAGCAATGGAAGCTGCCACAAAAATGTCATTTCTATGACTGAACTCTACTTTGGAAGGTGGAAGAAGAGAAGAACTCTCCATTTCGACATCTGGTGTGCAGATTTGTGAGTTGCTGTTGCTAAATAATGTTCTCAGAAATCAGGTTTGTAAGAGAATATGGGGCAATATTGACAAAACTCAAAAGAAGTGACCTTCATGCTTCTGATCAACTAGCCAAGCAGAATTCATAGCAAGCCTATACCACCCAATCAGTATTCATTTCATGTGATTAATAACCAACTAATGCCAAAAAATGGATGAAAGGCTGCATTCAGGTATGTAATATGATTATGAGATAGTGAATCAGAGTGCAATTTTACAAAGCTGTAGAGTTGTCAGGTTTAGAATACACATTTGTAAGCCTTAGGGACTCTCCATTTCTTTTTGCAATATCATAAAAGTAACAGTGGGAGAAAAAAATAAAGTTCAAAACACACAAAGAGAGAACTAATGGAAGTTATAGTGCTCTCTACTTACTGTGAAAGCCCCAGTTTTATATAAATATCTATTAAAACTATAAATAGTCTAAGAACTCGTGTCAGAAGGCCGGACTTCATCACGTCTGTCCTCATTTTCAATCTGTTTGATTACTCAACTCACTTCCTTTTAAATATACTTTCCATGATACAGGAATTTGCTATGGAACACCGTTCATTCCCGTCAGGCATAGCATGCCATTGTTCTGGGCTTTGTGTGCAAGGGGCACAGTCTGGGGTGCTGGTATTGTGACCTAGGGTTAAAAACAACCCTTAGAGGAGTTCCCCAAAGCTCTGGTCATCACCGGTGAAATAACAATTCAGCTCCCTTTTCTTTCACTGAATCCAACACTGAACGTTATAAAATACAGTAAGCTTTCAAAGGGAGGGAAATGACCTTTAAATTTTCTGAAGCATAAAGGCCACTTCACATGACATGGAACAGCAAGAGATGCTTGGCCTTAGGAGGTGAGTGAGATGCCCCCGATTCGTGGATAAAAGGGGAACGCAGCTGGGACCTTGGGGCTTGTCCTATCTGAAGTCACAAAGCCCAGGTCTCCTTTAGATGGGAAATAGAGGTAGATGTACCTCAAAAGACTCGTGGCAGATAACCCAAAGGTCTGCATAATTAGTCAAGGCATCTAAGAGTTCTCGAATGAGCCGGTGAATTTGCTATGTTTCGATATTCTACACGATGCTTTTATAAAAGATGGATCATAGGGAATGTGTGCGAAATTTCTGGGGAAATGTTCTCTCCTATCAAAGCTCTCTGTCTCATGCCACAAATACAATAGCATGGTTGTATTTCTAGACTAATAATAAAGCAAAGCTATTGTCACTTGCCAAGTCATAGTGACCCTGTAGGACAGGGTAAAACTGTCCCTGTGGGTTCCAAAACTGGAACTCTTTACAAGTGGAAAAAGTCCTTTCTCCCTTAAAGTGGCAGATAGTTTTCAAAGTGCTGACTCTGCAGTTAGCAGCCCATGACATAACCACCCTTATGCTCCAGGGATCCTCGACAGAATGAATAAGCTCACAGCCTTTAACCAAATGATCAGTGGCTGGATTCCACCAGCTGCTCTTAGGGAGAAATATGTGGCAATCTTTTTTCAAGGACATTATTCTTGAAAACCCTATGAAGAAGTTGGTGATTCTACTTTGTAAGGTCACTATGAATCAGAATCAACTAAATGACAAGGAGATTTGCTTTTACATTATATATGTATGTCTATAAAATTGCATATGATTTAAGTATATGTAATTATATATTGCTGATATATAAAATAATATCTGAAATTACAAAATATTATTCTTTATAGACAATATATTTAATCATCTATATTACAACAATTATATGGTGGTTTATATGATATAATGCATGATTCTTTATGATTATATCAAATTCATATACATAATATATATGACCATATGAGGGGGAATCCCTCCAAAATGGGAAAAGCTCGGCTGAGTTGAGCTTTCGTAATATGCACTTTTCCCAGTAGGTGAGCATCTAGCAATTGCTCTGAATTAGTGCATCCAGTGGCATCACTTGCGAAGGTTCTCCCTGGTCGCAGTGAATTTTTTTCATTAAAGCAGTTTTCCTCAATGCTCGTTCTTTGTGATTGCCAATTCACAGGTGCAGCTGTGCTTTTTGTTTCCTGCTCAGGAAAATTCTGCAGAGGCTGTTGTGATGTTGAAAAAAATTACAAGGACAGCACTATAGGAAGAATTTATCTAAGTGTTCCAAAATAAGCCAGAGAATTTGCTACATTTCAATATTTTACACAATGCTTTTATAAGATGGATCATATGGGGTGTGTATGAGTGGTTTTCTCATTTCAGAAAAAGGTGATATGTTGATTGATGACAAACCTCATTCTGGAAGTCTATCAATGAATGAAAAAATGTCAACAAAATCCATGTACTTATAATCAAAGATGAAAGACAGACCACTGTCTGAAGACACCACTGTCTGACACCACTTTCACTGTCTGAAAGACACCACTGAAAAGAGGGAGAAATTATCTAGACTATCTTGGAGCATGAGTCTGCAAATTTTAATGAAAAAGTTGGGAATGAAAAGGGTCGCTGCTAAATTCATGCCCTGGGTTCTAACTGACTGAAACATGCCATGCTTTGAAAGAACAGCTCTTAAACAACCCAGACTTATTTTGCAAGGTGACCAGACATGTTGTTATTTTTATGACCCCCAATACAACCATTAATCAATCCAGTGAAAGATACCATTGTCACCTGGTCCGGTCCTTAAAAAACTCATCAAGTGAAATCAAAAATCAATACGATGCTCACTTGGCTTTTTGATGTGCACTTGGCGTTCATTCCACCAGGTCAGATTGTTAATCAAACTTTCCATTTAGAGGTTCTGAAAGATTGCATAACAGTGCGCTACAAAAAGGGCCTGATTTGTGGCAGAAGGGACAGGTTTTGCCACCATGCCAATGCACCAGCTCACACAGTCATCTCAGTGTGCAGTTGTGGGCAAAAAGCAGTATGCCTCTTTTGTCTCACCTGATCTTTCTCTGTGCAACTTCTTTTTGTTTCTTCAAGTGAAGAGGGACATGAAAGGACAGCTATTTGACTATGTAGAAGAGGTGAAAGAAAAAGGCCAAAAACAGAAGAGGGAGATGTGATCAGCCATCCAAAGAGATGAGTTTGAAAAATGCTTCTGGCATCATAAATTTGACAAGCATATTAAGTACTTCAGCGGTGATAAAGTTGAAAAATATTTAAATATACATAGTTTTGAAAAAATCCTTTTGGGAGAGGTACCCCCTCATATATATGTGGGAGCTTCAAAAATCCATGGAAATTTTTCATTCCTTTTCATTTCATATTTTCACTAATATTTTAAAGCCTCCATGTGTGCATAGGAAGATATTCATATGTGTAGCTAGATATGAACTTTCCAAACAGTATTTCCTTAGAGCTTTAGAGTATTTTAATTTTTTTTCTAAATTTTACAGAGAAAGTATCAACAGCTAAATTCAAAAGGTATGAGAAACATTGCAATTTTCCATTTTTTAGTATTTTGTATGAAACTCTAATGATAATAAATTTACAGTTTAAATGAAGTGATCCTTTCTTAATAGAAAAATGAATCAACATAAGATTAAAAATCTAGGGGCTGAGCCCCGGTGGCATAGTGTTGTGCGCAGGACTGCAGCCCACTGCAATGGAGGTTCAATTCCTGCAGTGGCTTCACAGGAGCAAAGGCTGGGCCTGCTACTCCCACTACCAGAGGACAGTGATGCCCCCCCCCCAAAAAAAAAAAAAGATTAAAAATCTAAAATGTTAAGAGAACACTGCTTTACATATTAGTACCCCTTTCAAATCTGAAATGAATCCATGGAGTTAATATAGCATTTTACATATTTTGTTTGGCAAGTTTAATCTAGAAATTTAAAAAAAAAGAAAGGCAGAGAACACACCCAATGTAATGGATTTAATTGTACTCAGAATTACTTTATGTAAGGTCATTCCAAAGATTTGAATATTTGTGGGAGCAGATAGCTTCAATGTTGTCCTTCTGAGCAATTGGGTTTGAACCACTAAACTTTATATTAGTAGCTAATATTTTACTTGATGGTGTCACCAGGGCAGGAATGACATTATAGTGGAAGTAGAAATGCAAGTTGATTTTTAGAACCAAGGAAGTTCATGAATTTAACTCTTTGCTCTTTCCAAAGCCTACTAGCATTTAGAGTTGTTTGGCACATATTTTCAGTGCTCAACAATTAGCCAAAGAGTTAGCAGCTTGAACCCACTTGGAGGGGCCTTCAAAGGGCTTGTGATTTGCTTCTAAAAGTTCATAACCTTGAAACACGTTGAGTGAAGTTCTGCTCTGCATACAGAGGGTGTACTGGAGATGAAATTAACTCAAAGAACAATGAGATTTTGTTTTTGTTGTTGTTCTTTATTATTAGAATAACCTCTGCCCTTCCATTATCTTTATAGAGGGACAAAACCAGATGTATAGTGATCAGAATCATTATTCATGGAATCACAGCACTGAAATAATTGTTTATTCTATTCTTGGAGAGCTTAGAGAATGAAGATTTGTCATTTTCTCTTCGAAGCTCAGTCCAAGGTTGTGAGTGTGTGTGTGTGTGTGTGTGTGCGCGCGCATGCGCACGTGTGTGTGTGTGTGTGTGTGTGTGTGTGTGTGTGTTTAAACTTCCAATCTGGATAATAGCCACTCTCTAAATTCTGTCTATATTCCTGGGCCAAAAGATTCATCTGAAACTAATGAGAGCTCAAAATAAAAACCACTGCCATCCAGGCACTTCTGACTCACAGCAACCCTCTATTGGGTTTCTGAGACTGTAAAACTTTGCAGAGAATGGCCTTAGGGAAACAGAGGTGGATAGGTTTGAACACCTGACCTGGAGGCTAGCAACCCAATATCTAACACAAAACACCAATAGGGATCCTTGAAGACAATCATAGTAACATTCTAATTTTGCAAGTTACAAAGTCACGCTGTCTATGTCAAAGAAATCCTCATCCTAGAAAATACTTGTTGCTAGCTCTTTTTTTTTCTCACTATACGGAGGTTAATATTGCACTGGTAACCACAAGGTCAGTGGTTCAAACACACCAGTAGTTCTGAGGAAGAAAGATGAAGCTGTGCACTCTCATAAATATTTATTGTCCTTGGGAAAGGGGGTTGGAGGAGCTGATACCAAAGGCACAACTAGAAAGAAAATGTTTTGGAGATGTTGATGACAACATATGTACAAGTGTGCTTAAAGCAATTGAATGGTGGAATGTGATAAGATTGGTAGAAGACATCAATAAAATGACTAATTAAAAAAAGATTGATAGTCTCAGAAACCCTAGAAAACAGTTCTACTCTTCCCTACAGTCTTCCACCCTCTCAATTTACTATGTTATGGTACATTGCATGTTGCTATAGCTTTAGGAGCTATACCACCAGTACTTCAAATTTCAGCTTAGCTACCAAAAATGAACAGGCTTCAGTAAGGTTTCCAAAATAAGACAGACTAGAAAGATAGGTTCATAGCTTAGTGCCAAAAATCAGTCCACAAGCCCTTTATAATTCACAGCAGAGTATTGTCTGATTTTGTGGTATAAGCTAAGACCTCAAGGATGGGAGACACTACACAACAGTTACAATGGTGAGCCTACCAGTAATCATGAAGATGGTTTGGGTTTGGGCAGTGTTTCCTTCTTAGGTACACAAATGCATCATAGTTGAATTAATCGCCACTAGGTACAGCGATGATTTCCAAATTCCTATTATGCATGACAAGAGTATCCCAGTCTCAACTTCACAATAGTTCTGGTCAAAGCTTTTGCAAATTCCCTTCTACTGGACTAACCCAAGACCTAAAATGTGAGCCTTTTCTTTTGTCCCTTTTACATGTCTCCATTAAATAAAAAGTTTGCTGTTTGCTGCCATCCATTCAATTCCATCTCCGGGTGATCCCATGCAGACCTACATGGGATCTTTAATGGTTTGACCTTTAAAAAGCAAGTTGCCAGACCTGTCTTCCAACCTAGTTGTAGAATACTTAAATGTTTCTTCTACCCAAGGTTCCTCAGTGGCATTCTCTAAATACTACAGCATGTTGTATGTTGTTCTAGAATTCCCAGAAGAGCTGGACTAGAACCAACTACAGTAGTCTTTCCTTTTCTTCCTCTCTTCCACTGCCTCCCTTCTTACTCATGACTCATACACTGTCCTTCATTGTTACTGCAAGTTATTCCTACATCCTTCAAGTCTCCAAAGTGACTTTCTCCATATGTGTGCACATTTTCGTTTAACAGATTATGCTACTTCAACTCTCACTTATGTTGTCTCCTTTTTAAAGTGCATCTACTCATTCTTAGAAGCGCTGATGGTGTAGTGGGTATGCACTACTCTGCTGATGCCAGGTTATCCATTCAAAGTCAGTCGGTCTTGATTTTCTACTCTTTTGTTATTATTTTATCTGTTGTATCTTACATCATCCAATGTATCCATTCACTGAAATTCTATTCATTCCACTTGAGTGGGGTTATATAGTCATCATTGCTGACAACATCTTCTTCCTCCCATCCTCTCCCCTTTTTTCTCTTACTCTCAGGGAACCATTCCTCCCACTGCCCTTTCTGAAGGGTTATCCACCTTGGCTTTCATGCATCAAGTACTCTTACTTGTACAGATGAACATATGCAGGTCTGACATGATTAATGAGGTGGAACAAAGACCATGTTAAGGGGAGAAAATATTAAAGAGCTAGAAGATAGTTATATGTTTCTTAAATGCTATACTACTCCCTAGATTTATCATCCCTACCATGTGGTCCTTCTGTAAGGGATTGTCCAATTTTCCTCTTATTTTTAATCCCACTCCCTCTACCAAAACAAAAACTCACATTTTTTTGTGCTAATGACCTCAAAATAGTTTATGTCTTCCTTTTCTTACAATTAAATCTGGCAATTACTGGTTACCTTAGTTGTAAAATCCAAGAGTCTTTGCATCACATTAATTGTTTCATGGTAATTCTCAAAGTTTCAACAGTACCTCCTCTTTGCATCACAAGCTTTCATTAACAAGGTGGCTACTAGGCCGTGAAGTGAGACACTGTTCTACTTTTCTGTCTTACTTCCTCCTCCCATATGGCCATTCATTTTCATTCTTCACTGACTTCCTTATCCCCCCCTGTAAAATGGAAGTATTCTGGTCTTTGTTTCTGTTGCCTTAGAGATTATCCTCAAAGAACAGTTTGTTTACTTAATAGGAATTCTGCTAATAAAACATGTCTGAACTTACTTTTTCTTTATAATTTGTCATAAAAGGAACAGTTACTTGGCTAGGTACCGCTGCTTTCCAAACATTCAGAGTGAATTATGAATGAGCATTTTTTGATATGCTGGGAAGTTGACTGAAGTGGAATCTTTAATATTTGTGTAATAGAAAACTAGCCACTGCCTAATGGTTTCCTCACCTGCAAAGGAGATGATTGTGATAATTGGCAGTGACAATTGGTGTTTATGAGACTACTGGAGGCACATAAAACCATTCATCAATGTTGAAGCACTATTCAGTTCAGTTTACATTCTAGCTAGGAACCATTGTTTAACAAATCCACGTAGTACTACCAAGTGTGGCCTTTCCTATTTTTCTATTATAGATGGCAAAGATTTTATCTCTGCTATAAGAAGGAAATATCTAATTACTCTGCCTAAAGACAGAAAACTGTTTCATTTCAAATACTTTCCAACTCCAGGAGCTGTGTCCTTGGGGACATTGCCCTCTATGACTACTTAAAAAATAATAGCTATTGGGTCTGTCATAACACTTACCAGTTCCTTAAATAACTTGGGGTGAATTTCATTCACCAATTCAAGGCCATAAAAACTGACTCTTTATTTTAATTCCATTTTATTTGGCCTTCTATACTTTTTATTTTGAAATGCCTAGACATTTCATCTGGTTAAAGACATATTTAAAGTTCAATAAAAGCAAAAAAGGGGATATGAAGAAAAAGAGGAAACAGAGGGCAAAAAAAAGGAGTGAAGGAAAGCAGGAAGGGAAGAAGGAGCCATCATTAAAGCACAAGGGTTTTTCAGTGTTCCATTATGTCCCATCATTTAATATATATCGTATCTTGTTGGGACAATAAAGAGGATACATGTACATGGAAACACGTTTAGTAAGAAAGAAATAGATTCAAATGGGTAAAATCTCAGGAAGAGGAAAAGAGACTGTGGGTAGAAACCTTGGGAAGGGGTAGTGCAAACACACATGACCATGAATCAGCTTGTCTGACTGAAACCAAGAAGGGTAATGTGAGAGGGACTGGAAAACTTCTTATTTAGGAAGGTAGAAACCAAGTTACCATGGTCTGAAGAGCCCCTCAGGATCATGTGATTTAATACTTCTTTCCACCCCCCTCTAGAACTCACTCTATCAGATATCCCTTCTTAACTGATTGCTCAAAATAAATTTAAATCCTATGATAAAACTTATTGCAGAAATTACTAAGACACTGGCTGTGAGAAGTTGCTTTTTTAACCATGAGCACCAATTTATCCTTTTTGTACTCACAGTTCATCCTAATGTGCTAGTATGAGGAAAACTGAACAAGTCAAATAACTTTCCTTGTTTATCTTCTAAGTATTTTTTCAAATCTCCCAAACCACCCTCATGGCAATTTCTAGTTCCATCAATTCCAACTCCCCACAACTCCATGGCATGGAGTAGAATTGCCTGTAGAATTTCCCAGTCTGTAAATCTTTACAGATGTAGGTTGCCACAGCTCTCTCCTATGAAAAGTTTGTGAGTTGAAACCACTTGTTTGGGCTAGAAGTTGAGTGTTTAAACTAGGTCCTGCTAAATATTGTCTTCTAAAGCAAAAATCAACAGTTTCTTTAGTACCTTATATAACATGAAATGAATCCAAGTTCTTTTATAAAACATGCTTACCTAAAAGGGTCCTTCCTTTTTTTTAAAAAAAATATTTCTCTTAAAGTCCAGTACCTAAAAGGTAATGAGAAATTCAGCATGGATCCCAACCAAAGGGTTTAATACTGGGGGGTGCAAGCAGTCTAGCACTCAACTGGTAGCCACAAGTTGGTGCTCAAAAAACCATGCAAAGCACCTTGAAGACAATCCTGGCCATCTGCTTACAAAAGCTGACTTATCATCCCTTTGCATATGTGGAGGTACCATGAATCTGCTGGATGAAAACTGAAAAATCTATCACCTGTTCCTGGTGATGTTGTGCTAGGGCATAATGTCCCCAGATTCAAATGTGTCCTAAATTTCTTCTATTAAATGGTACAAGCACAGTCCATGGAAGGAGGGAAATCATTAGCACACGCACAGTGCAGAGGCAGAATGGCATCTGCCAAATTGTCGTCATGGAGGTCTTCATTATAAGACAGAGAACAAAGGAAATCCTCACAAGACCATGACTGAGAATAGGTCAATCCGTCAGTGTTGCAGGCGGGAATACAGATGCAGAGAAGAGAGCATGAGTGAGATATGTAAATAAGCTCAGGCTAGGGAGAAAATGATCTGTCTAGCTGGATTGTTCCTTGCTTTCTCCAAGGTGGTAAAGTATGGCTCATGGCCACGCAGTCAAGAGTCCTAGTCACGAAGACCCCCAACTTCAACGTAAATTAAATAACCTGTGTATAATTTTATGAAATCATGAAGAACATACCCAGGCAAGTCCCATCGTTCCTAATGTAAGAGAACTGGCATAAAGGTCAGAGCCCCTCCTGGGCTTGCTGTGTACTTGTGTAAGCATAACCACGTTGGAGGTTTTAATGGTCACCAGACACTGGGAGCTTCACATAAAGAACACAGGTGACACTAAGGACAAGCTTCACAATGGAGTGAGGATTCCTTTCATGGAGATTATCATTCTTCAAACCAAATGCTTTAGAATTGGGTCTCTCATGCCGTGCAAATGATTAAATGCTTGGGTGTGAATTGAAAAGTGAGGCACTTAGATAACCTGGAGATCCGACAGAAGAAAGGCCTGGTGTTCTGTCTCTGAAAGATCACCACTGTACAAACCCTGTGCAGCACAGTGCTACTCTGTAACACATTGACTGAGAATCAATCACCATGACTCACAGTCCACCTGACAACACCTGAGTTTTTGTTGGCTTGGTTTGGGAATTTACCCGTCTCCTAGAGATTTTACTTGTATTTTTCCCTAATGTCTATTTAAACAGCTTTTCTTTAAATAGCAATGTCTTCAGTGGTGATACTTAACTTATCTGCTTGATTTTTACTAGCCATTTTTAATTCACATTGACTTCATTGTCATGAATATAGAATGTCTTTCACAGAACTAGTTGACTTGGTTTCACAGCTTTTTAAACCAGTTTCTTCCTGTTCCTTTTTTCCTACTGTCTCCTGTTATCTCATCCTTATATATTTAATTGTTTTGAAGTGAAATATGTGAGGTTTTATTTCCTCTGACACATTGGAGCTATTTCATGGAGTGTATTTATAGAAATGCTTAGAAATTTGCACTTAATTAAATAGTGAGAAGCCACTGGAAATTCTTGACATGATCAAAATTTGTCTTTAAGGAAGACTAAGCTGGCAGCCACAAATAGAACAGATGAAAATGGAGAGACAGAATGCAGTTTGGAGAAGATTTCAGTTGTCCCTCAGAGTGGTGACCGAAAGAAAATGTGGTAGTCTGGGTGGACTAGAGAAACAAATCCAGAGAAACTCATTTGTGTATAACAGAGAATGTTACATCAAGGTTAATTGTACATTAAGAAAACATCGCAATCCAGTCCAATCCAAGTCCCTAAGTCTGATATTAGTCCATATGTCCAATATCAATCTATAAAGTCCTCTTCAGACTCATGAAACACATGCAATGATGCCAAATTCAGAACAACCACAGGCCAGTGGGTAGAAAGTGTTTGTATCCGGTGGTTCTGTATGTATCTCGGCACTGGCAGGAGTCTGCACATGACTTTTCCAGTTTCCAGGGATGCATCATGGTAGGTCCACATGGCTGCAGGAAGGGATGTCTTGCAGAAAGTGAATAAAGAGAGAGTCTCTCCAGACTCCAAGGAGGAAAAACAAGAGTTCCCAGAATTCTCAGGAAAAGGCCATGCCCACACAGAGGCCTCATTAACTATGACCTAATTGACAGACTGGACTCCACCCCTTCACTCTTAATCCTCTCAAGTTCCAAATCAACACCAGATTATGTAAGTAGCACAGAAATGTAGGAAAGTGAAGTCACAGGGTTATGGATTTTACTCCTGATTAACAAGAAGAGAAGGGACACATGAAGTTCCAAATTTTGATTAAGTTTATAATCTGTAGTGGAGGAGAATGGTGAAATGATAGAACGAGATGGATAGTTGCTTTGGGAAGAACAGATTATTGAGATTAACTGAGTTTGCGTGTGTCAAAAGGACTTACATTGGAAAAGTCTATAGAGACTGTAATCATAGATGAGAACATGGGAAAGACATAAGAATCAGAAATACAGATTAAATATAGATATATATACCACAAAAATATAACCCCAAAGTGTGAATGTTTGAAGGTACCATAGACTCCCAAAAGGACAAACAAGTCGGTCTTCTTAGAAGTAGAACTACAGTGCTCCTTAGAGTAGAGGATGCTAAGACTCTGCCTGTATGTTTTGCACATGTTGTCAGGAGAGACCAGTCCCTCAAGAAGGACATCACGCTTGGGAAAGTGGAGGGAGAATGACAAAGCGAAAAGCCCTCAACCAGTGCCACCCACAATGGATACAAGCAGAGGAACATTGTGAAGATGGCGCAGGACCTGGAAGTGGTTTGTTCTGTTCTGTGTAGACACACAACAGCAACAACCACAACCAGGTTTACTCTGATTCATGGTGACAACTTGTGTTTTGGAGTAGGACTGTGATCCATAGACATTATAATGTTTCTGCTCCTTCAGAAGTTAAGTCACTTCTGGATGCAATTGACTTGCCAACTTTGTGGTTAGTGGCAGAATGAGTCTTAAATCATTTCTGCCACCAACAGGCTACTTATTTTGAGGTAGGTAGGTGACTTCAAGTCAGAGCCTACTTAGAGTGGCCCTATATCAACAGTTCTCAACCTGTGAGTTAGGACCCCTTTGGAGGTCAAATGACCCCTTTGCAGGGGCTGCCTAATACAACCTGCATGCCAGATAGTTGCATTGTGAGTCATAACAGTAGCAAAATTGCAGCTATGAAATAGCAATGAAGATAATATGGTTGGAGGCCAGCACAACATGAGGAACTGTTGAAGGGTCGCTGCATCAGGAAAGGTGAGAACCACTGCTCTAGATGAAACAAGAAAGCACCGCTCTCGTTTGCACCTCTTCTCAATTCATGTTCTATTTGAGCCCATTTTAGACACTATGTTGATCTATGCTTTGGAGAGTCTCCCTCTATTTTTTGCTGTTTCTTGACTTGACCAAGCATGAGGTTCTTTTTCCAGGACTAGTCTCTCTTGATATGAAGCATTCCACCTGTCCTCTGAAAAAGATTTGCTTGCCTTCCTGGTAGTCTATTGTATTTTCTTATTCGTCAGCAACACCAAATTAAAATATAGAAGTTCTTCTTGGTTCTTATTATTCATTGCTCTTATTATTGTCCAGCTTTCATATATATATATATATATATATATATATATATATATATATATATGGTTATGGGTCTTCAAAGTGACATCTTTGCCTCCTCATGCTTTAAAGGAGATCTCGTGCAGCAGATTTTCCAGTATAAAATGTCATTTGATTGTTTGACCACTATTTCAGTGAACGATGATTGTGGATCCAAGAAAATGAAAAAGATTTGACCACTTTTTGCATGTTTCCATTTATTCTGATATCTAAAGTTCTTTATCAGTAAGTGCTTCAAATTTTCTTTGCTTTCAGCATGTTTGTGTCATCTACACAGTGAACTCAAAAAATCCCAGAATGAAACAGAAGAGCAAAAAACGTGCTGCCCTAGACTCTAATCCAACTCAAAAGACCATATAGAACCGAGTAGAACTGGCCTGTGTCTTACCAAGACTGTAATTCTTTATGAAAGTAGGAAACCTTGTCTTTCTTCCTGAGAACTGCTAGTAGTTTTGAACTGCGCAACTGTGGTTGGCAGCACAATGCTGCCACCCTCTAGACCATCAGAGTTCCTCCCATCACAGAATGCATGCTACAGGTTGTGAGTGAGCCTTCCTCCAGTCCAAATGTTAAGCTCTTGTTCTTCTTCACACAACCCAGCTACTCAAAACACTTTCACAACCTACAACCCTAACACATGCCAGTCTTAACTTAAAACCATGCAACACCCTTTTGTTCTCTTTGAACAAGTCCTTTGGTCTACATAAAGGTCCTTCATGAAGTGTTCTGGAGTTCCCATTCATCAAAATGTTACCCATAGCTTCTTAGGGTCCACACAAGTGAATACTTTGCATAGTCAATAAAGCACAAGGTGTAATTCTCCTTGTGTACTCTTTTAGCCCTGGTCACTCCAACATCAGCAATAATAACTCTTCCTTCGTCTTCTGAATCCAGTTTCAATTTCTGGTACCTCCTTGCTATTATACTATTGCAAGTATGTTTGAAATTATCTTCAGCATAATATTTTGCTTGTGATATTAATGATATTATTTGATACTTCTCTTAATTGGATCATTTTTCTTTGGCAAGAACACAAATATGGATCTTTTCAGTAGGTTGACCTGGTAGGTGCTTTCCACATTTCCTGGCATAGAGTGGTGAGAGCTTCTGGCGTGGCATCAATTGGTTGAAACATTTCACTTGGTAGTTTTCTAATGCCTGCGACTTTGTTTTCTACTAATATTTCAGTGCAGCTTAGAGTTTTCCTAAAACACTCTCAGTGCTTGATTATTTGCTAACACTTAAAATGACTGAAAAATCCACCAGTTCTTTTATTTTGTAATCATTTTCTTGGGGACATGTACAACTCTTACACAATCCATACATACATCCATTGTATAAAACATCTTTGTACATTTATTGTCATGATCATTCTCAAAACATTTGCTTTCTAGTTGAGCCTTTTGTATCAGCTCGTTTTTTTCTCCCCTACCTGTTCCTTCATGAACCCTTAATAATTTATAAATTATTATTATTTTGTCATATCTTACCCTGTTCAATGTCTCCCTTAACCTACTTTTCTGTTTTCTGTCCCCAGAGAAGACGTTGTAGATTCTTGTAATGGACTCTGCCTTTATACCTCACCTTCCCTCCACCCTCCCAGTATCGTCCCTCTCACCACTGGTCCTGAAGGAATCATCTGTCCTGGATTCCCTGTGTTTCCAGTTCCTTTCTCTATCAGTGTACAACCTCTGGTCTGGTCCGATTTGTAAGGTACAATTGGGATCACAGTAGTGAGGGGGTGAGGAGGAGAAAGCATTTAAGAACCAGAGGAAAGTTATATGTTTCATCATTGTAACACTGTACCCTGATTGACTCATCTCCTCATCGAGGTCCTTCTGTAAGAGAATGTCCAGTTGTCTACAAATAGGCTTTGGGTCCCCAATCTGTACTCCCCCTCATTCACAATGATATAACTTTTTGTTCTTGATGCCTGATACCTGATCCCATGAACACCTTGTGCTCACACAGGCTGGTGTATTTCTTCCACATGGGCTTCGTTGCTTCTGAACTGGATAGCCACTTGTTTACTTTCAAACCTTTAAGACCATAGATGCTCTGTCTCTTGATAGCCAGGCACCATCAGCTTTCTTCACCATATATGCTTATGCACCCACTATAGCTTCAGTGATCATGTTGGGAAGGTGAGCGTGATGGACTGTCAGTTTAATAGAACAAAGTGTTCTTGCACTGAGGAAGTATTTAAGTGGAAGTCCAATGTCCATCTGCTACCTTATTGCTAAACCTATAAATATATGTACATAGATCTATATCCCCATCTTCATATATAAATCTATTTACATTTGTACATGCCTGTATTTAGACTTCTATAAATGCCTTTTCCCTCCTAGTTCTTTCCTCTATTTCCTTTTACTTTTCTCTTGTCCCACTATCATGCTCAGCCTTTATTTGGATTTCAGTAATTCCTCTCAGTTACGTTATCCTTGGTCAAGCCCTACCAGGTTTCCTACACTCTCCTCACCATCAACACTTGTTGTTCCCTTGTCTCTGGGTTTGTTAACACCACTTCCTTTCCTCCCCCTCCACTTATCCCATGTCCTGCCGGAACCGTCAGTCCCATTGTTTTTCCTCTAGGTTGTTTATCCATCCTATCTTATCTAGATATACCTGTGGAAATAATAATATGCACCAAAAAAAGACAGCAAAACAAAGCAACAGAATAAAATAAAACAACAAAAACAAACTAATGGCAAAAAAGAAACACCTGTAACTAGTGTAAGGACTGTTTTTTTGGCCTTTAGGAGTGTTTCCTGGTTGAATCTGATGGGGTGACACACCTTGGTCCCAATATCTGTTTTGGGTACTCCCTCGCGACTTCCTTGCTCTGCTTCCCTTGCTGTTCTATCGCCCTTGCTTAGTGCTTTGCCTAGGGGAAAAATGACTGAAGGCCCACCGATTTTTGTTAGACACGGTGACTCTGTTTATTGCTTTCATCTTATTTTGATGCTCCTTTCATCAATCAATATTCTGCCCATTGACTGATTTAATATTTTAAATTGAAACCTGCTGTTCTTCCTGGGTTCTTTCAGCTTAAGATATGCCGAGCCTGCTCTTCCCTCTTGATTTGCTAACTCGAAGTCTTCATGCACCTTTGTAATATTTTCTTGCTTTCTTGAGAAGTCTTGATGGCATCGTGGTTTGTGTAGGACTGCTACTCCAAAAGTCAATAGCTCAAAACTACCAGATGCTCCATGGGAGAAAGATGAGAGTTTCTGCTCCCTTAAGATGTACAGCTGTAGAGACACAAAGGGATATTTCTCTGCTGTCCACTAGTGTTGCTCCTGCTGGGAATGGCCTCAAGATTAGTGAGTTGTTTTCTTGAACTGTCCTTTGAAGTGTTCAGCTTTGCTCCTAATTTTGTTTCTTCCACTTGCTTTACCTGCTGTACATTCCAGCATGAGTTTCAGAGTCTCTTTGGACAGGTTTTCTTGTCATTTCTTTCTTTCTTTTTTTATTTTGTACTTTAAACGACCCTTTTCTTTATTGTTGTACAGTTTGGGTTTTTTTGTTTTTTTTTTGCATCATTCCGTGCTCATGAGTTCCCCTGTATTCAATGAGACTCGATGTATCAAATCTGTTCTTGAAATGCATCCTAAACGCATGTGTTATGCACTTTAAATTCTAATTTTGCCTCTTGTGGAATTGTTTTTATTTTCTCCAATTTCAATTTGCACTTGGATATGAGCAATTGATGGTCTTTTCCATTGATGGATCTTGAAATGGCCCTTTTCACAATAAGTATGGTACCATTCTTATGGAATTTGTCCTTTTGAGCTAGTAGCCCATATGGTTGTGTAGACTCGAAATGTCAACTACCAAATTGTTTCAGTTCACAAATGCCTAGGATGTTGATCTTTATGCATTCCATTTCCTTTTTGACAGCTTCCAATTTTCCTACATATGTGCTTTATACATTTCATGTCCAGTGATGAGTGAATACTTGCATCTATTTTTAATTCTCATTTTGAGTCATAGCCTCTTGTCAGCAAATAATAAAGTATGGGGTTTTGTTTCCTCCGCATTGGTTCTGCTTGAGGAAACATCTCTTTCCCATGAAATTTTGATTTGCCTTCTAGCCTACATTTTACATCTTACAAATATCAGAAAATTTTTCACTCTAATCAATGACGTTTTTAATTGTTAGTCCCTCAGAAGTGGACTGCTTATAGCTTCTTCTTAGTTTGGAAGCTACACTGACACCTGTTTACTATTGCTCACCTGCTGATTGTTGAAATATTGATGGTATAGCTTTCAGCACCATGCAACATGGCAGTCAAGAAACAGGTAGTGGATGTGTTTATATAGAAGACATCCATTAAAGACCTTCAAGAGGTCCATAATGCTAAATATTATGATGATATCACCTAGGAAGATGATAAAGAAAGAGCCAATGTGTGGGTGCATTATAAAACTGAATAGTCAATTAAAATTAAAAGAGATAACAGGTGGGTCTTAGACATATAGGATCTAAGAGATATTTATTTGTGAATAAGCAACTTGACCCACCTTTTCTACACCATCATCTTTACTTCCTTCCCTCTTACTTGCTAGATTTTTCATTAATCACATTACTATCCCAAATGATTTATTGAAGTTGGTCTTTCAAGAATCTTCACACTTCCTATCTCATTTTCTTCTTCCTTTTGTCTTCTATATGCAAGAATTTCCCAAAATTCTACTCTCAATCACTTGTTTCAGTGCTTGCTTTAATCTGAAAAATACTAGAACTGTATTCTGATGCCATGTGTTAATTCTGACTTGTATTTTAAATGGTCTTGTCATAAAATTCACCTGTAGCCCTCTCATCTATGCTATTGCAATGACAAAATACTTTAAACCGAATCCATCATTTCTGATAACTCAAGTAACTTCCAAGATATTCAAGTTGAAACCATTCAAACAACCTTTTCTTCTCTCCGCCCTTATCCTCCATTTCCATTGTCAATCCTTATTAATTCTAATTAAAATGCATCCCCCAATTCATCTTTTTGTCATTATTAGTCTTAAACACACCACCACTCTAATTCAAGACTTTAGTGTCACTTATCTGATATATTAATCCCTTAGACGAACTTCCCATATTTAGCCATTCTCACCTCTAATCCATGCTTTTAGGTTGCTGCCAGGTTAATCTTCCTAAAGTATAATAAAAAGCATGCAATTCTACTACTCTAAAATGTTTAATCACTTTTTATTACCCATTGAATAAGATCCAAACTCCTTAAAATAACATTTAACACCATCCACCATCTGGTGAGGTCCCATACTGCTAAACATATCTCCCATTTCTCCCTTTCAGAGATTCAGCACTTCATTCAGATGACAACATGCCCTTCTCCTATCTGTCTTGATTCTCGTAGTCATTTTATCCTCTTTGACATTATTTTACTTTGTTCTCACTCTCTTCTATGAAATCGTTACTGATTGGCCCAGCAAAAAAATGATATAAAGTTTGAAATAATATAAAATAGATCATCATGCTGAATCCTTACAATAAAATTACCACATAACTACTGTTTTATAAATCATATCAATGAATAAACTGGTGTTCATATCGATTTTTTAATTATCCCAAAGTAACATAGTAAGTATTTTTACAGGTTTGTCTAATATATTCTTCAATGCTGTTTGCATTAACTCAAACATTTTTAACTTTATCTTCACCCTTTCATGTAAAATACTGAGTCCCAAATTTTTTCAGTGATGTCACACTCTCTGATTAACTGTAAATTGCTAAATTCACCGAAACCATAGTTATGAGACAGGGGGGGGAAACATTATTAATTACAAAGTAAGTACTTGATTGAAAACCTCTTCATTAGACATATGTACTAAAGTATCAATTATATGCAGTAAAGCCCATTATTTTAGTACCCTCGTTGTTTCTATACAACTTTATTAATTCTCCTTCAAGAATCAGGTGACATGTTTTGTTTTATTTTTTCATTCTTTTTGATAGTTAGGTTTATCATTCAAAAATTGACACCCTTTGTCTTATCATTTATTGAGATATGAGGGATATTGTCAACCTGTTCAAAGAATGAGGTTAAAGGTATATAATTGTTGTAGAAACCCTAGACTTTACCTCCCCTGGTTATTTTTTTATTCATATCTTAAGCCTAATAAAATTATTATTGTTGAAAATTATTTTCTCTCTTTATTCCATTATAGATTTATAAAATGTATAGGATGGACATTGTGACACAAACAAGCACAACACACGTTACCAAGCTGAGTAGGCTTTGCAGTAACCCTAATGACGGTTTCTGGGGGGGCAAGTTGTGATGGGAGGCAGCCTGTCTCATCAATTTCCTAGAGTGTCTGGTGGGTTTGAGCCACTGGACTTGCAGTTGGTGGCCCAATGCCTAACCCACTCAAAGTCTCAAAATAAATGCACTGTTTGAAATGAAGTTTGAGAGCAAGTCAGACTGAAATAGCAGTCCGTTATCTCTTGTGAGAACCAATATTTTTACCAATCGGACACCTCAATTTATTTGTTCAGTCAGAAAATATTTGTTGAGCATGTACTATGTGAAAAGCTTCCAAATCACTCCCTTAAACCACTTACTGACTAGTAGATATTTAACGATTTATTGCATAGATAGTAGGAAAAGCAAACGCACCAAGGGATAATCCATTTAACCACAAGTATTAGTTACATTAGCACGTAAATGGTGAAATCACCAATTATGTTGAAAAGTTTTTATGCTTTTTATTAACTTTTAGGAAAAAGTTATTTTTAGAGAGTAGTTATATTAGCAATATCCTATTATTAACGCTCACTAGTAATAAGATAATAATGGGGAAGAAAAGACAAAGACCACGTTTCCCTGCCTCCCCCATAGCAGGTTCAGTATTATTAGGTCAATCAGTGCATGAGAAATAATAGAGTTCACACAAAAGCAAGACACTTTTTATAGGGTGAAAGTAAAGGATAAAACACTGCTCTTTTAAGTTTCTGAAAGCAAGATAAAGCACTTAAAATCATTTTATTGGGGGCTTGTGCAACTCTTATCATAATCCATCCATCCATCCATTGTGTCAAGCACATTTGTATATTTGTTGACATCATCATTTTTGAAACATTTTCTTTCTACTTGAGCCCTTGATCACAGCTTCTCATTTCTCCCCACCTTCCCCAACTCCCCTTCTCACAAACCCTTGAGAATTTATAAATTTTTATTATTTTGCCATCTTACACTAACCAACGTCTTCTGTCGTCCGCTTTTCTGTTGTCCACTTTTCTGTTGTCTGTCCCCCAGTGAGGAGGTTATATCATTGTGATTGGTTGCCCCTTTCTCCCCCAACCTTTTCCTTACCTTTGTGGTATTGCTACTGAGGGGGATTATCTGCCCTGGATTCCTTGTGTTTCCAGTGCCTATCTGCACCAATGTACATCTTCTGGTCCAGTCATATTTGTATGGTAGAATTAGGATCATGATAGTGGGAGTAGGGAGGAAGAAGCATTAGCAAACTGGAGGAAAGTTATATGAAAAAAAAACACTTTTAAAGAGTTTTATCTGGACGTTCTGACAATAAGTTTTTGTGCTATTATGATCTAAACATGCAATTGTCCTCTTCTAGAAAATCACCTTTACTTTGCTGTCTCCATAGTTCAAAGAGGAGCGATGGTGGCATAATGGATACTCAGTAAGCGACTAACTATAAAGTCCGAAGTTCAAAATCATGGCCTGCTCCATGAAACTTCTCTACTTCTGCAAAAAGTCATGGTCTCAAAAGACCCCAGTGGCAGTTCTACCTCATCCTATCTGGTTGATATGACTCAGGATTGGCTCAATGGCAGTGCGTGTGGTTGGGTTATAGAAAGGGTGTGCTTTAACAATGCTGAGGAAAGCAACAAGAAAAGGGGCAGAGATTTCTCTCTAATGTATTTCTCATCACAACTGCCCTGGCACAGTTTAAGCTTTTAATAAAGAAGAAACATGCCTTGCAGTGTTTGCTGAACTTCAGGATCATAGCCGCATGTTCCTTCTAGTCCCCCATGTATCCTGGCATCCCAGCATGAGATTGTGTGTCACGACTCAGAACATTCAAAGTCAGCTTTTGGCTTCTCTGGCCCCACGCTATCTTGGAGAGGTAGAAAAAACTGTTCAAACAATCTGTCTCCGTGCTCTCTTCCATCCTCAACTCCCATAACCTGGCATTAAAATAAAAAGCAGTAAATGAATTATAATAGCAATTGCTAGCAAATAAGATAAAACATATAGAGAGCCAGTCTCATGAGTCTATATATATGGCAGAATTCAGAGGAGAAAGTGTCCTCTAACCCCTCTACCTGTTATCAAACAGTACCAAAATTACCTTTTTTAATAAGTAGGTAAATATCCTATTTTAAAATTATCTTTACAAGTACAAAGTGTCATGTTCCCACCCTAACAATCTGAGTTTTCACACCCCATGGAAATCTCTACATATATCTGTGATGTATACATTCAAATGCACAGCTAAAATATTCAAATATACATAATAAGTCAAAGGAAGAACATCTTTGTTCGGGTCTAAAAGTACCTCATTAGCACAAATGTCCAAGATAGACAGGCCCAACTATACTGAGGTCCAAGGGCACAAAAGAGCCCTTACTATTATGGACTAACAAATAGATGCATGCAAATTAGCCTGTGAACTTGACGGTCTTTTCCAGACTAACTGATTGGTACGCACTTGCTGCCAAAGGGAAAGTACCAGCTAGGCAACATTATTATTACTGCTATAATTATTACCAAAACTATGAGACCTTAAAGCTTTCTGGATGAAAGCCTCGCAGAGAAAAAACAATCTATCCTAAGATTTGCTCTGTGGACTTGAAATTACTTTTCAACCTTTCCTTCTTATTTATCCAACTCATTTCAAAAGATGAAACACCTATTCCAAGGTGAAAAAAGAGACTTCTGGGGAAAAGAAAAAATACATTCTTTAGGATGGTATTATTATTTTTGTGCATCCTCCTGATCCTATTTTCCCTCCCTCGTCTCTTCTTATTTCCCTGGCTTTAATTTGTCTCACTCTATTTTCATCCCTCCACCCTTGATTTTCAAAATGTCTTGCTTTTCTGTTCTCTGGCTCAGCTTCCAACCTCTCCAAAATCTTGTCAGTAATCAGTCATGTATTCATCGTGCTCTTCCTTTTCTGTTACTCCTCTAACACATCCCGATCTACAGGACTTCAGCCACGCCAGGATACCCACTAGTGTAGACAAAGGGGTGACAGTTAAAAGACAGGCATATTTGAAAAAAGGACTGTGGAGAAACAGTTTAATGTAGAGGTTGAAAAGACAATGATGTGCTTACATTTGAGCCCTAGCACTCTCATCGGCTAGCTGTAACAAGGTCAACCCATTCTCTCTTCTGATTCTCAGATCCCACAGATCTTGTGAATAGTTAATAATAATAGCACACTGGATTGTTGAGAGTGAATGGAGATAAGGATGTAAAATGTCAGGATGGTGAACACACTCAACATCATATAATGGCATCAGATGGTGGGAAAAGTTGTAGTCCAGTGAAAGCAGTTGTGATATTGGTGAGTTCTGAAACAGACTGCCGCAAGAATGTTTTTGCAAGAAGGAGCAGTCACTACCTTTGTCCACCTGGATTTAAAGTCCCTCATGATCATTCACATATTTAAATGCTGCAAATGCAGCACTGTGCAACATCAATAGTACCTAAGCAAAAGGATAATGGTCAGGCTTAAATCTCTTCATGTCCCTGGAGAAAACATCCTTAAATTGTGTATCCCCTTCACATGAACATGCACACATGAATCTAATCACTACTTGTATTTCCTTTAATTCTCTGCATCATTGTTTATGAATATGTCAAAATGTATACTATATGAAAAATCATAAATTGTACTTCATCCAGCATTAACAACAACAAAATGATTGCCTATCTCCATAAAATCCTCCCATGCTCCTTCCTGATTGCAGCTCCTACCCAGCTCACATTAAAAGTCGTCATTACTCAGAAATTTGAGCTTGCCATTCTATTGCCTTAACTAGTAAATGACATGCATCTAGGTATTGCTAAATAAGACAACCCTGGCTTTCCTCGATAAATTTGCATCAATTTTATCAAGCTCATGCTTTCTTTGTAGATTAAGGAAATCCCTAGTTACATGGTCATAACCCACTAAATGAAAATACTGCAATTAAATTACCTGTTCTACTTAGAGAAAATCCTGGTGGCACAGTAAGTTAATCATTTAGTGGTGAAACACAAGCTTGAGGGTTCACACCCACCAGCTGCTCAAGTGGGGAATAATAAGGTTATATAGTCTAATAAAAGTGTATTTCTAGTAAAAAACCTATTAAAAATTCAATGTAATTGAGTGAATGTCAGCTCACAGTGACTCTATATGACTGGATAGAACTAATGGCCCCTATGAGTTTCTGAGTCTGAAATCCTTTACTAAAAAGCCCCATCTTTCTCCTCTGAGTAGTGGGTGGTTTCAAACTTCAGCCCTTCTGGTTAGCAGTGAGTGGGTAACCACTATGCCACCAGAGCTCCTTCAACCACACTCACTGCCATCAAGGTGACTCGGACTCAGAATGATCCTACAGCATCAAAGTCCTTGTGGGTTTCTGAGACTGTCGCTTTTTAACTAGAGGAGAAAACCCTGCCTTTCTCACACAGGGCAGTTGGTGGTTTCAAAATGCATACCTTGCACCCCAAAGCATAACCACGTGGCCATCAGGATTCCTTGTAAAGACTTTGGATATCTGTACTCCAAGTCCAGTTAATACAACTATTATTGAAGTTTACATAGAAAATACTAGTAATGAAGAAAGTATATCAATTTCTTCAGCCTGAAATTTATCAAACATGCAATCAATTGCATGGATAATCGTGGTGATCGGAATGTGAAAGTTGATAACAAAGAAGGATCAGCAATTGGAAAATATATTCCTGATGACAAAGAAGATATTGGAAATGGCATGATAGAATTTTATAAGACCAATAACTTCTTCTTGGCATATGCCATTTTTCAACAACATAAATGATGACTGTACATAGATACCTTGTCAAATGGAATGCAAAAGGTATCAAACTGACTACATCTTTGGGAAGAAAATGAAGAAGTTCAATATTATCAGCCTTTAGCAAGACTAAGTGCCCATTTTTTAAAAGATCCTCATATGTAACTTGTTCATATGTAACTTCCAACTGAAATTGAAGTCCAAATTGAAGATCAAAACAAATCCAAGAGAGGTGAACTATAAACTTGAGAATACCCCTCTTGCCATTAAAGAACCACTGAAGAACAGGTTCGAAGCAGTGAACACTGACAAAGGCCCAGTGAGTTGTGTTCTGACGTCTACAACAACCATGAAGGAAGCAAAAGGTCATTAAAAAGGCAAGAAAAAAATGAAGACCAAGGTGGATGACAGGAGAAATTCTGAATCTTGTGCTTCTTTAAAAAATCACTTGATTGGGGGCTTTTACATAACAATAACAATTCATATATCCATCCATTGTGTCAAGCACATTTGTACATTTGTTGTCCTCATCATTTTTAGACATTTTCTTTCAACTTGAGCCCTTGATATCAGCTCCTTATTTTTCCTCCACTCTCCCTGCCCTCCTTCTCTCATGAGCCCTTGATAACTTATAAATTATTATTTTGTCATGTTTTACACTTTCTGTTGTCTCCTTTCACACACTTTACTGTAGTCCACCCACCAGGGAGGGGGTTATATAGAGTTCCTTGGTTCTCCCTTTCTACCCCACCTTCCCAATATTGCTACTCTCACCACTGGTCCTCAGTGGTTCCTCTATCTGTCCTCAATTCCCTGTGTTTGCAGTCCCTATCAGTACCACTGTACCATCTAGCCAGATTTGTAATGTTGAATTGGGATTGTGATAGTGGAGGAAGCATTGATTAACAGTTAATTATGCTATATATATATATATATATATATATATATATATATATATGGCTGCCATTTGAACAGAACAAGGGAACAATGCATGGTTTGAAAGTAGGAAAAGGGTGGTTAAGAGTCACAATCTTTCACCATACCTATTCAATTTGTATGCCGAACACATAATCCAAGCAGCTGGACTATATGGAGATGGTAGTGGCATCAGGATTGAAAGAAGTTTCAGTTACAACATTACCTGTGCCAATGACAAGACCTTGGGTGCTGAAGGTAAGGAAGACCTGACAGACTCGCTGATGAAAATTGGAGCCTGCAGCCTTCAGGAGAGATTGTAACTTGTTGCAAACCAAGCAGACATTCTCTGGATTAGACCAATTGAAAGCCTCATGAAAATGTATAAAACTTTGAAGTTGTGAAGGATTTTATTTCACTTGGGTCAATGATTGATGCTCATGGCATCAGCAGTCAGGAGATCAAATGGCCTATATGTAGGAACGTTCACTGTATAAGACCTTTTTATAAGTGTTCAAGGGTATAGAAGTCACCTTGGATGCTAATGTGTGACTGACTCAAGCCATCGTTTTTTAATCATCTCCTAGCCATGTGTGTGAAAACTAGACAATCAATATGGGTGACTGGAGAAAAATTGCTGCGTTTGGATTGTGATATTGGCAAAGAACATTGACAGTATCCATGAATGACTAGAAAAACAAGTCTGTCTTAGAAGTACAGTCACAATGCTGCTTAGAAACAAGGATAGAAAGGCTTAGATTCATATGCTTTGAACATATTATCGGGAGTGACTGGCACCTAGAAAAGGGCATCAACGGAAGAGTTGAGGGTCGGCAAGTTAGGCCTGAGCACATTCACATAAGAACTCATGATACAAGGGATCCAGGTCAGATAACTCCCTCTGGAACAGAAATGGGAGTATCAATACCAGGGGGTAGGAGAAAGGTAAGGTGAGGAGGGGGGAAGGAAGATGGCAGTTGTCATAAGATATGAAAATAACAAGAGTTTATCAAGGGGTGATTGGAGATGTAAAAAAAAGGAGTTGGTATCAAGGGCTCAAGTAGAAAGTAATTGTTTAGAAAATAATGATGGCAACATATGTACAAATATAATTAATACACTTGATGTATGAATTGGTATAAGAGCTGTAAAAATCCCCAATGAAATAATCTTTTAAAAAATAGGAAGATCCTTGATTGGTGCAGTAGGTGCAATAATTAATTCAAACTTAACAAATTGTGGATGGTGCAGGACCAGTTTCAATATTGTTCTATTTTACATAGGATTTTTATGAGTTAATTCTGACTCGAGAACACCTCAGAATAGCAACAAACCCTGTGGAGTAGTTTTGCTCTGTCTTCTGGGTCTTTATGATCAGAATCAATGGCATTGCGTATCAATTATTGCCTTAAGAAGTGTTTCAAATATATCATCTTAGAAACATGTTATTATGAATATCATATACATGCATTTTGTCACATTTAAGGGTGAAGTCTTTCATAACATTTATAGAAGAGAGTTAATTGCTGGACTCTAAGGTATTCACCTCTTCAACTTTATGAGGAATACCTAACGTTTTCCTAATGGACTTGTAATGGTGAAGTTCAGGTTGGGTTTTTGTAAGTAATAAATCACCATGAATTATAGCAAATTAAATAAAACAGCCCTGCCCTTGTGTATCGCGTCCATGAAATCTGCAAGGTCAGTCCAGGAAGGATGGTAGGATCATAGATACTCAACAGTGTCAGAGACATGGTCTCCTTCTATAGCAAAGGGCATCTTGGATGCATAATTTTCATTTCCAAGGTTGCATTATGGTCTAAGTTGGTTTCTGAAACTCCAGGCAGTAGAGCCAATAAAGAACTGTATGGCATAATGGTTACAAGTGGAGCTGCTAACTGTTTGCTAGTCCAATTCCCCTAGTTTCTCATGATGAGAAAGACAGTGCTTTTCACCCCAATAAAGAATTATACTCTTGGAAACTCAAGGAGGAATTCTACCATGAATCAGCAGCAACTCCATGGGAGTGAATTTTGAGAAAGAAGTAATATGTTCATATTTGCATTTATTGGAAGGAGGAAGAAACAAGAAGTTTATGATTCCTTCCAAAGATACACCCTTGCTTTCCCTTCCCTAGAATGCACATGGAAATATCTGGCTGCTAGGATAGTGGAAAAGAGTCTTCATCCCAACCGACTATGACCCAGTTACAAATAGATGTGTTACTATTGAGAATGAAGAAAACAAATACTGGATGATAAGTGGGCAGCTTCAGCCACAATGGTTTTGCCTATGTACATGTCTACTTGCATACTAAGAACATTTTTTTCCTTTTTCTGCATACTTTCCACACTTGACATTTTCACAATAGGTGTGAAATATTGGCCATTTAAAAATCATACGTCTATTATTAAAAATGAGGAGTCAAATGATTCTGTAGGTGAAGTTTAGGGCTGTGAATCAAAAGATCAGCAATTCGAGCTCACAAGTCACTGGTCGGTTACATTTGGGGATGGGATCAGCAAGGTCAGCAGTTTGAAACCACCTGTTGCTCTGTAGGAGAAACTCGGGGCTTTCTCCTCCTAGACAGAACTAAAGTCTCAGAAACCCACAAAGGCTGCTCTTCCCTGTCCTGTAGGGTCTCACATGAGTTGGCATCAGCTCCACGGCAGTGAAAGGTAGTGACTCCTTGGTGGAAATGTGAGGCTGTCAACTTTCTTTCTTTCTTTTTTTTTTTTTTTTTTGGCTGTCAACTTTCATAAAGATTTAAAGTTTTCCTTGATAATTGATGCATTATTATTATTTTGTCATGTCTTACACTGTCCAAAGTATCCCTCCACCTACTTTTCTATTGTCCATCTCCCAGGGATGGGGTTGATGGGGTAGATCCTATTGATGGGTTCTCCCTTTCTCCCCCACCTTCCCCTTACACCAAATAAGTTTGTGAACCTGTAACTTAGAGTCTCAGAAAACCGAGAGTCTAAAGAGTCACTATGACTTGGAATCCACTCCATGAAAATGGGTTTGAATTTGGGAAGATTCAAGTCTCTTTTTCATCTTTGTTATTTAGATTTCCTGATCATATCTCATCCTCGTTTTTGAGCTGTTCTCTTATTCCTATTGATCTTAAGAATGTTTACTCATCCTCTTTGTTAGTAATAAAAATTTCAAAATTTCTTTTTTTTGTTGTTCTACATAAAGGTATTTATTGATATGAGCTTGTTTTTCAAAAATTTTATTGTGATTTAAAATTCGAATAAATTGGTTTTCCATTCAGCAATTGATTGCGTCAAGACATACCAGCACTCTTCTTCTGTTCTCTGTTTTTCCATTCTTATTCATCCTTTCCTGTCCATTCTTGCTTTTGTAGGGTTGGCAATTCCCATGAGTGTAGCCTCTTCCAAGCCTGTATAATTTTGGACTGAAAGCTAAGTCAGAGGAAAGAGTATCGTTCCGGGAGTGAAGAGTTACTAAAGGCCATAGTTGAGATCAAAAAATTTCAAAATTTCTAGTTGGTGTTTTTATTAAAAATATTGTTTAGTTTTAAAAATCTTTAGTTCAATTTATTTAGCTACATCTATCATGCTCAATTGTTAGACCATTCATGTCACTTTTATGTGATCTTAAAAAACGTTCAGTCCCCCAATGCTATATAATAGCCCAATGATTTCTTCAAAAATTCTTGATGCTTTATATGATTCAGCAAATTATAATTTGTTTAGTATGTGTTAGTGGGTAAACGATGAAGAACAAAAATTTGTGAGAAAATGAAATTAAATGATAATGAATATTTCAAGATCTTTTTGAAGCTCCTTTGGATATTTTCTTTTTTTTTCTAGAAAAAGTAAAACACAAAAATGTGTCTTAGCATAATTATAATAGATTAACCTTTTCCTACTGGTGTGAAAATCATCTCTAGATATTTGTATTTCTTTGTAGGCAGTCATTTCTTCCTGGAGGCGAGTTATCTTCTCACATGTTCATATAGTCACAATAACTCGTACCATGTTGCCATCAAGTTGATTTTTACTCAACGAATAGGGTGGAATAGCCTCTGTGGCCTTAAGAGACTACAAATCTTTACAGGAGTAGAAAGACTTGCCTTTTTCTCAAGAAGCAACTGGTGATTTCAAACTCTTTACCTTGCGATTAGCAGCCCGATGTATAGTCACTATTCTCTCTCTCTCTCTCTCTCTCTCTCTCTCTCTCTCTCTCTCTCTCTCTCACTTGCTCTCGCTTTCACTCTTGTTTCTCTCTGTTGTGTGTGTGCGTGTGTGTGTGTGTGTACCACAGAAGGGTTTAGTGTTTATAAGTAGACACTACTTATTTGCTACCTATTAAGTCAAAACTCACCTTGTGTGCTATTTTTCATTGTTCCAGAGAAGTTTCTTAATACACCTCTTCTATCCATCCCTTTCTGACTCCCAGAAAATAATTTGGTGTCTGTACAAAATACTAATAGAATTAAGGGATTGATCAATTTGGGTTGTCCTTCCTTTGAGTATAAGAGAGTCTACAGCCTTCTGAAAATTTCTTTTTGTGGGAGACCCACGGCTGATTATTCTGCGTGTTATTCTGTTACAGAGGTTTGTCTTTCTTGTTTACTTGTTGGGAGTGGCGTGGTATGGTGTTGTTTACGTGTTGATTTTGAAGAGGTGGGTGCCATATTCCTAGGAGACCAAAAGGCCTTGCCTATTCTTGCAGTGGGATTAGCAGTGGTGTTTATACTAGCTCCATTTGGCCTATTATGGAGTTAGGTGCAGCTCCTGTGTAGGTAGGTGCTGAGTAGACTCAAAAATCAGCAGCAGTAAGAGGTGGTTGGGTGCTGTTGGAGACAGCTATAGAACTTCAGTAAAATGCAAGGATGGAGGGGAAGGGATGGGAGGCTGATGTCAGAGGCTTGGACGGAAAGATGAAGGTTCAGAGAACAATGACAGCTGCAGACATGTGAAGAAGTGTGGCACAATATATGTATTTATGTATTATGAGAAATGATGTATGAGCCCCCAATAAAATGATTAAAAAGAGAGAGAGAGAATCATCTCAGAAACAGAGAGATATAGGATTCTTGGGACCATCAAGAAGAAAAGTCACGCTGATCCCTGGTGGCATAGGTGTTTGAGTGTGGGACTGCTGGCCACAGACTTGGCGGTTCAAATCCAGTGGCGGCTCTCAGGAGCAGTACTGGATAGCACCCACGACCACCAGAGGCAGTGATGCATCCCCCCAAAAAAGAAGAGAAGTCACTAGTGGTGTGTGCTTGAAATCGTGACCTGAAATGGTAAAGACAGAGAGATAGATCATGCCACAGAGATCAGAAACTGAGACAAAGAGACTATAAGACAGAGCAGAGGGACCAAGGGACCTGTGGTTGATCTCTGTTTGTATCTTTCAAGGACTCCTCCAAATTGGAAACTACCTACAGATAAAAATTTGATATCGCTAGAAGTGCCTATAATTTTAGAGATTTTAATTGTGTTCATGTAGACCTTGTATACCTCAAAAGAAATAGTCATTCTAGAGAGCAAGGGAATATTGTCTGGTTTAAAATTAGAAATCATGTGTCAGTGTTCTATATATTCATCATACTTATTCAATTTATATGGTAAGTGAATAATCTGAGAAGTTGAACCCTTATGAAGAACTCAGCATAAAGAATGGAGGAAAAACTCATTAACAACCCACAAAATTCAGATGACATAACTTTGCTGACCAAAAGTGAAGAGATCTTGAAACAAATAACCATGAAGATCAAAGATTATTGTCCATAGTTCTAAGAGCTGTTTCAATTAAGTAGCATCATGATAAAAAGAGCAAAAGTGGAAGTCGCCAAATATTTTATTGTACTTATTCCACAATCAATGTCCATGGAAGAAACAGCCAAAAAACCAAATCATGTATTTTATTGGGCAAATCTGCTATAAACGAACAGCAAAAATTGAAGGTATGCTGTACCCAAGTCAAGGTAGTTTTTATTGCTTGAATGCATGATTTGAAATTCAAGGGGAAGGGAAGACCTACAAAGAATTGAGACATTTGATTTAAGGTGAGTTGAGTTGATTCTGACTCATAGCACTCTTATATGGGGTTTCTGGGGCCGTTCATTTTTATGGGAGCAGAGAGTCTCTTCTTCCTGTGGAGGTGCTGGTGTTTGAGCTTTGCAGTCAATAGTCCAATGTTTCTAGTACTCCTCTAAGTGCTCTTAGGAATGTACCATGGACTCCCCCCAAATGAGCAAATCTGTGTAGGAAGAATTATACTCAGAATGCTCCTTAGAGTGAAGATGGTGAGATTCCTTGGTCACTTACTTTGAGCATCTTACAAGAAGGGAACAATCCATATTATGCTTGATAAAGTAAGGTCATCATAATGGAAGACTGATGTAATGGGTTGACACTGCTTCCAAAACAATGAGTGAAAACACAACAGTTCGAGGAAAGTGTATGATCAGGCAACTCTCCATTCTGTTATATGTAGGAGGGTGACTGGGACACTTAGTATTCTGCGTCAACGTGGTGAAGTTCTGGTTCTCAGTGTTACGTCGGAGTCTGCGAGTCTTTTTCCTATGTCATATGTTGTGAGCAAGCCTTGAAAGGACCTGTGATGTAACCTGTCCCCACTACCAATGGTTGTTCTGTCAAAGCTCTCTCTCTCTCTCTCTCTCTCCCTCTCTCTCTCGACCTCACACTCTTCCCATTACCCAACTCCAGTTCTTGGCAAATAAGCCCGCAGAAAGCCTTCAGCCTACCAAATGATCTACAGATTTTGGGTTCTCCAATCACCACATGCTATTGAGAGAGAAGAAACCTTCTGCCTGCTTCCTGATCCTCCCATTTGGGGTCTTGCCAGCTTATACAATTCTATGAGCCATTTCCTCACAGTAAATCGCTCTCTAGGTTTATAAATATGCTCCACTGGTTTTGCTTTTCTGCAGAAAGTGTATGAAGATAGTCATTATGAGTTCAGAGCTAAGTGTGACACAAACACTTGTCAATGCAACTACTCTCCCAAAGTTGGTATTTTGACCACTTCCGGAAGTGTCTCAAAAGAGAGGCCTGGAGCTGAGCCCCGGTGGTGTAAGTGGTTGAGTATGGGACTGCAGCCCACGGGCTTGCTGGTTCAAATCCAGCGGCTCTCAGGAGCGGCACTGGGTAGCACCCACAACCACCAGAGGCAGTGATGCACACCCCCTCCCACAAAAAAGAGAGGCCTGTCAGCCTGCATCTGAAATGCCACAGTGCTCAAAAGTTTACCTAGTCGTCCTATTTCTGAACACTTGTGTCCGAATTTACTTGGTGACAATGAGCAGCAACAATGAGAAGATTCAGGAGAACACTTGAGTGTTAAGAAAACAATTCTCAATATCCATCAGTGCTGGCATCATTAGAACACATGTATGCACTCACAAAGGGACTATTTTGAAGTAACTGTTCAAATGCACTCATTCTGGTGTTTGTTAAAATTTCAATCACATTTCAATAGGCCCCTTTATATTTTATTTCTGGGCCATGAACCATGAACCTTTGTTCCAAGGCCCCACATTATCACCATGTTTAGAATTTATGAGGATAGAAAATAAGAAAAAAATTTAGGGGAGAAAAAACTAAATAGATAACCTCCACCTTCTTTTCATCCTACTGCTCAGTGGTAATTTAGTCCCGGCTTATATATTACTCATAATTTATTGCAAATTTATTAAACCTCAGTAGCTCAGAAAGCTAGTAGCTTATGGATGATCCTCTAATTAGTGGAATTAGAGGATGCTGCTGTTTCCTCTGATTAATTGGCACAAGTGGAGGCTGGATGCCCTCAGAGGCCTTCATTTGCATGTGAAGTTTCCATGTATCAATGTGCTCAGATACGAAGGGGTCCATCTACCCATATGAAGGTAATGTCCTGTGGATCTAATTAAATCACTATGCTTCTTTCCCTTTCTCTTTCCCACCCACTTTGGTTCAATTTCCCAAGTAATAACCTAAAAAAATTTTAATGCAATAAACAATCTTTCTATATGTAGCAATTTATTATTTACAAATCCCATTCACTTATATTATTCTATTTAATTCTCACAACAGCCCTCACAAAGACAGACAGCTTTACTCCCATTTTACAAATAGGTAGTGAGATTGAGTGGCTTCCAATTTACAAGGTAGTAATGGATCAAGCTGGGACCCACACTAGCGTCTTCTTATTCCAATGTCAGAGTTATCTTCACGAGGCCATGTTGAATCCTTAGAGAAGTACATTATAAAAGACATGAAGAAAATATCACTCTTCTAATGCCACATTTGGTAGGAACTATGATTATATGCATTGTCTTTAGACAAAGGGGCAATTAGCCTGAAGTGTTAAAAAGACAATCAAAGGGGAAAGTGACTTTCAGTGAGAGTCAGTGTCAAGGCATAAAACCAAACCCAGCCTCTGCTGAGGGGTCTTCTGACTATGAGTAGAACTCCCCCATAGAGTCCCAAAGGTTGAACGTTCTTATGGAAGCAGCCCGCACATGTTTTTCCTGCAGGGTGCTTGATGGTTCAAACCACTGACCTTTGACACTTAACACTTAACAGGGTCCTTAGGCACTCATAATGGACAAGTCATATCACCAATGCATTTCCATTTTTGACAGCATTCTCAGGGTGATAAGACAACCTTGGGAGAAATAAGAGAAAACAGGTCCCTAAAGACAAACTTGTTGTGAAACAAAACAGGATCATGCAGGAGATAAGTGACTTTGCCATCAGCTCAAAAGTTTTAGAGAGATTGTGTAGCTACAAGCCGAAAGGAAACTCACTGCCATTGAGTCACTACCAGTCGATTGTAAGGTAGCAATCCAATAAGACAGAGACGGCCTGCCTTGGTGTACTTCTGAGCTGCAAAACTTTACCAGAATACCAAGTCTCATCTTTCCCCTGCAGTGGAGGGGGGAGGAGGGGGAGGGGGAACAACCAGTTTCCAACCACTGACCTTGCTTTTAGCCGGCATAGCCTATATAGCCCACTACCGCCCCCCCCCCCCCGCCTAGTGTTCCTCGGTGACAATGCTTATTCAAACATCAGCTGCACGATTACGAAGTGCTTTCTTAAGGGCGTTATCTTAGCTGAGTTTCTATGATTTGTAAAAATAGAGCAAGTCATAGTGAAGGGTCAAAGGAAGTTGCAGGCCAAGAGAGTAAACACCAGCAAGGGAGTTACTTTAGACAGCGCCAGCGTGTATTTCCAAAACCAAAGGCTCTCCAGCCATCTTGCAGACACTATCACAGAGCTTGTTTTCTGTGCAAAGGAGTATATTTAGAAGGATTTCATAAAGGTTCTGAAAGTTCCCCTTGGTCGACTCTTATTGACAGTAGTATTCAAGAACAGCAGGAGGGAAGCATCTTGAATACTGCTTTTATTCCCAGAAATCCCTTCTGACCCTGCGTGCCATGGTCTGGTCTCTTGGCCATCTATGAACCTGGCCTGCAAGTTGCGAAAACAGGAAGAAGGTTGAACAGCGGGTCTTCAGGATAGGCTGGGAGGCTGCTCACTCGGAGAATGGGTTGCAGAAGGTTTTCCCTTTCTGTTGCTGAGTTCCTTCTTGCTCAAGGGCCCATTGCTAGAGGCCGAGGCTGCCCTTCCTCGACCACATCTGGAAAGAAGCAAGATCGACTCCCCCTGTGTCCACTGTGGGTATTCTCCAGCTAGACTTGTCCAAGAGGCCAGAAAGAAACTCTCTTTCCTGATGTGAATGAAGGAAGCCCAAGACTAGAGTGGCTATGACCCATCCTGGGAAGAGACCTAAATCTGATCCCTAAGGGATCAATGGGGAGAAATGGGATATGGTGTAGCTTCCTCTGGTTTCTCCATTAGGAAATCTATGCCAGAGTCTCAAGCTTGCTGTGATTGGCTGTCCCCTAACTCATCTTCCATTGCCTTTGCTGATATTAGGAGGTTGAAAAACAGCATATCTGCATAGAAATGACAATATAAGCTGATCTTACGAGAAAAACCCTGTTGCTTAATGGCCTATATCTAGCTTTTCTCCACCATCGCTTCTCTCTCAGCTTCTCTGGGTCCCTCTCAAATAGCAATTGCCTCTTGGTGATGCCAGCTCCCTCACCTCGTTAAGCTGCTGCAAAGGAGACCCCAGGATTGATGGCAGACAGGTTTAATGTGGCTCCGCAGAGCAGTCAAGTTCAGCGTGTGGGAGGCTGCTAGGGAGATATTCCCGCAGGCTCGGGCACACCAGCTGATTGAAGCTGCTGTGAACTGGCAGCTAATGGGGAAGCTTTCTTTGAGAGCCAGTTCATTGTGGGTGCAGCTGGATTTTTAAAAAAGGGAAAGTGTGCTCCATGGGGGAAAAAAATTAATGATTTACTTTGGTTTGTTTGTCTTTTATTAACAGATGCTTGCAAGGATTTCCAGAGGCATTGTAGTGTCAGGCATTGTCTTGTGTAATGAACACCAGCACTGGTAATTCTTTAAGTTCTTCCTTTAGATGGCAGCCGTGCCAGGCCTCGGGGTACAAATGGGAAGTGGTGCCAACCATGCCCTGCACTTGAGATGCTAGTACAATCCCTCAGAAAGAATGGCACTGATGAGGAGCAACAGATTGGAAGCTGACTGAAATATGCTGGGGGTGGGGAGGGGGATTCAAACGTGGCTTTGAGGGTTGCCTAAAACATCCCAACACATTCTCTGCATGGGAACTGGCAAAGCAATGCCACCTTTCTCTAGTCAATGGGAATAGGAGGGTGGGAAGGACAGGTTCACCTCCTCAGCTTGGCCCACATGCCATGACACGACCCTGGGAATCTCCTTGGTTCCCGGACACCAAAAGGACACAAGCTTTCTCCTCATGACGGTGGGGTCTTCCATTCATAATGAGATCACCAGAGCCCTGCACTAGTTTACACCAAACTGTAATAAGAATATGGACCCAACTTGCCGGAATGGTGACAATAACAGAAATAGCAGCCCACCAGCTCCACACGCATGGCTTCGTTGCACAGGGAAGTTATTTATGCCAAAACCAGCATTAAGTGAAAATGAAGGGTAACTAAATCAGACACCCAAAATAGAGGATAATCAAATCACCGTGCACCTGCCAAATCACATCATTGTTCCCTGCCAGTCCCCTGGGCACCAGGGCCCATTCTCCTTGACCCAGAGCTCGTTCTCTTCTTGCTGCCCATCTTTGCTTGCATCACTTCCACCCAGAAGATGCTGATGTGCAAAACAGTCAGATCAGAGATTTTTAGCTATTGTCAATGCAAAATGTTGACTAAAGAAATAGTTGGTAGTTGAGAAATAGGTACAATAGCAATAATAAAACTAGCAAGTGCTTATTCTTATCAACTGTCTTTGGGTGAGCCCACAATTAATGGAGACCCCAGAAACAAAACAATGGAACCATTGTGATGATTGCCTGCCTTATCAGAAGTCGAGCATCGGGCCTTTTTTCTACTCTGGTCCAATGTGAAAGCTGCTGAATCTGTTCAGCCTTTTAGCAACACAATGCTACCTTCCAGAAAGTGGCAATGTCAGTGCCAAGCCCTTGCCATAGATGATCCCACTGAAGGCTCACCGAAAACTGAGGAGCTCAGTGCAAGTATTGCTTCCTTCTTGTCATTGAGGAGAAGACGAAGAACATCTTGTCCAAGGTCACCGAGGTAGAGTAGAACTATTTTCTGTGCAACACCAACAAACTCCTGGTGTGTCCTAGTGCGCTTGATTGTACAGGATCCACTCCTTGCTGAGTCAGGCTCTTAGAGCTCTCCTTGACTCACAGATCCTTTCTGTGCTTCCCACCAGACTCCCCCATGGAGCTCGACAACACAGCCATGCACCATAACAGCAGAGGATAGAGATCTAGAACCCCTCTCTCACCCTCTCCATTTCCTTTTCTTCACATGACCAATTTGAAAGCCACAACCCCCAGTCATGTGCAAAGTGCTGACACCTTTGTGGTCTGTCCCTTGGATGCCCTGACCTCTGCCGCATCTTTTCTGAGCTGCTTCTTCTCCGTGTAAGTAGATAGCCCTCTATTGCTCTCTGCTGCTCAGGACAGCCTGGGGACTGTAGTCCACACTCACTGCTGAATGTAATATATGAAGCCCTTAGACTATATTATTAGAAGCATCTTTTTATAGGGATAAAAGAAATAACTAGGCCACAGGAAAAGCAGAGACTATTACAGGTTTTTTGGGAAGGAGAGCACGTGTGTTTCGGTCAGGAGAGGATTTCAGAAGTAACCTACTCAATGAGGGCTGTGATGCTTTGAGGCGGCTAAGGGAACTAGCAACTCTGAGGCCCCCTTCCAGGGACAACCCAGGGGCTTTCCATGTCCATTTATTCCCCTCCACCAGCTGGGGCTGGGGTGCCAGGAGGCTTAAGCTCCTCGGGGCCTTCCACCAGCTTTCCCTGACAATATGAAATGCTCCAAAATTGATCTCATTCAAGGGGAAAAGTTGTATCATTCGGAGATAAAAATAAGAAAAGTGCTTAACGCTTCACTTGCTGAATCCTCTGCCGAAAAATCAGCCCTCGCAGCCACTCCTCTGCAGGAACGAGTCCTGCCACAGAATATTATCTTCTCATCCGCCCTGCCATATGTTCAGGCAATCTGTGTCTCACAGGCTATATTAATACCCTGAGTCAGAGGCAGTGGGGTTCAGTGGGCTAAGCAACAGCCTGGAAAATTGAAGGGTGTGAGTTCTAATTCCATCCGTCCCCCAAGCTGGCTGGCTGACCTTCAGGGAAGGTGTATGAAGAGCCCCTCAGCCTCCACTTCCTCCTTCCTTCTCACACACAAATTGCAGCATGTCAGCAAATTCGAGGGAAACATCGGCGATGGCTGCCTAGAATTTTGTAAACATCTCTGGTGCTTTTAAAGGCCCACCATTTAAAACTCTGTTCTGAAGCTGTCAAAGGCCTTAAAGAATTGACCCCCACCTTGTAGGCATAGGCAACATAGTTGGCGCAATCAGTCTGCATTGGTCAACTTAATCATCTCCAAGCTTCCTGAATAGTGAAAGGTGTGTTACATTTCATGTAACTGACATTATGAAGATGCTTCTAAACCCCAATGACAATGCATTGAGGCATTATCTCAATGCATTATCTCAAACCTTTCATAAAGAGAGCTAGCTGGGTTGTGTGTGCACATATGTGTATGTGCATTTTGAGGTCTATATGAATAAATGAAGAGTAAGTAGGTCAATCTCAAATATATAATAGGCTTGGGGCCAATTCCGACAGCAAAGCTGCCAGGTGTAGGACACTTCCCGATTCCTTGTGCTCCGGGACCAGGAAAGCTTCCTCTCTCCTTTAAATCATTCCTCAGAAAGCGGAGAAGCAGAACTCTGGAAATGTTGGACAGAAGATGGAGGTGCCATGAGGTATTAGACAAGAACCCTCGGTTACAAGGGATAATTCATAGTTGCAGTTAGAAATTGTGTGGCCCAGGAATGCATATTTTTGAAA